>JACEVL010000246.1:602498-730086 GCA_020284085.1 Aporrectodea caliginosa | reverse complement strand
CTGTGTAGTAGGAGTGAAGAAGGAAACGAATGCTAAAGGAAGAAGATTCTTCTCGTATCGATACATTAATTCACATATTTGGACATGTTTAATTTGATTTATATTTAGTAGATTCAGGTTATAAAAAAGTGGTTTAGTATGGGTATTATAAGAGGAGTTAGTAATTAAACGAATTGCTTTTTTTTGTAGGATTTGTAGGGTAACTAGGTGGGATGGATAAGTCGCAGTCCAGATGAGATTACAATAAGTTAAATAAGGATAGATAAGGTGGAGGCAGTTTTGAAGTCGAGCATGGGTCGGATGCGGCGGAGGTCACGAATGTGCATGAAGCAGGAGCGCGAGAGGTTGGAGATGTGATTAGAGAAGGAGAGATGTGGATCAAAAGTAACACCAAGATTGCGGACAGGGGCATCAGAGGTGAAGGTAAGAGATGAAGAGTTAGTGGATAGGTGTATTGAAAGGTCAGGTATTTTCTTGATTTGGTCAGGAAGGCCTAGGATGATGAATTCTGTTTTGGAAGGGTTGAGGCAAAGCAGGTTGGACGACATCCATTGAGAGACTAGGTTAACCACATTGAGTAGTTTTGCAATGGAAGTAGAAAAAGAGCTGGGGGAGAAGGATATGTAGAGTTGGGTGTCGTCTGCGTAGAGATGGTGGTCAACAGAAGAGGATTTTATGAGATGGCTTAATGGTGTAGTATACAGAATGAAGAGCAGTGGGCCCAGGACGGAACCTTGAGGGACACCACAGCAGAGCGGGAGGGGTTGCGAACAATGACTGGATGCTTTAACAGAGAAGGATCTGGAAGACAAGTAGGACTGAAACCAACATAGAGCAGTACCAGAGACGCCAAACCAAGATGATAGTCGATGAAGAAGGAGGCTGTGATCGATGGTGTCAAATGCGGCAGAGATGTCAAGGAGACAGAGGCAGGAGACTTGCTGATGGCTGACGGCAGAGACCAGTTTATTGTACAGAGAGGCGAGTAGAGTTTCTGTGGAGTGGTGTTTAGTGAAGCCAGATTGGTGGGGGTTGAGGAGTGAGTTAGAAGAGAGGTAATCGTTTAGCCTGGAAAGAACAATTCGTTCAGTTAATTTAGATAGAAAGGAAAGGTTGGAGATAGGTCGGTAATTAGATAGGTTTTCCTTGTCAAGATTTAATTTTTTCAGAAGTGGAGTAACAAGAGATTGCTTGAAGACCATTGGGAAGTTGCCAGAAGAGAGTGAAAGATTTATGATTTTAGTGATTACTGGAATGAGGACGGAGGCACAGTCTTTTAGAAGAGAGGTGGGGATAGGATCTAGTTCGCATTGTTTGTTGGGAAGAGAATTTAATAGGAGTGACACTTCTGTTTCAGAGGCAGGAGAGAGGATTGAGAGCGATGACTGGGAGGCAGGAGGAGTAGGGTCTGGAGAGGGAAGTGGATCAGTGCTAGGGGAGTGTGAATCTAGAAGAGACTGTAGCGTGAAGCGAAGGGATGAGATCTTGTCCGAGAAGAATGAACAGAAGGTATCAGCGATAGACGGGGAGGGAATGGAACTTGGCAGCGGTGAGGAGGATTTGCGATGAAGAAGAGAGTTGACAGCTCTCCAGAGGTGCCGAGGGTTGGAGGAGCTGGAATGGATGAGTGAGGAGTAGTATTTCTTTTTGGCAGCAGCGATGAGTTTATGGTATCTGTTTGTGGCTGATTTGAGGTTGATGAGGGCTTTTGCTCTGGATGTGGGATCGATGGAGCGCTGGTAGATATGCTCAAGTTTCCTGCGAAAAGATTTAAAAGCTTGGAGGTAGGAAGTGAACCAAGGGTTGCTTTTCTGTGAGATGCGTTTGGTGATGAGTGGGGCATGAATATCGAGGAGGTCGGAAAGTGTTGAATTGTAGCAAGACAAAAGGTCATCAAGGGAAGACGGAGGGTTGAGAATCAGCTGGGAGTCGAGAATATCTTGGATGAAGGCTTGACGGTCAATGGAGCCGGTGAGACGGAAGGAGTGAATAGAAGGAGGAGGTCGAGAAAAAGGCTTAATTTCAAGGTCGGCCATGATGAGGTAATGATCAGTGATGTTGAGAGCAGAGTGTGAGAGCTTGGGAGATAGAAGGGAGGAGGTGGAGGTGATGAGAAGGTCGAGGGTGTGATTCTTGACGTGAGTTGGAAAGTCGACATGTTGGACGAGGTTGACTGATGACAGAAGGTTCAGGAAGTCAGATGCAAGATTGTCAGAGGGAGTGTCAACATGGATATTGAAATCGCCAGTAAGTAAGAATTCGTTAGGAGTAGTAGCAGCGAGTGAAAGTAGAGAGCCGAATTCATCAAGAAAGACAGAGGGTTTGGAGGAGTAGGCAGACGATGTAGGAGGACGATAGATATTGAAGACTGTGAGTATATCTGAAACAAGTCGGAGGGTTATGGATGAACATTCAAAAGATCGGAAAGTGTGGCTAGAAGTGTTTAGGACGACAGCCGGTTCACGGACCAGGAAGGCAGTGCCGCCACCAGAGATTTTTGTAGACTTTGAGGAGGAGGTTACGCGAGGGAAACTGTGGAGAGAGTAGCCAGGTGGTTTGGAGTCAGCAATATGGGCGCTAGAAGATGAAGTGGAAATCCAGGTTTCTTGCAGGGCAATTAGATCAGGTGGACGAGAACAGGAGGCAAGATCGCTTAAGACAATGGAGTTTTTAGGATTTAGGAGAGACCGAATATTTAGGGAATGGAGAAGAAATTTCTTGTTGGAAGACCTGGTTGCATGATGTGAGGAGTGTGTGCTGGGTTGAAGTGGGATATGTAGGTTGGAGTGGGTTGCAGAGACTGGCCCGGGGTTCAAACTGATGTCACCGCATAAGAGGAGAAGTAGAGATGGAAATAATCTCTTAGGTTTGAAACAGATGCGAGGTGGTGTGAGGAAGAATGACAGCGGAATGAATGTGAGGCCGCCATGTTCGGCCGTGGCTGTTGTACAGAGAGCGCGTGGGTGCTGCGAGCAGGGTGTGTGGAATGCGAGGCAGCGGAGGAGAGAGGAGGAGGAGGAGGAGCGCTGATGAATGCATGGGATGATGCGGGTGAAGATGATTGGTCGGATGAGTAATGGCGGTGCAGAGGCAGGGATTTGAAAAACAAAGGGTTCAGACAGAAGGGGAAAATGTCAGCATTTAGGCCATTTCAGACAGATTGTAAAATTGGAACGGACTCACCAACTCCAGGAATAGGTCCATACCGAAAACCAGGATTGGTAACTCAGGGGAGACGCCGAAAATGAAGAATGTCGAACTTATGTGAAGAAGCGCCGTGCATCTGCTGGCACCCCACGTGACCCATTCCGCCATCTTGCAATGCATTTCAGCAGTGTCTTTGGCTTGACAATAATGTTTCAGTTGAGGGGTGAGTACTAAGAGAAGAGAAATTGAAAATGGTGGGTCATTGTGGTTTTGGTTAGCACGTGGGGTGCTCTTTAGGCCCTAAAAAGGCTTTCAGCACTTAGACGATAAGTATTTATTTCAAGCAAGTCAAATAACAGTATTTCTTGCAAAGTTTTGTACAATGGATTTTGGCTTAAGAAAAGTGGTATGTTTCACGGGTTACCACTTAGAGAAAGGTCATTCAGGCAGACGGATGATTGAGGTCTTTGTTAGCACTAAGGTGCTCTTTAGGCTCTAGGTTAGGCTTTCACATACTTAGACGATAAGTGTTTCATTTAAAGGATCAAATAACAGTATCTCTTGCAATGCATTTGTACACTGGATTTTGGATTGACAATAATGGTAAGTTCAAAGGGCGACCACTTAGAGAATGGCGACTGAAAGACGTGGGTGACTGGCGTTTTCGATAGCACTAAGGGTCCTCTTTGGGCCCTAGAGAGGGCTTTTACATACTAAAACGATCAGTATTTCATTTCATGAGTTAAAAAACAGCATTTCATGCAATGCATTTGTTCAATGGATTTTGACTTGACAATACTGTAAATTTCAAGGGATACCACTACCACTAAGAGAAGAGTGATTGCAAGATATCGGTGATTGGCGTTTTGGATAGCACTTAAACTTTACGTACTGGAGAAAGTTTTCACATACTTGCAGGAAAAGTATTTCATTTCAGTGGTGAAATAACAGTATTTCATGCTAAATGTGGCCTAATGCATTTCGGCTTCAGAATCATTGTAAGTATGAAGGAGTACCACTGAGAGAACAGCGAATGAATGAAGCGGGTGTCAACGGCGTATTCCACGGGTGCATATTTCGGGATTTGCATGGCAACAGAAGGTTATAAACATAGCCGTGCTTGACGCGCAGTCGAATGGTCGCTTCAGATTGCGTGAGCGCTCACTTCGTTTTTGTATTTTGGTCTTAATTTAATTTCTTTCGGTTATTTTGGGATATTTATTCTTATCTTATCATTTCTTATTGTATGCGAATCGTTACAGCGTCATAAATTAAACATCCAGGTAAGAGAAGTGATAAAATACGCAAAGATACACGGCTAGCGCCATCATGGATGAAATACGCTAAAATGCACAATTTACCGGGATTTATAAAAAATAATTGCTTAAATTGGAGCAGGATTCATGAGAAAAATGTTAATCTTCAATCTAGCGTCCATTTCAAATGACCAAGTACGTGTTTCCGACGTTAAAATAATTTAGCAACCTAAACTTCTCTTAAGGAATTTAGCAACCTAAACTACGGGATTATCGAAATCTTTAGTGTAGAATTTCAAAGACTTGAAACACTGCAAATGTCTAGAACTAAATGCTATAGGTAAAACCTCATAATGATTCTATATTGTTGCGATTGTTGGAATCGTATGCATGCATGTATGGATCATTCGTGTACGTAGGCCTATGCACGTATATATGTATGTATGTATGTATGTATGTATGTATGTATGTATGTTAGGGTGGTTGCATCTCTAATGGAAAATTTCAACTTCAGTTCTTTACTTTCGCCAACCCGGCATTCTGTGCCAATTGGTTTAGAAGTAATGTAGCCCAAAAATTATCAGGATTGAACAATATCTAGGACTGCCAAATGATGAATTTTACAAATAATTTTCGTCATTTCGAGTATAAGTATTTGATTCGCATTTTTGGACCTATGTTTAGTTTTCAACAGAAAAGCTGGATGATTTTACTTAAGCACAACTTAAAAATAATTTCTACAATGTTTATGTTCTCGTTGATTGTTTATTATTAATTTTTATTTGGCATTTTAGTGGTATTTGATCCGTGAGTTCCTGAGACCGATAACCACAAATCTTTTCGAACAAGCATACACAAATGGGTGGAGTGGAAAATAAGCGAAAATTAGAAATTCGAAAAGTAATAGCAACCAAAAGTTGCCTAATGGCATGGATCAAACACTGTTCAAAATTTTAAAAAATATTAATGTCTTCCGCCCCCACCAGAGGGCAAAAGTTACGAGACAAAGCGTTTTTCGAGAAAATTGTAGGTTTTCTTGTAAAATATTCTAATTGAAAACTAATTAACTGCCATTCAATATACCGCTAGAAAGAGCTCTTAAAACTGAATAAAAATTATGTGTTAATTTTCAGAATATGCCCATATTTGTAGAAGTTATTAACTTTTACCATTTCCTCAATAATAATAATAACTCTAATAAATAATTTTAATCACTAATCAGTGTAATCATTAGTAATCAGGCATAATAAATGTAAATCGGGGGGCCGTGGCGCATTGGATAACATCTGGCACAGAGACCGAGAGGCACCGAGTTCGAGCCCCCGTTAGGGCGGATATGCTTTGTAGGCTGCTATTAGCGCCGTTGTATTGCAAGCTGTCTGTTCTGTTAGTAGTTAAGATTTAAATTGCATAACATGTAAATGTACAGCGCAATGCGTTTGTCAGGCGCTATTAAAGAAAAGATATTATTATTATTATTATTTGTGCTGTAATCTGGACCTACTACAGGCAGTTGAATTTATTCCTGGTTTAAGTGTTCACTTTTCATGGTTGATTACAACTATTATGCTTACTGTTCGAGTGCTCTTATATTTGATAAAGGGTGAAACTTTGATGGTGTTGTGGCAGTCCTAAATATTAAAATATTTCATACAACTTTTGTGTGATGTTTCTGGATGGAATGGAACCAAATGGAACCTTGGCGAACATTAGTTTAAAACTTTTATTTTTAAGAACCACCCTAATGTATGTACTATGTATGTGTGCACGTATGTATGTATGTATGTATTGTAATATATATGTATTATGCATGCTTGTATGTATGTATGTACGCTTCGCCTATTATTCCGGATCATCATCATCAGGCATCCATGGGCCGAAAGCCCGTAGGTGTCTCAATGCAAATTTCGTCATTTGTTTCCATAATCCTCTGTCTTGTGCCAACACACTCAAACTGTGTAGGTCCTGCTTGCACCAATCCCTGATGTCATCAGTCCATTCCCTGTTAGGTCTTCCTCTTCGTCCACTTCCATCCATCATACCCATCATCTGACAGTTTTTATTTTTCTATTATTGTCCATTCTACATATATGCCCAAACAAACCCAATTTATATAATATGTATAGATGTATGTAGCGTAATGCATGCATGTATGTAAACACATATGTATGTATGTATGCATTCATTCATTTATTCATTCCAAAGATTTATATAGCGCCTCTTCAAGGTTACTACTCAGTAGCGCTCCCGACCCAACCCCGGCTGAAAAGGATGGTTTTAAGACTAGAGTAGAATGCATCTAAATGAACTCTAGGAATAAGGCGTAATGTTAATGGGAGCCCATTCCAAACCATGGGGCCAGCAACAGAGAAGGCGCGATGCTGTCTAAGAGCAGTTCGCGCACGGGGACACAAGAAGTTCACCCCATGTGTGGATGAGCGGAGAGCTCTACGTCCCTGCACATCCAAAGTAGAGCGACAGAGCTCTTGTAAATACACAGGAGCGGAACCTAAGAGGCACCGCCAGACCAAAGCAGAAAGCCGGTACACAATCCGCTGCGGGATAGGAAGCCAGTGCAGGACATCCCTCATAAAAGCGGTGACATGGCCGAACTTTGGGATATGGCCGATGAGGCGCGCGGCCGTGCGAAAGACCCGCTCCAAACACACCAACCGCAAAGATCAAGACGCGTGACGACAAACGAATGGATAAGAGCAGAGGCAGCATTAGTGGTGAGAGAGCGCGAGACGACTCTGAGCTGGCGCAACTGATAATAGCAGTCGCGACAGAGCTGGTGTATGTGCCATGCAAAGGTAAGCTCTTGGTCTAATGTGACGCCAAGATCGCGAACAGTGGTAGAGAAAGCGAACTGCGGGAACTCAGTAGCAAGTGCTGCTAGATCGATCTTAGCAAGCTGTTGGCGCGTGCCCAGCCAGATGAACTGAGTCTTGGATGGGTTGAGCCGCAAGCGGTTCGACGACATCCAGGCCCCAAGGACATCCAGCGCCCGGCTCATGGCCCGGACTGTGGGAGCCGCATCAGAAGCCAAGCAGTGCAGGTATGCTTGGACATCGTCAGCATAAGACTGGCTTAGGACAGCGTTTGCTGCAAGAAGGGGGCCTAGGTCGGCCGTATAGAGGATGTAGAGAAGGGACCCAGGACAGATCCCTGGGGCAGACCAAAAGGGGCAGGGACCCATAGGGACCTAGTAGGCCCATAGACAACTGAGAAGGAACGATCATGTAAGAATGAGCCAAGCCAATCAAGGAAGTTACCAGATAGGCCAAATGAGACGGAAAGGCGCCTAAGGAGAATATCATGGTCTAAACTATCATAGGCAGCACTGACGTCAAGCAGCGCCAGAAGAGAGACCTATCGATAGCCCCATATCATAGGAGGCGAAGGAGAAGCGTCTCAGTAGAGTGGCCCTTGCGAAAGCCGGATTGATAGACAGGGAGCAGATTATTCATCTCTAAATAAGCAGTTAGTTGAAAAGCAACAATCTTTTCGATAATTTTAGACAGAAAAGAAACGTTTGCAATTGGCCTGAAGTTTGCTGGTTCAGACGCGTCCAGTCCATCTCGTTTAAGAACAGGGACGAGGATGGACTTCTTCTGCGATGGCGGGAGGATGCCTTCCTGAAGAGAACGGTTGCAGAGAACAGTGAGCAGAGGGAGAAGAACGTACACATATTCTTGAAGGAGGAATGTGGGTAGAGGATCCAGCTCGCAGGTTTTCGGGGCAGAAGCGAGGATGATACGCCGCAGCTCCTGACTGGAAACCGGACTCAGATCGGACAGACTGCTGTCCGTGGAAGGAAAAGACGGCGGTGGAGAGCCAGCAGTAGCCTCGCGGATTGCGAGTATCTTCGAGGTGAAGGATTCAAGGAAACCGTCAGCCGTGAAGGAAGGAGTGTCGGGTTTGCGGCCAGCCCGACCACGTCCGAGAAGGTCGTTGAAGGTCGCCCACAGCCTTTTTGGATCACCGGCATGGAGATTGATCTTGGACTCCCAGTATGTCTGCTCTATCTCCCGGTAGCGTCGTTGCATCCCGCGAACGTACTTGACCCAGCAGGCGCGGTCGTCTGGCAACTTGGTTCGCCTATAGCATCTTTCGAGGCGACGTGCATGGCGCCGAAGAGATCGACACTCAGCATCGAACCAAGGCGTCGAAGTGGCGCGACGCACTCTAGCCGGGTGTGATGGAAGAAGACGGTCGACAAGGCTCACCATGGTTGCCTCGTAAGTGTCAAAGATGTCGGAGAGCGACAAGTCGGCCAGAGTGGACGGGTTGGCGACGGCGGGGATTGCAAGCAGCGCCTCCCGGAAGACCTCACGATCCAATCTACGCCATCCCCGGACCTGCCTGGCGATGTATGTTGGCGCTTCGTGTAGGAGGGGGATGGTGGCGATGACGAGGCCGTGGTCGGAGATTGTCGGAGGAAAGATGTTAAGGTCTGTCAGCAAACAGTCATCACGGGTGAGGATGACATCAAGCCAGCCTCCACACCGATGGGTTGGTCCAGCGACGTGCTGCGTCAAGCCGAATTGCTCTGTGATGGCGCAGAACGCGATAGTTGTAAGGCAGAGCAGGATCTTCAAGATATAGGCTGAGGTCACCGGCTACGATCACCTGGTTGTTGTATAGTGCGAATTGTTCCAGCAGCATGGTGAACTCGTCGAGAACGCTGGTGTTGGAGGCGCCGAGCCCGGGCGATAGACGGCCAGGATGGTTTAGGGGCCACGAGTCGACCTGACAGATGTAGCGAGGACCTCGAAGGTGGTGGAAGGATCAACTCGGTGGTAGATGACGACTCCTTCTCCTCGGCAGTCCATCTCCCAAACATTCATCCTCGTGCAGTCGACGAAGGAGTATCCGGGCGACGCTGAGCGACACACAGCTACGTCAGTCGATGCGTAGTGCCAGGATTCTGTTATCACAAGGAGATCCAGGTCATTTGAAAGTATAGTGTCAGCTACCGCAACATACTTGTTACGAAGCGAGCGTATATTTTAAGTGGCAAAACGTATGCCACCAGAGGCCGTAGGTGAAGAGGAAGCAGGGGCAGTCCGGCCGGCCGCCTCAGGGGTCTGAGCGGCAGGGAAGGTAGGAGCAGGAACCGGCGACTCGTGTTGACGTAGAAACGCGGGGCGCCATAATCCAAAGTGAAAATGTACTTTCCGCACCGAACGTCGAATTCGGCAGGTAATGGTGTTGAGCGAGTGAAGTAGGTCACATGAATATTTATGAGTGGGCGTAGACATGACTGTACCAGATTCAACAGGTAAACTCGATACCGTAAGTTCGCCAAAACGAAGAATACGACGGTAAACCAGCAGTAACTTGCAACGGTGAGGTTGTAAATCCAAAATAGAACGAAGCGAGCGCAACCAAAATATGTATGTATGTATGTATGTATGCATGCATTCAGGTATGTATGTATGTATGCATTCATGTATACATGCATGTATCAATCAATCAATCAATCATTTATTTTGTAACCAACCAATCACTTTACAATTACAGAGTTGTAAAACAAACAGACAGTGGGAGATGGCCAGAAGGAAAGCCCTGAAGGGATCATAGATCCCGCTAAGTAGGGACACCTAATAATTATGTGCAAATTAAAACAAAAAAGATGCAGCGGCCGAGAAATGCTTACTAATTATGAGAGTAGGTAATTTCGATTACTTAATAAAATCTTAACTAACTTAGGTAAATCAAAATCTGAACTAAATTATTAGAATCAAATTAATCATTGGAGAAGAACATTATGCGTGGGAGGTAAAATTATGCACAGACATTTGGATTCCTCCAGATACATTATTATTGTCACAAACCAAATAAGTGCGTAGTTTTTTTTAAACAATACTGACGAAGGAGATTGCCTAATTCCTTGAGGGATTTTATTCCAGATTGAAGGTCCTGTAGCTTTAATTGAGAACAGACCGGAGTTAGTACGAGCAAATATGCATCTATAATTACTTGAGTTTCTTGTTGAATGGGAATGGATTTCAGAAGCAAGACTAAAAAAACCTTGTAAAGGAAGCAAGTTGTGGTCCTAACGGTGCATGAATTCGCCAGATTATTAAAGCTTGATTTGTTCAAATTTTAGTATGATAAGCTTGTAGAATAGTGGGGTAGTATGTGCAGTACCAGCCACTATACGAATCACCCTTTTTTGCAGAATTATCAGTCTATGCAATCTAGTGGTGTAGGTAGATGCCGATATCAGATTACAGTATGGATACATAAGTGAATAATATAACTTTGTGCAAACAGAGGTGGTAAGAGGTACATGCAGTACGCGCTATGATCCCAGTATTTTTAGCAATTTTTGAGGCGATACATTTTATGTGGTCCTTCCATGTTAGATGCTGGGTTACATAGACTCCCACAAATTTTGTGGACTCAACTCTGGAGAGGGATGATCCATTAATGCTTAGTATAGGATACTGTGACGGACAAGGTTTCCTGTGAGACCTGAATAAGATATAATTCTTTCTAAGACCTGAATAAGATATAATTCGCTCTATTAAGGTTAAGGGTAAGTTTGTTGTCACAGAACCAATTTGCTGCCAGTGGGAGCTCATTATTTACTGCTTGAAATAGGGTTTCCAGAGAACTGTGGAAATAGAAGACACTTGTGTCATCTGCAAGAACAAGCACAAGCAGAGAAGAAGTGGAATGCGAAGACGAGATGCAAAGAAGAAGAAGAATGCGAAAAGAAGAAGAACAATGCGAAGAAGAAGAATGCGAAGAAGAATGCGAAGAATGAAAGAATGCGAAGAAAGAATGCGAAGAAGAATGCGAAGAAGAATGCGAAGAAAGAATGCGAAGAAGAAGAATGAGAAGAAGAATGCGAAGAAGAAGAAGAAGAAGAAAAAGAAGAATGCGAAGAAAAATGCTAAGAAGAAGAATGCTAGGAAGAAGAATGCGAAGAAGAATACGAAGAAGAAATGATGCGAAGAAGAATGCGAAGAAGAATGCGAAGAAGAATGCGAAGAAGAATGCGAAGAAGAAGAAGAATGCGAAGAAAGAAGAATGCGAAGAAGAATCTGAAAGAAGAAAGAGAAGAATACGAAGAAGAAGAAGAAGAAGAAGAAGAAAGAATGAAAGAAGAATGCGAAGAAGAATGCGAAGAAGAAGAAGAAGAAGAAGAAAGAAGAAGAAGAAGAAGAAAAGAATGCGAAGAAGAAGAATCACGAAGAATGCGAAGAAGAAGAATGCGAAGAAGAAGAAGAATGCGAAAAGAAGAATGCGAAGAAGAGAAGAAGAAGAAAAGAATACGAAGAAGAAGAAGAAGAAGAAGAAGAAGAAGAAGAAGAAGAAGAATGCGAAGAAGAATGCGAAGAAGAAGAAAGAAGAAAAAGAAGAAGAAGAAGAAGAAGAAGAATGCGAAAGAAGAAGAATGCGAAGAATGCGAAGAAGAAGAAGAATGTCACGAAGAAGAAGAAAGAATGCGAAGAAGAAGAAGAATGCGAAAGAAGAAGAAAGAAGAAGAATGCGAAGAATGCGAAGAGATGCGAAGAAGAAGAAGAATGCGAAGAATGCGAAGAATGCGAAGAAGAAAGAATGCGAAGAAGAAGAATGCGAAGAATGCGAAGAATGCGAAGAATGCGAAGAAGAAAAAGAAAGAAAAAGAAGAAGAGGAAGAGGAAGAGGGAAGAGGAAGAGGAAGAGGAAGAGAGGAAGAGAAGGAAGGGAAGAGGGAAGGGGAAGGGAAAGAGGAAGAGGAAGAGGAAGAGGAAGAGGAAGAGGAAGTGGAAGAGGAAACGAGGAAGAGGTAGAGGAAGGGAAGGGGAAGGGAAAGGGAAAGAGGAGGAGGAGAAGAACAAGAAGAAGTAGAATAAGAAGAAGAAGAAAAAGAAAGAGGAAGAAAGAAGAAGGGCAAACTATTAGGACGCGGAAGACGATGGAGAAGAGGAATCAAAAGAGGTAAAGAGGAAAGATGAGGATGCAAAATTTTGAATTCTGAAGCCAGACTTAGATGCAGCCATTTGTACGAAGTGCAATGGACTTCAATCTCTTAGCCGTTTGAACTATTCCCAGCACAAAGAGTGTAGTAGTTCGATGTACTCCTTTTCTGACCGTGTCTCCTGACATAAGATACTGAAGCAATACTCTTGAATTGTTGCCTGCGTTGCGGGGATTTGAAATCCAATCTTTGGTTTCACAATTGAAACTAGACTATTGAGCAACTTGAAACTAGCGTAATACTGTTTTAACACTAGCGCAATTAAATGTATGTAACGTGTGGTGTAGAGACAGTGGATATTTCTGTACCTAGAGGAAGGGTTTCACGACAATTCGTCGAACGACATTTCGTCTACGACACTTCCTCTACTGATATTTCGTCGAACGACATTTGTCTACACGTGTTTCTGTATCCATAACGGCTAATCAACAGAGGCCGCTCTCTTATAGTTTCGCTAAAACGTGCTATATATTCTCAAGGAATCCAGCTTCTAATTACTGCAAAGATTATTTTCATCAATCCAGCTTTTATTGAACGAAAACTTAGTTTCATCCTTGCATCCAGCTTGGTATCCAGCTTCTATTTACTGGAAAAATTATTTCGATCAATCCCAGCTTCTATTTCAAAACAGGAATGTTTTCATCAATCCCACTTCCATTTAGGGAAACTGTTTTTTCATCAATTCCAGCTTCCATTTTAAAGTGACAATATCAAATAACGTTGTAGACGAAATGTCGTTCGACGAAATGTCTGTAGACGAAGTGTCGTAGACGAAATGTCGTTCGACGAGTTGTCGTGGAACCGTCACTACTTTACAGTAACAGTTCAGCAAATCAGCAATCGATGCTTCTAAACTCGTTTATTCGTTTATTTGTTTGTCAGTTCTACAAATATCGCAGATCACCTGTGAATGCGTCTTTCCTGGAATTCCTCTTTTCATCTCTCCTCATGGCTCTTATTCGTTGCTTGATATGATAAGCTTAATCCTCATGTCTTAAGATAAGAGCTAACTAATCTTCAGCATGAACAATATGAAATTATGAGTTACACTGAACTTCTTTCTTTTTAAAGTCGGAAATCATTTGGTGGAATCATGTTAGACACATATGTTTCGGAGAATATACAAGAAGTCTTCATAAGATGTACTCACATAAATTTTCACATCATTGCTTGCTTAAGAGCCAAAAAAGCATTGGACAAGTTCCAAGTGAGCCAGATTTCTGGAGAAAATTCTCTTATCAAAAGGAGTCAAATGGTCTTTGAATGGATAGAAAATAATCAATCATTGCGTGATATTGTTCGTCTGGTAATGGAGGAGAATGAACAAGAGCATGTATCCAATCTACTGCAAGGAATTCGAAATGGTAAAACCTTAGAGTACTATATACATACATGTCAAAATATTCTCTTATCAAAAGGTGTCAAATGGTCTTTGAATGGAAGTTTTAACTGTAATTTATTTGAATGCACGTCATTATAAAATTTTCTAGGGACCACATGTTCAACTCGCCGTGTATAGGCTTATATATAATAGGGTGTGTCAATTTTCGAAAGGTCAATTTTTAAAAAGGTAATAGGGCTAAATTTGTATATTTTCATGTGGAAAATCGAAATATAGGTGTAAATTTTCTTTGCAATGAGATTTGCCTAGGGCCTACTTTCGATTTACACTCGAATTATCGTATATTAACGTAAATAAACTGCTTTAATATGGAGCTAGCTGAAATATTTTAAAAGACTCTAATATGAATTTCTTGTTTGTTAGACATTGTTTAATGTGTAATATTGTGTATTATTACTGTATTATTGTTATGTATTAATGTCTTTTAATCATGAATTATAAATTTATCGTACACTGTGTGCAACATAATTATATTAATGCATGTTAGAATTTAGCCACTGTGTAACATAATGTGTGTATTCCTCGTTATATAGTCAGAATGTCCCATGTAAAATAAGATTGCTAGCCTGGACTCATTTACATCACTTAGTTGGGTCAGGAGAACTGCCTACAACAGAATTACCAACGGTCAGGGATCTAATAGATATGGGTTGTATCATTTATCATTTAACCGCTTCAATCTTCGCCCTTAAAACACTCAAAAACCATGGCGCATCTGCAGATTCCCTACAACTTATCCCCGCGCAACCATCATAGCCAGAACAATGTATGCTTCCCCCCTGCCTGGTGGGGTCTGGCGAGCGAAAAGGACAAATCCCGCATAGAACGCCTGAATAACAGATTAAAACGCTCTGGTTTTATTCAGTCAGATTCCCCTTCTACAAATGTTCTTGCTAATAAAGCAGACACTTCACTGTTTAAAGCTGTTCTCTTAAATGAGAATCATTCACTCAGATGCCTTTTTCTAACCAACATTTTACGCCCTATTCTTTTAGGGTCAGACCACATAACCTTAACCTCCCTGATAAGGACTCACTAAATTTTATATCTCGTGTGTATTATTCCTGAACTCTTACTAAGCTATTATTACTTCATACTATAATATCTAGATGTTTTTTTTTTCTCAATGTACATTGTACACCTACAGCGTTATGTCTGTTGTTAACACATTAAACGAATATATGATCTGAGAGAGATGAGTGACCAAGAGAGCTTGTTTATTCAGATCTGTAATGCTGGGAAATCTATAATTGTTGGAGCTGTGTATAAGCCTCCGAATGTGGACCTTCCTTCCTTTAACACTGCCTTTGGTAACCTACTAGCCAGACTGCACTCAGAAAGGAAACCCTGTTATTTACTAGGAGACTTTAATATAAATCTCTTGAATACTGATAAACATCGAGAAACTGAAAAGTTCCTTAACCTACTTGATGCACATAGTTTTTATCCACTAATAGACAAGCCTACCCGTATTACTCCTGATTCTTCGACTCTAATAGATAACATTCTTACAAATGTCCATCCTTCAAGTATTAAGAACTCGTCAATATGGATTACAGATATCTCCGACCATTTGCCTGTCTGTTGCACGACCTATGTCTCACAGAATAAGCCAAAACCAGAAATGAACTCATTACTCTTTAAAAGAATAGCTACTGATGACTCTCTGGCAAGATTTAAGCAAAAACTGGCACTTATCGAATGGGACTTGACTGAGAATTCTGAGGTCAATGTATCTTTTGATGATTTCCTGAATAAGTTTACTCATTGTTATAATCTTTGCTTCCCTCTTAGTCGGGTAGGAGGTAAATCGAATTCAACTGATCTACCGTGGTTAACTTCTGCACTGAAGAAATCTATTAAAAAGAAAAATGTAATGTATAGAGAATGTGTAAAAGCTAAAAATGGTAATAGCAAGATTCTATTCAATAAATACAAAACCTACCGGAATAAGCTGACCTCACTGTTAAGAGCAGCTGAGAAAGGGTATTATGCAAACAAACTCCAAATCCATAGAAATAGTCTGCACAAAGTTTGGCAAACCATCAACACAATCATTGGTAAAAGTGCGTTTACTCCAAAAATAACTGAAATAGACCATGGTGGGTGTAGGGTTACTGACTCTAAACTTATAGCTGAGAACTTTAACAATTATTTTAGTAACATAGGTCCCAAGTTAGCTCAGTCTATTGCTCCAGTTAGTAATAAGCCAAACGACTACCTTAAGACTCGAACCCTGCAATCTATTTTCTTTGCCCCGGTGACGCCCCCTGAAATCATAGACTGTATTGCTCTGATGAACAATTCTCATAGTAGGGGTTATGATGAAGTCTCGACAATGGTTTTAAAACAATGCTCCCTTGAAGTTTCTTCTGTTTTAGCAAACTTATTTAACCAGTCTTTAACTCAAGGTGTTTTTCCCGACCAGCTCAAACTAGCAAAGCTCATTCCAATTTTTAAAACGGGGGATAAATTAAAGATTTCCAATTATCGTCCAATTTCTATCTTGTCACCCTTTGCCAAGTTGTTGGAAAAAATTATTTATAATAGGCTTATCACCTTTGTGGAGCAAAATAACCTCCTTGCAGATACCCAGTATGGGTTTAGGAAAAATTTATCCACAGAGCTGGCTTTACTTGATCTTACTAACCAAATCAGCAAAACCTTAGATGACCACCAAACCACAATTGGAATTTTTCTAGATCTATCAAAGGCCTTTGATACTGTGAATCATGCAATACTCTTGGATAAACTCGAGCACTATGGAATACGGGGTACCCCCCTCAGTTGGTTTGCGAGTTACTTATCAAATAGATATCAATATGTTGCCCTCAATAACGCTTGCTCATCTTTCTTACCAATAACGTGTGGTGTGCCGCAGGGCTCAGTCCTCGGGCCTCTTTTATTCCTCCTGTATGTAAATGATATTCAATCAGTAACCAATCTGAGCTTGATTATGTTTGCAGATGATACAAACATCTTTACAACTGGATATTGTCCTCTCCTGTTAGCTGCATCATTAAATGATAAATTTAAAGATATAAGTCATTGGTTCTCAGCGAATCTACTTTCTCTAAACTTAAAAAAACATGTTTTATGATATTTGCCAAAAAAAGTACTTGGATATTGATATCAATATTACTATAGGATGGAGTACCTCTGACACAGGTGCATGAAATTAAATTTCTTGGTGTGGTACTTACTGATGACCTCAAATGGAGGAAGCATGCTGACATGGTAGTTAATAAAATATCTAAAATAGTGGGTATACTCTACAGGATTAACCATATCCTTGATCTCGACAAACTAAAACTACTATTCCACACCCTACTTGAACCGCATATGACATACTGCTGCTCTGTATGGTCGTCGCCACACAGAACCGGGAATTTAGACCGGATATTGAAACTTCAGAAAGCTGCTGTTAGAATAATCACCCACTCTTCTTACTTATCTCATTCCAATCCTTTATTCTGTACCTTAAGTATAATAAAAATTTATGAGTTGTCGCATTTATCTAAACTTGTGCTCATGTTCAAGTTTGTACATAATATGCTACCAAAAAATTCTCCAATTATTTCACAACAGTTGATCAAATTCACTCCCATAACACTCGGAGCTCATCCAATTATGTGGTTCCTTATGCACGCACTGCATCCAGAGCAGGCAACCTCCAGGTCTTGGGATCTCGCTTGTGGAATTCACTGTCTGATGAACTTAAAGAAGAGAAATCTCTGTCCACATTTAAAAGAAAACTGAAAATAGGTTACCTACTAAAATACAGTGAAAACTATCTTTGTTAGAAATAATAGGTCTTTACTGAACAAACCATCCCTTTTTGTCTTGACCAACTTCGTTGCACACATTCCTTAGTTATGTAGTAGTGTTATTCTAAATAGTGCTTTATTTAGTTTTATTTCATTTCATTTGTGTTTTGTTCTATTTTATTTCTTTTGTCATAATTTTGTCATAATCTTGTCATAATCTTGTCATAAAATTTGTCTATGTTTACTTTGGTTCTGATTTATGTGCTCTATGATGATGTTTAATGTATGAAATGTCTAATGTATAATACTAAAACTATTTGGACTCAGCTGCCTGTTAGTATAACTTAATCTGGATCTGTGTGACACTAAACGTTGACTGAAATGAACCAGGTACTAGGGGCCAGGGTGGTATAAGCTTTTAGCTTTTTCCTGGCTTCCTGTTGCGCAGTGACTGAACTGTTTCTGTCATGATGTATATTGTTATCTGTTCTGTTGTCTGATGCAATAAATAAATAAATAAATAAATAAATAAATAATAAGATAGACGGAATTACAGCAATGACCAACTTGTCACTGATCAAATGACTGGCATACTTGCTCAGTGGTGCAGAGCAAATTCTAAATTCACTGAGCCAGTCATAAACACCCATGCTAGAATCAAAGCAAAGTTTAAATCCATGTGGGAGTAAGGAAACAAGGTGTCTTAAGGCAGAGTGAATTTGGTGGAGAAAGATAGGCTTATGGAAAAGTTCGACAGAGTCATGGACATACTTACCTGCAAGTGTGACTTCAAGAGTTGTACTGATGTGGGTTGCAACTCTACCTGTTTTAGTGCAGTACACATATCTTGTGACTGCAGTAGAGAGTAAAAGATTCCCATTGTAGAGTTAGCTTTTATCAAAGGTCAAAGAGAAAACGTTGGAAGCATTGGACCTCATCAGATAGGACCAGTTGACCTCCCAGAGACTAGAAGACAATTGTTACAGAAGGAAAGGCAGGGGGAAAAGGAGGGATGATGAGAAATATGGAGAATGAATAGTGCTAAACAAACCACGTGCATGAGGGATATCATGGAAGAATCAGTGACGGACTATTATAATGAATATATTGATGAAGACAAAAACTACTTACCTGGTGAAAGCGAGGCCTCTGATGATTTTGTGAAAACTAGGAAGAGAGCAAGGTACAATACTACAGACATAACCAACACAACCAACATATGACACTACACTGGGTTGAGGGAGACGGCGGAGATTGCTACTGCTGCCTGGATTGATGCAGGGCTCGTTACTCAGTTTCACACTAATTTGGTGATTGATCACAACAAGGTGAGGAGAGCTCAGGAGAGAGTCATGAAGGAACTCGATGCAAAGTGTGAAGACGAAATTCGGCAGAATGGCATAAGTTGTATTTCTTTCATGGGCGTCGTGATGAAACGAAGGTCAAGTTGAAAGCTGAAGAGAATGTCAAAATGTATCCAGAGAAGAGCACATAACAGTTTGCAAGGAACCATGAAGCAGATATATCTGTGGCATTTTGTCCCTGCTAAAGCAACTAAAACGAAAACACATGCTGAAATAATTGCTGATAGTCTGGTTGAGTGGTTGAAAGAAAGAGGAGCAGACAAGACAGACTCTTCAAGTTTGTTGGAGGTGATTCCTGTAATGTCAACACTGGTTGGGAGGGAGGAGTAATGTCGAGGAGAAGCTTCAAAGGAAGCGCGTGTGGATTGTTTGTGATCTGCACACAGGAGAACTGCCACTAAGGCACCTAGTTACTGCTTTAGATGGCAAGACACTAAGCAACAACAAGTGGTCAGATCCCTTAGAAAAAGTGTTGGATTTTGCTACTAATCTGGACATCAATTCTGATTTAACAAAAGTCTGTTTTGGTCCTTGTCTCCCTTAGCTCAGCGATGAAGTAGTGAAAGACTTAAGCACAGATCAGAGCTATGGCTACAGAATTGTCACTGCAATTTGGACAGGAGTTTTGCCGAAGGATCTTGTTCTCTTGGAGATAGGACCTGTCTCCCAACAGGTGGCTCACAACAGCTCTGAGGTTCATGAGAAATTGATTTTGTACAATTCCATTAACTTGACCTTACAAATGACATGATAGTGTGACAGTTTCTTTTTTGACACCGTGTGACTACAGATTTTCTTCAGTTCCATTGCACGTTCAAATCAATTGTATGTAAATATGGCTCATTTGAACTGTAAATCGAAGTAGCTAGCACTCATTTTATTCTGTTTCTGAAGCTATATTTGGATTCAGCATGTCTAAAATGCACACTTTCATCACTAGACGTTTGTGAATTTCGAAAAAAAATCATTTGACACCCCAAATTGACACACCCTAATATATAATGTGTCGCAGAGTGTATGGACTATCTCTCACAGGACTATCGTTCATAGAGACCATCGCTCACAGGACCTTTCACTCGTAGGACAATCGACCATAATTATGTGTCTAGCAATTATAGGAAACTTCCATTTAGTCTATAATATTATTTTTATGATCTGCGTAATTTAATAATCAATGCATTTCTTCAGAACTGACGAATGTCCTTACTTTGATGTGCATATATTTAATATGTGTTAACTTCTGTGAAATCAATTGATGCCTACGAATGATATGTTGATAATTAGTTTTCTTGATGTGCAGTAAGCCTATTTTAAAATTATTCTCAATAATATTGGAAGTTGCTATAGTTGCTTGCGTATGATGCCTAGGCCTACTAGTAATTATCTTGATAAGCTTTCTTGATGCACGTTGGCTTACCTTTGCACCACATCTGCATCGCTAACTGAAGTTTACAAATTCAAGTTGAATGCACGTTATTATGAAATTTTCGATGCAGATGTGGTGTAAAGGTAAGCTCCTGATCCATAGGACCATCGCTCACACGCGGTACGCCTATTCATTAATGCATTCAAAAATTTATATAGCGCCCATTCAAGGTGACTACGCAGAGGCGCTCCCAACTCCAGCCCGGGCGAAAAGGTAAGTTTTCAAGTGACCCTAAAACGTATCAGTACATGGTCTAGAGAATAGGCTTAGCTCCTGAGGGAGGCCTACCACAGAGAATGCGCGGTTCTACATAGCTGCTGTGCGGGAAAAGGGACCACCAGAACCGCCCTCTCAGCAGAGTAAATGGGAAGCCTTAAAGGTACCATTGTCCCGCTGGGTAGGACCCGATACCGGTTGACATGGCCAGACCAGAGACGACTCTATAATACTCAATGCACTTTCGGACAGAAAGTCAATGCAGACCTTACAACATAATCTGGTGACATGATCATATTTTGATACTAGGCCGATAAGCGCGCAGTTGCTCGGTATCCGTTGAATTGAGCGCGCACATTTCGCCGACCTCCATCTCAGCGACCTCAATTCGCCACCGCGAAACAGAGCGCCGACACAATTCGCCGCCATTCATTTCAGCGCTGCTTCAATAGCCTACTACCGGGCGTAAACAACACGTGTTCTTGACTAGAACTTCAAAGCAAGAACTTTTATCATAAGAGTCGCTTAAATGAACGGTTTTTTTCATAAAAAATAAAGTTTGACATTGTTATCATAAGAGTCGCTTAAATGAATGGCGGCGAATTGTGTCGGCGCTCTGTTTCGCGGCGGCGAATTGAGGTCGCTGAGATGAAGGTCGGCGAAATGTGCGCGCTCAATTCAACGTAAACCCAGTTGCTCGCAGTACGCGATCAAGACAAGACAACCGGCTAGACAGCAGACCAGAATAGAGGGTTAAACAATAATCAAGCCGTGCCGTAATGAAGACATGAACAAGAGTTGCTGCAGCGCTGGCCGTTAGCGAACGTGCAACAGTTGGTATTAACAATCACGACTAAGGCGATGCAGATGTGGTGCAAAGTTAAACTCGTCATCCAACAAGATACCAAGGTCACGTGGGCTGTAGTTGAAAAAATTGTAGGTAGGGAATTTAATATCCAAGTCGTCAAGTTTAAGCGTGGTTAGTGAATTTAGTCTTAGCAGAATTCAGACGTAAGCGATCATTTTATGATGAAATCCACGTCTCCAACTTGTCCAGGGCGCGACCAATTTCCCCGACAGCCAAAGCAGCATTTGCGGATCGGCAGTGAATATATGCCTGTATATCAACCGCATAAAGGTAGCCTTGGCCCCACTCTCTGCCAGAAGTGTGTTAAGCCGAGATGTATAGGTATTTGCTCGGTTTGTTCTTCTATGAGTTTAAAATCATATGAATTAGACCCTTTACCTCCTTTTAATATAACTGACATTCTAGATGATATTGCTCCTTTCTTTCTGTACCATTTTAATAGATCACTTTCTGAGGGTTGCATCCCTGCCTCGCAAAAGCGAGCCTTAGTCTTTCCTGCACTCAAGAAGGCCAATCTTGACCCTAACCTCTGTCAAGACTATCGACCCATTTCAAATCTATCTTTTCTGTCTAAGACTTTAGAACGACTAGTATCCTTGTAACTTCTCCCCTGTCTTGAGCACTCGGGACTCCTTCCTTCCCACCAGGCTCGCTACAGGGCTTACCACTCAACAGAAACAGCCCTACTCTCCTTGCTTTCATATAATTTATATTCAGCTGTTGACAAGTCTCAAGTTACTCTTTTGGCTGTCTTTGACGTCTCCTCAGCCTTTGACACGGTCGACCATATATTTCTACTACAACGGCTTGAGACCTCCTGTGGACTCAAGGGTCCTCCTCTCCTTTGGCTTCGGTCCTACCTGTCTGATCGCACCCAAATGATCATCTCTGGTGACTCCAGGACTCAGTGGTTCCCTGATATTTTGGGTGTTCCTCAAGGTTCTGTCCTATGCCCTCTCTTATTCATTTTATACACAGCTAATATTCCCTCTCTTTTCCCTAACCGCTCTGCGACTATCCACCTTTTTGCTGATGATGTCCAGGCTTGTGTCCGTGGACCCCCTTCTGCTCAACTCCTTTTCGCTAGTCAAATTGAGGCTCTCTCCCAAGATCTTCATCTCTGGATGTCTTCTAATCGTCTTTCCTTAAACTCCTCTAAAACTCAGCTAATTTGGTTTGGAACTCCTCAGCAGCTAAAAAAAAACTCGACTATGCATTATTCTCTTAAAGGTTTCCTCGTTTTCGTCTAGTGTCCGAGACCTAGGTGTCACTCTGGACAGGTATCTAACTTATACTGAACACATTGCAAAGCTTACTCGCTCTTCCTACATACTTCCAACTAAGGCGTCTCAAGGCTATTCGCAAATCTCTTTCATCTTCGACCTTTACCTCAATTGTTCACGCTTTTGTCTGCTCTCGAATAGACTACTGTAATTCTCTCCTTGTTGGTGTCCCTAAGGTTCGCCTATCTCCTCTACAGTCAGTACTTAATGCTGCTGCTAGACTGATTGCTCGTCTTCCTCGATCCTCTCACATCTCTTCATTCATGGTTAAAGAACTTCACTGGCTCTTTCTATCTGTCCGAATACAATTCAAGGTTCTTATTGTAGTCCTTAAGTCTCATTTGGGTCTTGCTCCGAAGTACCTTTGCGATCTCATGCTTCGCCCACTCTCTGCCACTTCGCTGCGTCCTCTCCGATCCTCTGATCGGCTTGGTCTTTTTGTTCCCCGTGTCAGGACTGCGATGGCTCAATCCGGATCCTTCGTCTGCATAGGTCCTTCTCTGTGGATTGTACTTCCTCCACCGGTTCGCTCTGCCATCCTTTCTGGTAGTCTCTCCTCATCTTCTTCTAAACTAAAATCCTGCCTTTTTTCCTCGGGTTGCTCGCACTGGGAGCGCTTCTGAAAGGCTTTTGCTGTGAGAAGCGCTTTATAAATAGCCAAATACAATACAATACAATACAATACAATAGGTGATATACAGGAGCGGTCCAAGGGCAGAGTCATGGGGAAGACCATACGGGGCAGGAACCTATCTTGACCTTGTAGGGCCATGAACCACTCTAAGCGTACACCAACCAAGGAAGGAACTAGGCCATTCAAGGAACCCCACACAGCCCAAATGTAACATGCAACCGCTTAAGTAAGATATCGTGGTCAACGGTATCAAAAGCGGCGCTGATATCAAAAATGTGCTAGCAACGTGAGCTCTGAACGATCGATAGCCCCGTAGATGTCGGATAAGAGACGAAGCAGCAGTGTTTCCGTCAACTGGAACCTTCTGACTGGCATGATGGCAGGAGGTTGTTCCTCTCCATGTGGTCAGCTAGTTGACACGCCACTTTCTTTTCAGTGATCTTTGGTAAGAAGTTAAGAACGAAACATTGGCTATTGGCCTTTAGTAAATCTGGTCAGCTTGATCCAGGCATCGTTTTTTGAAGTCGGGATCAGTATAGATATCTCTGCGACGGTGGTAAGACATCCTCCCGGATGGATCGGTTACATAGCTTTGTGAGGAGCGGAAGTAACAAATCCAGATGTTCTTCAAGCAGGAAGGTCGGGAGGTTGTCGAGTTTGCACGACTTAGGTGGTGAATCTATGATGGTGCGCCGTAGTTCCTCCCTGGTAACCTCGTTAAGAGTCGACAGACTGCATTCGGTGGTAGGATGGTGAGGTTGTAGAGAGCCTTCCGTGGCACGCCGAACGCCCAGGATTTTGTTTATATTCGAGGTCAGAAAATCTTCAGCGGTGAAGGCCGGTGCCCCCGACGAGCTTTCCGGCTGGACCCAGAGACGACCAGGAAGAGTTGAACGTGGCCCATAGTCGCTTTGGTTCCTTGGTGTGAGGGATGATCATGTCCTCCCAATACGTTCGCTCCTCCTCACAGTATTTACGGTGCATATTACGCACAAACTGGGCTCAGGTAGAGCGGTCCGATGGTGGCTTCGTGGGTCTATACTTCATCTCGTGGGGCGCGACATTCCCGTCAAACCACGGTGATGAAGGGCACTGGCTGATACACAGGAATTATAAGGAAATGTATTCAAATACCACTTGAATATCAAAATGAAGTTGAAATAATCTGCACAGTTATTTATCGTCTTTACTTACGGGAATCACGTATTGGCTTCGATGTCTTATCTACTGGTAAATGTATTTTGTTATAAATGTACATTAGTAGATAATTATAAGAATAAATGAAGTCAGATAAATTTTCGGTACCACTTCAACCTATTTAGTGACTTTAGTGACGCTACCATTGTTAAACTCAGCATACACTTTTGTCCACTCCGACAGTGATCTCTATTCCATGGCAAGTTGAATCATACACTAGCAGTTACAAATTATGCTTAATAAGTTTTGTTGCCTTACCCAATACCCATTGTACCTTATGTTATTATTCTGGTGTGAGACAAGGGAGCGTTTTATCGCCCTCCCTGTTTAACATATTCATTAATTTGCTTGTTGTGCGACTGCGCCAACTTGATATAGGATGTCACATCAACTCGCTATTTATTGGTTGTCTGCTCTACGCGGACGACATGTTGTTGATATGCCCATCTGTTAATGGGCTACAAAATATGCTTGACCTATGTATGTCTATTACTAATGATTTGTCTCTACAGTTCAATCCTTCCAAGTCTCATTGCATTGCTGTAAGTAAATCTGCTAAACTCGCAATTACTTCCATGACTCTGGGAGACGTATCGATTCCTTGGGTGCATTCAATAAAATACTTGGGTGTGATGATTAATCATGGTAAATCGCTTAATTTTAACACGGAATCGGTGAGACGATCTTTCTTCTCTGCCTGTAATTGTATCTACGCACGTGCCAAAGATCTTAATGAGTTGGTTCATCTATCTTTACAAGAAAGCTACTGCTTGCCAATATTAACTTACGCCTCAGCCGTAGTTAAATACACGATGAGACAGGAAGATGAACTGAATGCATATTGGAACTCTGTTTATAGAAAGTTATTTGGTTTAATAAATGGGAATCTGTTAAAGGCTTCATTTGTGGCCTTGGTAGACTAGACTTACATCACATTATTAAGAAACGTCGCATGATGTTCTATAGGCGACTAGTTCATTCGACATCTAATTTTCTCCAGGATATTTTCTCGTGTTACGTTGTTGAGCACTTTCTTTGTGACTCTAAACTCGTCGGCATCTTGAACGGTAACTTTAGTTGCATAAAATAATTATCTTTACGGACATTTTCGCAGTCTGTGCGTTTGATTTTGTTTGTTCAGATTTGTGCATGTATGTTTTGTTTCTGCCTTCGGGCGTAATAAAGTAATGATTATTAACATTACAGGACGTCATATTCCTCTGTCAACATTGCGATACCACCGACTGGAAAGCATCACGCCAAAGCTTATGCTAATAATTAGAAATGACGAAGAATTAATAGCCAAACTAAGAGCAAAGCATGCAATCAGTGAGATCGACCGACAAGATATAACACAAGCAAGCAAGGAATACAAAAGGAACTGGAATTTAATTGAAGCCATACTGCGAAGAAGCGATTACGCCTTCGACTGTTTTGAGCAAGCTTTAAGGGAAACGTTGCAAAATAATGCCGCTAATTATCTTCACGAAGGTGGGACGATTCTATAATTATTAAATTTACATTTATGTGAATATAGCCTCAATACAGATTGACTGTTGCTAATCATCGAAAATTCATTAACTTCTATGGCGATAGAATTGAATGCGTGAGGTGACATCTAGTAGGCTACGTCCACATACTGTGCAATCAATTACTTGGATGTGCATAGTTAAATAATCAGCGCTAGTGGGTAAATGTTTCAATTTAGTCTAAATATGTCAAATTGCAAAAGTTGAAAGCCAAAAACCTACATTTGCCCTTTACTGTTGATCATCTTCACTCACACTGAGGTTCGAAAGGTAGGCCTGTTGAAATTTTATTGAAATTCTTTATACCTCGATCTTTATGAAACTTGTCCCAATTTGTGGTTAAACCAAGAATTGGAAGAAAAAAATTTAATTCATCAATAAAATGAATTGGAACGCCGTGGATAAAGACTGGACTACCGACTTGCTTTTACTACATAGTAATACATGTGACCTAGGTTCTGTAGGTCAACGCTTTAGTCATCAGTAAACAGAAATGCTGCAAAGGTCTGCCTAAGACCGGCCATTATTAATCTGAAGTGTGTGAACCTATCATTGTGCTGTGTCATTCAGGCACTACACTCTCTTCACTGGCTGCCAAGGTGACGTACAGTGACACACGGAGGGCCTTTACAATGACCTTAATGCATTTGGAAAATGCAGGGCATGTAGTATCGTATAGGCTACTTCGGCTGTTGTCATTTCAATGTTCGAATTCATACCGCAGTCAACTATTTGCTAATGTACGAGTAACGAGTGACAATGAAACTTTCCATCGACATTGAAACATTCCTTCAAAACTGAAACTTTCCAGCGCCAGATAATACATTTCTATTCACCTTGTCACCTTGTGCCACCAGTTCGTGGAACCCTAGCGACCGTCCTGACCAGCTTCCTCCAATCCTCCCTGCTTCGTACTGCGTCCCTTAGTTGTGCAAGGTTGATCGCTGTCCTCTTATGTATCTCCTCCATCCAGCGAGTTATCGGCCGACCCCTGTTCCTCCTCCCCTCCCCACACGCCAGCATCATCTCCTTCTCCAATCCCTCTAATAATAATAATAATAATCTTTTCTTTATTAAGCGCCTGACAAACGCACTGCGCTGTACATTTACATGTTATGCAACCGAAATCTTAACTACTAACAGAACAGACAGCCATGTAATACAACGGCGCTAATAGCAGCCTACAAAGCAAATCCGCCCAACGGGGGCTCGAACTCGGTACCTCTCGGTCTCTGTGCCAGCTGTTATCCAAAGCGCCACGGGCCCCCCCATTACGAGTCCAAAGTACATCAATTACATTTCTATTATACTGCTAAAATCAAGGTTATAGTACCTTGCGATCCCCACTGTTGCAGTGTAACACACAACAAGATTGCTAAATGTATTCTACTTTTCAAAGACTTTCTACTTTTCGCCAGAAATTCAGCGTTATGCGAAAACGATCTCGATGTCGAGGCGGCTAAGTCGCAATTTCATACACTGGATCATCACACCATTTCGTACACTGGATCATCATACATTTTCATACACTGGATCATCATACATTTTCATACACTGGATCATCATACATTTTCATACACTGGATCATCATACATTTTCATACACTGGATCATCATACCATTTCATACGCTGGATCATCATACCATTTCGTACACTGGATCATCATACATTTTCATACACTAGATCATCATATATTTTCATACACTAGATCATGCTGTTGTAGCATCGTCAGACGTCTGCCATAGGTCCAGTCTGTCTAGTCTGTAATCAGGAATTATTTCTGAAGTATACTGAGGATTTGTTTGCTTTTGGATAGCATTAAATATAGGCTATATCACAGAGTCCAAACTTCATTTTTTATTTTTCTACCGATAAGGTGTAAAATGGTTCCAGTTTGGGGAATGATGATCGAGAAAAGGATCATAAACTTGTGTTCTTTACTTGAGTCGCCTTGCTTTATGAATGATTCTCATCTAAATGCAAATAATGTGCTATTGTTTACAGGTCAAATGATTGCTGTTCACGCAAATACAACTCAACCTGAAAAGGATGAAGTCATTTCAGAGTTACTTAATAACACAATTTTAGAGGAGTCAAACGATGATCAGCCGTCCGAAGAGAAAATCCTTAGAAGGCTTAATGGATGCAACATCTACCCAGTAGTTGCAAAACCAGGACAAAGCATTGTTTTCTTTTTCTACTGTAAAACAGTCGATAATTTGATAACATTTACGGAACTCTTCATCTCTGGAGATTTACAGAACATGGTCGAAGTCATTATGAACCGTCTTTTGTCAAAGATTGATCCTGAACACACGGATCAATTAAAAGCAAGACTTAGCTTAGACAATGCAGAAATTCTTACTGTTGAGAAATTTTCTGGCATTGCAGGTGAACACCTACCATTTTTATTTATTGCACTTATTATACTTATTATTACAAGATTGATAATTATGCAGAAAAGGGCTGTTAGATTAATTGCTGGTGCTCGAAAACAGACACACACTGCCCCACTGTTTAGAGAATTAAAAATATTGAGAATAATTATTGACCAAATAAGGGAGTGTCAAGTTGGAGAGTTCTTTTTTCGCATGGAGCACGGACTTCTTCCACAGATATTCAAGGATTTTCTGCCCCACGCTTATGATATCCACTCCCACTATACTAGAAATGCCTTCACTTACCGTTCTGTTAAGGTTCATTCTAACGCTCGGCTACATACAGTCAAGTCCCAGAGGACACATACATGGAATACAATCCCTTCCAATATACGTATGTCAAACAATTTGTTCATCTTTAAAAAAAGACTACGTACACACCTTTTATCTATGTAACATCCATACATTACCATGAATGGCATCAAGCCGCATTTAGTTAAGTTTATTAGTTAAGATTATAGTTGAGTTTTCTCTTCATGTAATGATTTTATTTAATTGGCCGTATGCTGTGCAATCATCCTTGAGAAAAGCGATACTGTTGTTCAGCCGTACCTATATATTTTTTTACAGGCCATTACTGAATTTAGGTTATAGATTACAAAGGCATGGGCACCCTACTTTTGCGGGACTAGCATCCCTTCTGGGTTTCCCTTTTGCTACCCTGGTTTCTTTCTATTATCTTTATGTTGTTATATGTATTGCTATTATGTTTTGGGGTTGCAAATAAAAAGTTGATTTGATTTGATTTGATTATTCCTTTAAATTTGACTGAACATTGCTACAGCCGATCTGTTTCCATATTACGGAACGTTTAACTTCTATATGCTATGAATTTTGCTACAAGTAGGCCTATACAAATTCTGCTGCTATTTTGCAAGTTTTAGTTTACTTCAACTGATAGCCTACTACGTTTATTTATGGCATTTCGGTAATTAACAGCATTTATTGTGTTTTAAATCTTTCATAATTATTTAGCAATAGGCCTACATCGCTCGTTATCATTTTTAACTTATCACAGACTTACAAATTAAAGACACATTTATCTAAGAATAAGTGTTGAAACGCATTCCTATTACCATTAAAATTTTACTGCAACAGATTGGATGCCAGATGAGTTGGATGAAGCAACATCTGGGTCTCGCATTCTCTACAGCGCGGAGACACAGACAGAACATCAAAGTGAAGATGAGGATTCAGATGACATTGTGTTTGGTAAGAAAATATTCAAAGTCTCAATAACCCCTCAAGAATCTGATCAAATACGAGTTATAGCTCTGTTCTGAATGCAGTTTATTTTCTAGTGTCACAAAATGCGCGCCAATTAGTTGGACTTATAACATCATTATTCTATGAGCATTACAAATATGAAAATGTATTGCTATTATTTTATAATTTTTAGTTCACTTCAACTCATCGGTTCTAGGACGATTGGTCATAGGACGATTGGTCATAGGACGATTGGTCATAGGACGATTGGCCATACGGACGATTGGTCATACGGACGATTGGTCATACGGACGATTGGTCATAGGGCCTACCGGTCATAGTCCTATCGGCGATGGGACTATCGAAGGCTATCGAAGGCTAAAACAAAGAATTTTTTTTTTAAACATGAAAACTATTTACTGGATCATTTTACTGTGAAATACGTAATACAAAATACGAACAATACGTAAAACAATACTTGAGTTACATACGGGTAAAACGTGTATTATTTCGACCAAACGTTAAGTTCTTTGAAGTGAGTTGATCCCTGTAAGTATTACCCTAATAAGTGTCTTAGTGAGGGCTGTTACCAAGATGAAGGGGACCAGTTGGACAAAAGCACCAAACTTTCTGTGTACTTAGGTTTGGTCATATGGTAATGGTTTTTGGTAGGATCCACGCGATCCGACCACGGGGTCACCCCTCAAAAATGCATTTTAACCAAGGTGGCGGCCAATAATGGCGCCAACACAGAAAACAGTATATATCAGGTCATAGGTAAGCTACAAAAACAAACGAAGTATCAAATTTAACATTATCAAGGTCAAAGAATCGATTTATCGTAGTGGCAATAGTGTCCGAATGTTACTATCCAAGATGGCGTCCAATATGGCCGCCAACACACAAAATATCCATTATCGGATCTATCTGGTACCCAGTTCTGACTTTGACGTAACGGTCATTCTCTGGGTATGATTTAGCGTCCTGTGCATGGGTTACATAGTCTTTACCTTGGGACATTGACCCGCTGTGTTTTCCCTTATAATATTTCCACCGTCTAAATAATATTATCATCAAAGAAAAATGTGGGCTTTCCCTCTCAAGTAAACACATTATTTTCTGCTCGCGACTTCGCAACAGGTAGGATCTTAACCCTTAAATCAGACAGACTGAAGTGTGGGGAACCTACTTCTTTACTGTGAAGTCACAAATATTCATAATGCATTTGTCAATGTCGATATATTCGTGTCCTTCTAAATATGGTTGCATATAAATATTTCTCTTAAATATAGATTGGAAACAGATAAGACTTCCAGAAAAGAAATCTAACAAACAGGATCTGAGCTCGTCGACCGCGTACGCGGATAAAGCCAAGGAAAGAAAATTACATGTAGGCCTAAAAGTTAAAGGTAACACTATTGAAATCGTCGAAATAGACTGACACAGACAACACAGAGTGCAACAATATTAGTTCGAGTTCCAGTCTGATGCCATTTGTTTAAGCTTATCGTTGCAGTTGAAGAATTACAGTTGTTTGGTAATATTAATTTTTCCAGAATCCAAATATGACCTGTTTCCATCACCGTACGCGAATGAAGGCGCGAGAAGAAAGTGTTTGTCATCCAAAGTAGCTATTAAAATATTTGAATAGACAGACAACATTAATGTCTTTTGCTGTTTGCACAAATCGTCTGCGTTTTGTTTATCCTAATTTTTTAAAATCAACTTTGATGAAAACTTACTGTCAATCTGTTATGCCATTTCATACCCAAAACGTTTAATTATATGCAAGTTATATGCTAATTTTTTAGGGTAAACGACGGGTTGAAAGTTGCATAATGCCAAAATGTAGAACATTTGCATTTTGTTTTAGAAGATATGATGACGAGCTTCATGCCAATTCAAATGGATCTCTTTTCGGTGCCGTCGTTAAGGAAACTTCCCCATCAAAGAGATGTTGACTCAGATTTTTCAGGTAGGTCTATATAATACGACTGAACAATTAAAAAAACGAATGGGAAATCAAATTCGTGGGTTTCACTTTGTTTGTAGATGTGGTCAAGAATATATTTCTCAGGTTGAAATTCATAAAAAATATAAAAAAAAATTATTAACCGTTCATATGTTGTCCGATCGTACACCTGGAATATGCTGGATTTGCAAAGATAAGGTTTTATTTCCGGAATCGATTCATGTAGGCTACATTGGAGCGCCTCAAATGGCGTTATATAAATTTTCAATTACAACTATAACTACATTTGATGGATTATATACAAGAGTTATAGATTTTCTGGAATTACATGAACTAGCATCAGTTGAATAGATTACGACTAAATTTTTATTGTATTGGTGAATAAATCCGGAAGAGCGTAATTAACAAAATCGCAATGGTCTTTATTTGCTATTATTTCACTCGAGTCTTTAAAACCTCTTATAGACTAATCACACAAAAATGCGAGCTCACAATATTTGCAGTCGTCACTAAGCAACGCTGCGAACCCCAAGTTGCGTGTTAAACTTGCCTATACAGTTTGTTTTGAGGTCCAAAACAAACTTGACTTACAGGAATGCAGGATCTATTCCGCTCAGATTTTCGCCTAATACCGGTACTAATCGGATCGTATACCACAGCTTCATTGTTGACAAGGTATACTTAGTATTTGAATTAGATTATATAATAAATAAAAAAAATATATAGCCACATATATATTCTAAGTTGCTCTTACTTTCTTCCAAAATGCAATGAAATCTCTTAACGTAAATTTTTGAACCCAATGGGATGGCACACACCGCTATCCATGATCATCTAATTGCGATAAGGGAGTGAAGCTTCGAACTGTCACTATTTCTATTAGAAAAACATCAATGTATAGGCCTACATTTTTGTGCTAATTATACAATGTCCAGTATCTGTGAACAAACTAGAATCGCAAGGCGCGATAATATTAACCCATTGTCGCCCAAGCTTTCCTCCCAATGGCCAATCTTTATGGTACTTGGGAATATAACAAATGATAGGCCTACTATTGTCCTTGGAACTTGTATTTATGGGATTCCGCGATCAGCCACTAGATGGCGTCTTGTTCTTCCAGGAGACTGATGATAATATTCTGTCTCAAATGCGATGATATGATACTACCTCTCGTAGTGTAGATGAAGTAGAACCATGCAATTTGCGCAGAACAGCCTTGTTTTCTTCTTACACAATCGACATCTTGATTTTCTTGCACTCGGAATCCAGATGATGATCAACTCCATAGTAGCGAATGTCACTGACTGAGTGGCTATCTCAGGGGTGGGCAAACTTTTGGCAAATTGGGCCACATTAAGCGCCCAAAAAAATCGGAGGGCCAGGTTAAGATTTTAAACTTCTAGTTTTATTAACCACTAAAAATGAAAAAAGTTTACTGAATTAAAATTAATTATACTTTGGCTGTAACTTGTTAGATGTATACAACAGTACCGTCAACATGCATAACAATTTCCTCTTAATCTAGAGTGATTGCGCTGGTTGCATTCATTCATTCACTCATTCTGGGCACTTATATAGCGCCGCTTCAACCAAACTACTCAGGGCTGTAATAGCCCAGCCACGGATAAAGAAAAATGACTTGGGTGATTTATAATAAGCCTACATAATTTTATTGGTCAGAGGTAACAAGCGCAGCTCCGATGACAGATCATTTCAGATGGTGGGGCCAGCAACCTAAAAAGCTCGGTGTTGCCTAGCAGTCAAGCGAGCCCGTGGAATTATAGGAGTTCCCTCCTCGTCGTGGATCGAAGCGCTCTTCGCGCAACAACGTCGGACACTGGGCGGCAGAGATCACCCAGGTAAGATGGAGCACAGCCAAGGATGCAACGTCAAACCAACGCTGCAACCCGGTATGGGATCCGTTGGGCCACAGCTAGGTAACCAATGCAACACATCGCGCATGTAGGCAGAAACAGAGCCAAATTTGGGAATTCGCCCAATGAGCCTAGCAGCCGAGCGCAGAACTCGATCTAGTCGCCCAAGAACCCCAATGGGGAGGCCAACGAGGATCGAGCAACAGTGGTCAATTCGACTAGTAACGAAAGCATGCACAAGAGCCACTAGAGCGTCATGAGAAAGAGAGCGAGAAGCCACTCGGAGCTGGCGAAGCTGATAATAACGGCTTCGAGAGACTAAGTTCACATTCGTGTTATCGAGTTCAAGTTTACATCAGCTAACTGAGATTTGGATTTGGATTTGTTTATCTTCGTAATGTTTGTTTGTAAATGGATGCTAATGATACAAACTAGAATAGTAAGTAAGAAAGAAGAGTTGTGAAGAATTGTGTGGCGGGCCGGATAAAAAGTGTTGGCGGGCCGGATCTGGCCCGCGGGCCGTAGTTTGTCCACCCCTGGGCTATCTGATAGAGCTGTGGGAGGCTTGTCCAACCGTTGTATAGTATTGTTCACAATTTGCCGTCGGCACTCCAGTTGATCAGATAATCCACCGACTTCAACGTGAACGCCAGGCAGCAGCAACAGTCATGTTCAAACCGTTGATAAAGATTGGTACCACCGCTTCTGGCAGCAAGACACATTGCCTACATCTGCATCATACTCTATAATAGCGATCGCCTCAGACAAGGAGACCTTTCCTTATACGTGATAAAGGCATTATTATAAGGCGTGATTGTTGTGAAAACTAAAAATTCTAATTTATCTCATATTCTTTTATAAATATGGACAGTAGTAATGCATTCGATGCGGATTTTTCAATCACTTAATGTATTTCTTCACCATGTTCCCAAATGGTAGCATAGTACACCTGTGCCCAATGTTCCCGTTTGGGAACATCAAAGTTTTACTAAACATTGCTAACGTAATAGGCTACATTTGATTTTTACAAACTTCGAAGTTGGCTACCGCACACTAGGAAACTCTGTAAACTTATGATTAGACTCAATATAGTACGTGGACTATTTAACAATCAAAAGCCGCTCACGGTAACTAAATAACCTAATACACTTTCATGTATTTTATACATAAATCTATCCGCGTGTTCGCAAATGGGAGCATTGGGCACTAACGGGTTAAGGTAAGGCTATGGGGAACTGCCTACTGCGTCCTGAATGAACCCGACTAAGCGTGGCCTCAGAGATTGCTAGTTTGTCTCCAAGCAGACTCTAAGCGCGGTGCATGAGTCCTGAGATTTCTTCAGTTGAACGTTATCCGTGAAAGACGACTCGATGTTAAACACCAGATCGGAGCTTAAAGAACTGCAATATGAACGTTCCTATCGACCTCCACCTGTAGGCTATTGACAATTTATGATGACATTTGGGTTGTGAGACAGTGCTCCAAGTGAATTGATAAAGGCAAAATCAAATCAGATATGACTGGCGTCTCGTGCGAGGTTGCTTGTCGAATTATCGAATTATCAACACGTGTTAGAGTCGGTGGTGATCGACAGGAGATGTGAGCCTGTCAAAAACAATCATGGTGTAAGGCGAGGCTGATGTTTCTGCTATCGTGAATCAAAGACAAATTCTCTTGTTGAAGTCGACCAAGGATCAAGAGATAGAATTCGCTTATCTTCGAGGGACGCTGAGCCTGAGTCTATCCATCCGTAAGACATAGCATTGTCGGGTAGAGGAATCCACAAGTCAGATCCTGCTCTGTTATTTTCACAGTAGACAGATTGGATCTCTAGGCTGGCATGAATCCACGATGACAATAATGTTACGCCAAATAACTGGCAATACAGATGGAACATGGCATAAGGTATACCTCAAATATCAACACTTAGTAGTTAAACATTACGTAAAGAATTAAAAAATTTAAGAATTTCACTAGCAATGTAGCGGAAGGAATTGCCATATTTAAAAAAATAGCCATCCAACGACGTTTTATAGTTTTGTAATCACATGAAAATAGCATTACGCGGGCGCTCTTTCTGTTTTAACCACTACCAGGTATTGCTAGTTTCAAGCCTAAAAGAGAATGAAGGAGCATAAACGGCCCTGATAGCCACAATGTCGTTAAACACTGGAACGAAGATTCTGTTTTCTAACTGTCGATTACTTTTGTTCAAATGGAGACAGTTCACAAAAGTCGAAAATGTGTGGAATATCAGTAACGAAGTATATGATTTCATGCAACAATTGAAGTAAATGATGTTTCTGCTATCGTGAATCAAAGACAAATTCTCTTGTTGAAGTCGACCAAGGATCAAGAGAAAGAATTTGCTTATCTTCGAGGGACGCTGGGTCTATCCATCCGTAAACATCAAAATTGCACTGGAGTACTTTTTCTCCCACATGGAAATGAGCGCTACTGAATTGCCTCGGCTGTGAGCGGCGCTATATAAATTACTAATTACATTACATTACATTGCATTACATAGATACGTAGAAACGAGTTCTGAACTACATAAATAAATAGCCTACTATGTGCAATTTGTTAGTACATTTATAAAGCTCCTCTTCAAGAAGACTCGTCTGATTTGCTCCCACATGGAAATATAAAGTCCACGCTAAAATTAAATTGACTTCAATCACTGACGAATAACAGGCAACTCAGTTTCATACGTCCGTGCATAGAGAAGCTCATGCTACAGATTGCACGAAAGTCTGTTCGATATAAATGAGGAGCCGACTACAGCGAAGCTCTCATGTTGCACTGTTGAAGCACGGGACTGCAGAACAACCAGATCACCGTTTTGCTGAGCGACAAGATTTTGCCAGGAATACAGGTGCTACTGAAATTCAATAGCTCTGTCAGAGGACAAGCTGAAGCACAGACGGACTATCGGGATAGTTCAACTTTAAAATAGTCTTGAATAGGATAAATATTATAATAGATACAGACGCTTACTTTAAAATCATTTGTTTACTATGTCTGTCCTCTATACTTTAACTTGAATCAAAATAGCACTGGAGTACTTTTAATTATGTTCTTCTTCTTGGTAATATACACTAAAGTTATGCAGCTGGTTGATTCTTTGAAGACTTTTTAACTTTTAATCTGTCAATGTTAAACTCATGTTTGAAAATTATGTTACACTACATGTGTTTCGGGATAATTAAAGCTAAACAGGCCTATAGATTAACCATCTTGCGGATTCATGAAATGTGTGATATTTTGGAATGTGGTTTTGACAGAAGAGTTTGATTGGAGCTAGTTTAGAAAGATGATGGTTTCTTGACTTAGTTATTAAAGACGATGACGTTCATGTAAATAGGCGCGGATAGTTCGATTAAGATTCAAGCTCGTTGTAAAGTGTATGTTTGAAACTGTGAAAAATAAAAGCCAGAAAAAGCCACATTTGCAACCTCTCGCATGTCATAATGTGCATAAAGCACATTTATGACTTGCAAGCGCGACTTTTAAACTGCGTCCACTATTACTACCTCTGGTGTCCACCACAAGCTCGATTAGGCCTACAGCAATTTTTCATCCTCACTCTTGAATCCACCCAAATTAAACGTTTGCAACTAATCTGAAACTCATTCACCTGAGCTGTCAACAGAACACCCAGGCATCACCATGTCACTCCACTGGCTGAAAATCCAAAGCGAAGCCACTTGAAAGTCCTAGCAATGACCTAAAATTCTCTACAAAATTCCCAGCCCAAGTATCTTCGCAAACTTGTTGCTATCCAGTCACCACGCTCAACTGAGTCATCCTCTTATCTTAGTCTTTCCCGACCTGAGTCACTACTATCCAATCAAGCTTTTTGCCACACAGCACCTCGACTCTGGAAAGTTCTCCCTTTTGAATTCCGAAAAGTTTCATATTCTCCGCCAGTATTGTCACTAACCCATTGTCATCTGCCTTAAAACCTACCTTAGCAGCTCCTCTGCTTGCTCTCTCAGGACGTTTAAGCAACTGGACTTGGATTTCAATTTGAATCTTTCTGAACAAGTCCTCTGACTCGACGTAGCGCATGTGAAGAATCTTGCTTTTGTACTGGCAATGAAAAAAATTAGTTTACGATTACGATTATAAAATCATTTACTCTTCGTTAAAAGGCATTATCCAATGTAACTTGTCATCTAGTCGTCCTTGAACTTGCACTTAAGATCACATATATAATAATTGTTCGTCGCCTTCTGTCTTCTTGTTATCTCTATAATATATATGTGTCTTTCTCGTTTTCCTTGTTTGTATTCCGATTTGCATGTATGCGTCTGTCCTGCGTCAGTAGACCTATGTTTGGTTTCCAATGAGGTTATTCATTTAATCTATTCCAATTTAATTTAATTTATCAGTTATCATCATCACAACGGTGACCACCGCCAATTTAGAAGTAGGACCTTCGCATCTTGTAGAGAATATTTCCAACATGAAATTATACAAATGTAAGGAAATCGATACAGATAATTATATACTTCAATAATTATTTCATTTTACTTTCAGACAAACTTCAAAGCAAATACAATTTGGTTCCAGTTTTTGTAAAGACAATCAGAACTGACGTTGTAGAAAACAAGAAGAAAGCGATCCGTGGAATGACGATCTTAGACAAAGAATTATTTGTTGTAAGCGAATCGAGTTCAAAAGTTGAAGTTTTCACTTCCATGAAATTACGTCTCAGTCGCCGATGGAATTCGAAGCAATTAATTTACCCAATGGACATAGGATCCTGCAAGAGAAATAAATGTCTCTACATCATCGATTCCAAAGGAGACGGCCAGTCGAATGAAATCTTGAGACTTGACCCAAATGGAAAATTAATAAAGAATTGGTCAACAGGAGACGATCGTGGATACAGTCTGTCTGTTACAGATGAATCGAATGTCATTTTAACAGTTCAATGGAAAAATAAATTAAACGTATATTCGCCAGATGGACAATTGATCCGGGAAATAAATTTATCGTCACAGGCAGGTATTTGTCATCCATCGCATGCTGTAAAACTGAGCAATGGCCATTTCGTGGTCAGTTTTGGCTATTATGGTGATGATCTGCACAGAGTCTGTACAGTGGATGCAGATGGAAAAATTAAGAAGTCATTTGGTAGAAAATGTGGATCGACCATCGACCAAATGAATTCTCCAGTCTATTTGTCGGTTGACGGAAGTGGATTTGTGATGGTCGCTGATCGTGATAACGGGCGTGTTTTGTTACTGGATTCGGATTTGAAATTTAAGAAAGAAATTCTTCCAAGAGAAAGATACGGATTACAATATCCACGGAGGATTCTTCTTGACGAGACAAATGGTCGAATGTTTGTGGCTGACAACGAATGGAACAATCGAGGGATTTTGACTTTTAAGTTTCACAAGTAAACAGACAATAACAGAACTGTGATCTCCAAGATATAGTTGACGTGCAGAGCTAGAAAGTATTAATAAATGTAACTAAATCTCAAGTTAAAAGGATTTGACCACTGTTACATATTACGTGCAAGAACATCGGTAACATCGTTTCACGCTCCTCTGTGCAAATGAGCGTGCGGATTGCTGTTCAGAGATATAAATACTCTTACAAAGTTTTAGGAATTTTAAAAGCTTGAAAGAAATATTCCTGACACACAATCTACTTGCATACGTAAATTGTGTTTTCTAAGAAGTAATTTTGTATGTCGCTTGTCATAAGCGACATACAAAATACTTCTTAGAAAAAAAGCACAATTTTATTTCAGAAAAATAAACAGGTTAATATCGCTATTTGAGAATACTCTTACAAAGTTTTAGGAATTTTAAAAGCTTGAAAGAAATATTCCTGACACGCAATCTACTTGCATACAAGTCATGACAAACTGAGACTGATGAGGTCATTTTTCAGTATTGCAGTTATACCATTGTGATGTTAGAACCTATGTTTGTAGACTAACAGAATGGGTTCTCTTCATAGTTGTAAAAACCGTTTTTGTTCATATTTTCTTTCCAAAAATCCCGTTTTTTTCGTATTTTTTATACGTAAGTTTTTTCACTTTTTATTATTTTCTTATGTAACTTTATTTAAATCCTATATTGTTTAATTTTATATTTGTCTGATGTCGCTTACTATCCGGTTGACTCGATATTTAAACATACAGCTGCTTTATGCCAACAAAACAGAACATAGAAAGAAAATCTTGCAGTTGACGATCTCCTCGACTGATAGGTGGTTGAGCCTGTCCCTAATATGAACCAATATATGAAAATGCAATGAATGTCACGCATGACTTGTTAGACGCACAGATTACTGGTTTGGAATACGCTACACTGGTTCAGAGCGTACGTCACGGTACGTGTACGTCAAGGCGCCTCTAGACGCTGGCTTTCCGGTTCACACACGGATTGTGACTCGTTTTGGGAAATTTTAATCTCGGACTAAAGCATTTGCTCCCCTCATAGGCAAACGTAATAAAATAATTAACTGTACCTAATTTTTATGGTCATTCCTTTACCTGCGGTAGAAAATACCCTCTACAATGTACATCTCTAATAGCAAAGCCATTGGGTTAAGCTAAAATTGGTAGACGCTTTTACTTATAAGCCTATGACTTCTTATAAAGGGCCATTCTTAACTTAGTTTATAGGCTCCTAGAATCATTACTTTTCACAGGTGCATCTGATGTTAGGAAATTCTGCAGGTAATGCAGTGAAATCTTCCACGTATGAGTTTTTTTCCAAATCGCGTTGTTTGTCTGCAAAACATACCTGAAACGCCGCCATCTTTGCAAAACGGTTGACTTTGTTATATTATAATGAAAAATGCAATGACTGAATCAGATGCTTTAGAAGACAAAACAGATCTAAATATTATTCAAAGCACACCCTTTCTTTCTTCTGCAATTGCAACCAGTACTTCAGTAGTGAAAATATTGGAAACATTTAGATGGTAGCCTAATCAGCTTTCAGTTTGGACCGAATAAATTTGGAGAATGCCATTCGGGCAACGAAAATTATGGATTCGGTTATGACTTTGTAGAGCTACAGATTAGCATCAAGTATAGTAGAAGAAAAGAAGCAAAAGAAGACGACGAAGAAGAAGAGTCCATTATGCTAGTCTGAGAGACAGCTATGGTTATGGTGTGTTGGCGACTTCTTATATTAGCCCAACAGCTACGTCATAATTATAGTCTATTGAGCATACGAGGGTTAGATGACACCTTCCTTGGTTGCTGTTTAACGACACTGTTTCATATTAACAAAGATGTCGCCCTCCTCCTTTCTCCCGTCTTGGGACTGGCACTACCACAGGTAGGGTAGTGGCGGAGTTAGATGACAACATTCCGATATATAGGCTTAATATATCCTGCCTGATGAGACCATAATAATGTAGGTCGCTGTCCAATAATCCCCATAGGCCTACTGCATAGCAACTTGCATGCTTAGCTAAGATTACTATGGAAGGTGCCCGCAACTCAGCTCGTGTATTTAAAATATTACGACTAAGCCCATCGATATAATTATAAAGAACTCTGTCAAGCCCAGGATGAATCACGCAGTCGCCACACCGTTGAACTTTAAGAACTTCAAGCCGCCATGTGGCATGTTCGTGTTGAGTGGCTTGTTAAGAATAATCGTAATCGTAATCGTAATCAAGCATTTATATAGCGCCACTCAAAACAGAGGCGCTCCCGACCCGAGCCAGTCTCTTCACTGGTAAAGGGAGGTTTTCAGGCGCTTGCGGAACTGGTCAAAAGAAATAGAAAAAAGGTCAGTCCTGAAGGACTGAGGTAACTGGTTCCAGCTATTGGGACCAACAATAGCGAAACTCCTAGACTGGGCCGTAGAAGTACGCACCCGCGGGACAACCAAGTAACCACGGGCCGAGGACCGAAGGGAGGAACGACTGTGCAGAAAAGATACTGGGGTACAAAAGGCCCTAAGATAGTGAGGAGCAGACCCAGCAAGACAGCTTCGCATTAGGGAACAGACCTTGAATTGGATGCGCTGGGGGATGGGGAGCCAGTGAAGGGAGTCACGGATAAAATAGGAGATATGGTCAAACTTTGCAAAGCAAAGAATAATTCTTCTGCCAATAAGGACTGACATGAATAGCTATAGTATTGAACTCAGCTGAGCTTAGCCGCGACCACAATGCGACGGCAGATTGTTCTGTCTTGAACCTTCTTCTATGCTGAATGAAGGCCTTCCCACGACTCTTGTCCAAGAATTCCTTTATCGACCGGGTAGGTTTCTGCAATTACTCGGCGGATTACTTAAATCTTTTTGTGACAAAAAATTACTGGTTTTGAATGTGGAGACATTCTAAATTTTGCATCTGGGTTTAGAAAGCCAGTGCAAAGAATGATGAGCAGTTGCAACGTGCATCAGTAATAATAAGACAATTTGTGTAGCGCCGTAGCTCAGACGTGGCCGAATAAAGGGCGCTGTACATGAGTCCACAAATAAATGACAGTCCTTTGAGCCTTTTAAAATAATAGTCATGAGCTTTGATTTGAATGTCTCCAGAGATAAGCGCATTCTGCACATGGTTGAAAAAACTGATCCGCTCAGTGGGTCCAGTAACAGAGAAGGAACAGTCGCCAGACCTCGTAATCGAGAAATTGAGTTTTCAAAATTAATGCCAAACGCATACACTAAATTTTTTTGGGCGCACGTGAAGCAGAAAATCTAAAAAGATTTCTCCTCTGGCGGGGATTTGAACCTCTGCCCCTCGACTGCAGTCCACCAGGATATGACCACTCAAACAATCGCACACCACATAAAAAAATTTCAACTTCGCTTTACCCACAATTGAGTCAAAACTGTACTTCTGTTAAATTCCATGTAAGTCTTGTAATTTAATACAGCCCTGAATGTCGAAAATATATAAAATAGAGTCTCTTGTAAAGAAGCAAGATAGGCTACTTATTGCGGACGTCTACCTGGAATTTTATTCTATTATCGACAGGGAGCCAGTGGAACGTATCCCTCATATGATTAGATGTTTGGGAATGCGATGTGGGTTCACAACTGCTGGCCTGGTTTGCTATGCTGGTTAGACCGTTAGAGAGTACGTCATGACGTCTCCAGGTGTGAGGATTCCGGTTCACTATATCGCTTGTGGCTCACTCTAGAGATTTAAGTCTCAGCCTTGCACGACTGATCCTCGTATTATCCTACACAGAGACTTTTACTAGCGTGGGACTCATTCAAGTGTATCGCGGTGGTGGAGGATATCAAGTCTTGATAAATTCTTTGAAAGTTGAGCAGGTACGTCGCAATAACTCCGCAATAGAAAAGGTACAGTATATACGTTTACATTTTACATGTAGACCTACAAAATTAATATAGACTGTACTTTCTATCGGACGTCCATTTACTTACGATTTGCGTAATAGTGATGCCTTGTGGTAGGTAATACCCGGTCCAACTAAAATAGCAAAGCCAGTGATAGGCTGGAACTGCTTGATGCTTCAACATAAACGATTGGCACTAAACCTTCTTGTAAAACTAATTTCATCGACTCTTAGAAACAACTTACGTTTCGCCGCTATATGTGCGTCTGACGTAGGCCTATAGAAATACTACAGCCAGGTAAAACCTTCCACAATCGAATATCATGACCTATTCGAGCATAACGTCATTTTGGCCTGCAAACATGTCTGTAACGCTGCCATCTTTGCAAACGGTTTACTCCTATAATTATAAAACATTACACGCTATGACTTAGGCCTATACGTCAGAAGAGTGAGAAGATAAAGCAATAAATGTTATTCAAAATATGCCTAAGTTTTGGGCAATTCTAGACGATGGTTAGTGATTCATTAAAAGGTGACTAGCACTTGATATTTTCATTATTGATGAGACTATCTGAACAATGCAGAAGAGGATGTAGCAAGCCTTTTGGGTTACGAAAATCATGAATTCGGTTCTGATTAAGTAGATGAACGGTTCAGCGTCAAAAGTGTATGTATAATAAGAAGGCGAGTGGCACCTTAAGCTAGCCTAAGACGCAGCTAATGTTAGCGACTTCTTATTGTAACCCAACAGCAACGTCATTATTATTTGATGGCCTATAGGCCTATATGAAGGCCGTATGCCAATATTTCTAAACGGGCTTCATGTAAGCCTATCCGGCGATTTGGGGCCAAATGTAGGTCGTATGAAGCTCATGTAGTAAAAGCCATAGGCTACGCTCCAACAATCACCAAACTATTTTAATAACCTGTTTGCCTAGCTGTGAATATACGATGGAAATTACCCACAGCCGAGCGTGTGTATTTTTTAAATAATTGCGATTATAAGGCACATAAATGCAAAAAGCCAGGATGAATCAAGCAGTCGCTTCGGGTCTAACCTTGAACATGAAACCTGACGAATTTCATATGTTCGGTTTGCCATAAATTCGTATGGCCCGGTTACACGATACACTGATCAAAGCTTGCGTCAAGGTGCCTCTGTGGTTGACAATGCCAATTTGCATTTTGTTTACTTGCGGTGGATTAGAAATTTGTGAAATTTCAAGTGAAGGCAAGTGCTAACCATTCTAGATGAGGAAACTATAAAGGCATTTACTCTAATGGCAACATCTGAAAAGATTTGTATTTATCAAGTGCTAGTTCATTAGATCTATTAGTTTTATGAGCTCAGTGGCTGTCCACTTGTCCTGCGAATTCCATCTTATCATACTTTTTGCCTTCCAATTATTGATTGTAAACTCACATCTGTATGCTCAAGTTACCACTGCTCTTTGACTGATACCTTAGCTACTCTAACAAGTTTGATATAAACTAAGATTCTTGGCGTTTAACCACAGAGAAACAGCTTTACATAATATAATGTTAATCTGATATCGCCCTATAATGTTGTGGCGCTTTATATAGATGCCTTTACAACAAGTTCCGACCTGCAAACTCGTTATAGACGTTTTAATCACTGGCCAAAATCAAGTAATTTACACTGACTTTGTAATATACTCTTGGTCTCAGGGAATATTAAGGGTTAATGACTTTGTGATTGCAAGCGTATTCATAATAGCAAATGAATACAGAACCACTTCTTACGAAGATCACCAAAGGGCTCCCGTAGTAGCAACATGAAACCAAGTAGGCTAAATGGTCTTTAGGCGCTTGCGAAAAAGGCAAAGATATGCTGATAAGTTCATGTCTCAGGTGACAAGCCAACTTACTACAGGCTTTTCTTGAGAATCTACAAAACAAATGATTTAATTTATTGATATCAGAAAAAAATTCGATGATTTGAGACAGGCTTCTCTAAAAGTCGGAGTGTTTCTACCATGATATTTCCTAATTTTACATGAACAACATAATTACATGTGTTTCTTTTCAGAGTCACATTAAGAAATGTCTCACGCTGATGATATAGAGAGGAACTACGACGTTCTCCTAAGATGTACGACTATCAATTGCTATGTCATCGATTGCCTAAAAGCAGAGAACGTACTTAACAGAATGCAAGAGGCTGAACTCAGAACGAAAAGAAATTCACTGAAGCAATGCGATCTCTTGTTCAAATGGTTGAAAGAAGTTTCGAAATGCAAGTTCGAGTCCTTTCTACAGGTGATGAACGATACCGAGCAGGAGCATGTGGTAAATCTCCTGAAAGGAAGCACTGAAGGTATACGTAGGCCTACATGTACAATACTAATCGTACAATACTACTCAATTTCATTCGGTATTTTCGGAAAGATGAGCTGAAAACAGGGTCTTTTGCAGATGAAGCGAAATATGTGGAATGAAAGTTATTTCCGAATTGGAATAGAATACAAAGTAGTACACCATGGTTCACTACAGTGCAGTAGAATAAAGTGTGATTGGAAACAACATAGGCAGTAAATTTTATGTAAATGTACAAGGCATCAATCGACGGTCACTTGTGGTCCCAATCGCATTCCAGTGGATAGAGTCATATGTAGTCTGGAAGACGAGTTTCAGACCCTGCCATGATGCCCACATGGAGTCCATAAAAGCTTTTCTTCCCATGTGGAACCCGTATGCAGCTCGTATAGATCCTATCTAATTCCCATAGAAATGCTGGTGGGGATGGGTAAGCTGCTGGAAACAGACGAAGTTTTCTTCCTATGTAGGGCGGAGTACATTCGTAATATTAAAAATAAATGTTTTTTATTTACTCTAATTTTGATAAGCTAAAACGAAACATAAGTTGGCTGACCGATGTTATGAACTAAGCGACGAGTTACATATGGATTGTTGGTGTATGGAAAGCCATTATGGGAGTGATGCATCGAGATATGTGTTTTTCACTTTTCTCATGACCAACATGTTGCGAAGCAATTATAATTGAGGCAGATTTGTCTTTTAAACGCCTTTCTAACGAATCAAGAGTACTATGTAGACTCTATAGCTTATAATAATGAAAGGTAATTACTAAATCGGTTCGTCATTTCATATTCCATGATTTTAAAGATGAAATTCAGATGAGATATGAAATTTGAAGAAGAGAGTAGACTATGACATAGATTTAAGAACGTAAGCGTATTGAAGAAATTGTGATTGGGGTGGTTTGTGAAAAAGGGCTTTAAATTTAGTTTTAATGACGCAAGAAGAGGCTATCAAAATTGATGCAGTAGTTAAGAGCTACAGATTAATCTGTTCATTGATAGTCCTGAAGTCTGTGATGTTTGAGGTTTATTTAATTAAAACACTAAATGACTGGATTGACTGCCGGAGTAGGAACCAAACCATTAGTAGGCTAACATATACGCCAGTAAATGTTGTGACCTAATTTGAAGGATAATTATATGTTTCGCCTTCTAATTTTAAAGTCTAAAAGTATCAATAGACCATAAGCGTTGTGGCTGTTATAAATAGACCTACTTTGAATGTTAGAATGCAATAATAAATTTTCATCGATGACTAAAATTAATTGTTGTTCTTCTTGTATCTGCAGAAGGCAACTTACCATTATCGGAAGCCAGACACCAGCGTTTAGACAAAATCCGGCCTAAGATAGCAAATGTAATATGTATCGATAGTGAAGTGATTTCAGAGCTAAGAAGTTCTAGAGCAATAAGCAGGACTGATGCCGAAGACATAAGGGCAGAGAAAGTAGATTATGCAAAGATTTCCAAATTGATTAGTGTTATTATGAGACGAAGCAACCACTCCTATAACTGTTTTCGAGAGGTTCTGAGAAAAACCTTGCAAACGGCCGCGGCTGCATTCCTTTGTGAAGGTAAGCATAACTATAATGACATATGCTAATATATTTCATTGATAGAGGTTTGCGGAAAGTGCATAACAACGATCAATAGATACACAGTCAAGCGAAACATAGGGCCCTACTGGTACCAGCGTTGCATCAATTACATTGCAAATGTAATTCAGTTATAATTGCAATTACACGCTTGTAAATGTAACTGAATTACAATTGCAATTACTTGATTCTGCAAGTAACTGAATTGCAATTACATATTATTTTAATTCAATTACCAATTGCTTTCAATGATTGGCAAAAGGTTTAGGAAATTTCTATAATTTATAATTTACTAGATTTTTTAACTAAAGCATGCAATAGACTGGTCTGTAGGCCTAAGCCTAACATTCAATGTTGTATTGTAAGTTTGTAAAATTGTCAAGTATCGGAGAAACGGTTCACAATTATGATCCATTAAAACAGGTTAACAAAAGCGTCTATTTGATTCTAACAGTAGAAGTTTTTCAAAATGATTGTGTGTTAGATGATTGCACCTCGGTGTTTAAATTTGTCCAGCAGTGGGTTGTCACTCACTCACTAATGAGTGTTTCATTAGTGTGAGATGGTACACTGCCGACCTGCCGACAAAGCTATTATTTGTCTGGAGGCAGTCAGGCAGTGTTCAGGCTGTCCAAACATGCAACTCACTTTGTAAGAGGGGTGTAAGGATAGAATAATGTTGACAATTATGTTTCCATGCAGTCATGAAGCAGAGCAGTTTATTAGATTAAAGGAGTGGACAGCAAGCTGGCAACTTAACCGACTTTATCAAAGTAATTCGCAAAGTAGGCCTACATTTCATTCAGTTGCAAATTTCATGCAATTGTGTAACTGAAATACAATTATAATTTTTCGGACGAAAATGTAATTCAATTACAATTACAAGCTTATATTCTGTCCATGCGAGGTTTTCTTCTTATGTAAGGTGGAGTACATTCGTAATAATAATAATTAAAAATAAATGGCTACTGATGAGCTATACATGTATCTTTCATACCACCCGAACTATCACATTTTAGGTTAGGCTATATTTTTTATTTGTTTTCTTGTACACTAAGCAATTTTCGCTTGCCTTTGCCATAATTATATCATCCTCGCTAAGACCACGAATAGCTTGTGCAACCAATCAGATTTTTACAATACATTCCATATACTACGAAGTGCAATGTTTTATAGGCGAAATGCCAGCGGTGCATCTCAACAGCAACCGGTCAGACTTGGATGGGATCCTATCTTCCACTTTTAACGAAGCCATTCGAAACAAATCAGGAGGTGACACAGGAATCAATGAACTGCTGACGGAAATGAACGGACTCGGTTTAAATCCAGTCAAAGCCATTCCAGGACAGAGCATCGTCATATTCATCTACTGCAAAACAGTTCATAATGCTGTTACATTTATGAAGCTCTTCAACTCTGGACGTCTACAGCGTTCCTTAGAAGTTATTTTCAACCGACTACTGCTAACAATCGAACCACATAACACAGAGAAACTTGACTCGCAGTTTAGTCTTGAAGATGAAGAAGATATCACACTTGAAGATTTCACAGGAATTGAAGGTAATTCAATAAATTTTGTTCAACTGATTTGCCCTTTAGGTGCCTCAGTTACAGTTAGTTTTTTTCTCTCTCTCTTCCTCCTCCTCCTCTCTCTCTCTCTGTCTCGCTCTCTGTCTCTGTCTCTGTCTCTGTCTCTGTCTGTCTGTCTCTCTCTCTCTCTCTCTCTCTCTCGCTCTCTCTCTTCTCTCTCTATCTCCGGTTTTCCGCAAGAATTTGAAACATAATTATAGAATATTGTAGTCATGGCGGAAAATGTGAATACTATTATAGCACTGTGTTTGAGTTGACGCTAGGCTGGGCTTTCGTGTTTGGTTCTGGGAAGTCTTTTATTTTTGTCAGTCGCTCAACGTGTACGGATTTAGTCTCCGTCTGAGGATGGCTGCAACGATATTTGTGCTGACATGTAGACCTGCAATTATGTCTTAGAAGAACGTATATATAAAACAGGACATAAACTCGTATCTTTCTCTTGGTAAGTGGCTTATTAGTGCACTCTTTAACGAGATTCCAATGCTGTGCTCTTCTGTCTTTCTGTAAAATGGCATTTTCATAGTAGACGTTTCTAGAGAATTCAGTTATCTAGAAACACCATTTAGTAGGTCTAGTATTGTTCATTCAATGTCTATATATTAAATTAATAGGTTGGATGAGAGAAAGCTTCAATAGATCGAAACCCATCGGCAAAATATGTGGATGCGATGCCACTACACAAACAGAGGAAGAGACTTTCATGATCAATAAAACAGGTTTGGTGCAGGGTTGATCATTCTGCAACTGACAAAACCTACCGGTTATTAAATTTATTATGAACTGTTCCTCAAAACAAATTAGTTTCTGATGACTGAGCAGCAAAACAACGCTTAACAAACAATGTAAAACAATGCATGCTTTAATTTCAAATTATAAAGGAGATTTTCTCATGAACTGCTGAATCTCAGACACATTTCTGCTAATTCAGATCATTTTGTGAACAGGATACCAGCGTTTGGCGTAAATCACGGGGGGGGGGACAGAGGGAGACTGAGGCCTATCTGCCCCCCCCAAACAAATATGGAAAAATTCGGCCTCCGAAAAATTCTGTCCTCCCAAAGTTATGTACAGATGTTCGCCTCTGGTACCAGCGCCTTCTGTAGTACGTGCAATACAGGATTAGAAAAATTGAAGGAAATCGATAGAAGATTTTATTTTAAGAATTTGTTTCAATTTTCAGCTGAACTTCGATATAAATCCGATCCAGTTTTAGTTCGGAAGATCAGAACAAACACCGCAGAAAAGAAAAAGAAATTGATCAGCGGAATGACAATTCTAAACAAAGAATTGTTTGTTGTGAGTCAAATGAGTTCAGAAGTCGAGGTCTATGACTCGATGAAATTCAGTTTCAGTCGTCGATGGAATTTGAAGGAATTAATTAATCCAAAGGACATAGCATCCTGCAATAGATGTAAATGTCTCTACATCATCAATTTCAAACGCAGTCTAGATGAAGCGAATGAAATCCTGAGAGTTGATCCAAATGGAAAGTTAATAAAGAAATGGTCAACAGGAGATGATTATGGATTCGGTCTGTCTGTTACAGATGAGTCGAACGTCATTCTAACTGTCTATGATAAAAACAAATTAAATGAATATTCTCCAGATGGACAATTGATCCGAAAAATAAATCTAACAGACGCAGATATTCGTCACCCATGGCATGCTATAAAACTGACCAATGGTCATTTCGTGGTCAGTAATGGCATCCGTCGAGATGATCTCCATAGAGTGTGTATTGTGGATGCAGATGGAGACCTTGTGAAGTCATTCGGTGGAAAACGTGATTCGAACATCGGACAAATGAATCATCCAGTTTATTTGGCAGTCGATGATAATGGATTCGTGATGGTCGCTGATTTTAATAACAGTCGAGTTTTGTTATTGGATTCAGATTTGAAATTTAAGAGAGAAATTCTCTCAAAAGAAGGAAACAACGGATTACGATATCCATCGAGGATTCTCCTAGATAAGTCAAATGGTCGACTGTTTGTGGCTGACAACGAATCGAACAATCAACGGATTTTGATTTTTGACTTTAAACAAATCGATTGAAACGATAATAGATTTTTTGCACAAATTTATGGCTAAAAACATTTCGAATCTAGAAGGAGGAAGACATTTAATATTGGATAGTTGATTTTTTAGTTTAAAGGTTAAGCTTTGTGAATTCTGATAGCAGGACTCAATGGAATCCTATGGGACCCAAAGACTCCCCGAATTCATTGCTGTACGTACATGTATAAAGGTTGGCAGTCGATTCAAGAAAGTGGGAGAGAATGGTCTTCCGAGGGGAGTCAGCCGTCAGTCGAGCCAATCATTCAGTCGAGCCGGGCAGTCAGTAAAGTAAGCGGAGAGTCGAGTACATCCGAAACCAGTCCAAGAAGGAAGATTGGTTTGATTGGTCTGCGGTTGCCTGCCTATGGTGTTACGAGGAGATCTGGAATTTGCCTTCCCCGATGTAATGATTGCATGTACAGCCGCAAAATGTCGTTTCTTGTTGTTAAAATCGGACTTAGCCTCACTTGAAGTTGAAAAAGAGTAACAAACGTCACTACAGCGTTGTCACTTTAAGACCATGGAAGCCGTATACCCGTGGACAGTCCATATGGGTGGGGGGCACGATATGCGTCATCCTGGTTGCTATTGGAGAATGGAGAGTGGTTAGATACCAGCTGTCCCTACGAGGTAAAAGGGAGACCCGACTACCGGGACACTGTCCCAGATATTTGTTTAAAGATTTCAGTTCACTGGCAGAACCATCATTTATCAATTCTAATTGTTGTGGTTAATATGCACGTCTTAGTTATTTCATGTGTGGGCACTAATAGGAATGCTCAGACTGAATGCGTTCAGATCTTTTAATCCTCACAAGGATTTCCAATAATCATTGTGATATTTATTCCAAATGTACACAAATGCAATATTCAGCGCGAAGAAAATTAATAAAATATTAAATTAATGCGCCTCCAACAGGAAACTGCTCTCACGCTAAACACCATGTTTTTATGGTATTGTGAGGTGAAGATCAATTCAGCTGCATTCGTAATTTAACCAAAAAATGTACAGTCCTTTATTTGAAAACGTATTTTTAACTGTATCTTTCGGTTTTTATTTCTGTAAATGATGGTGGTGGTGGTGGCGATGCTGCTGCTGCTGCTGCTGATGATGATGATTACGTTGACGACGTCAAGCCAGGCAGACATTAAGAACCGTAGACAGACTGGAAGAGTGTAAGTTTTCAGCTTAGAGCGAAAGACAGCATAGGTAAGGAGAGTTGCGAACATGGAGAGGTACATGGAGATTTCCAGATGGAGAAACCAGCAGATGTGAATGAACGCCGGCCAAAGACGAGACGTATATCAGGAACAACACATATTTTCCACTTTCATGCTGATCGGGGATAGGAGAGGCCTTTATTAGAGCTACAAAGTGATAATGATCATCATCACTAGCCTATATTTACGAAGACAATGACAATGATAATGACAGATCGAAAGAGCATCTCTCGTGAATAAGCTGGTGCCCTGCGCTTAGCTTTTGAATATTCTATCGCCATAGAATTTTTGGTTTACGATTACGATAGAGGTTGCTGAATATTTAAGTTGAGAAATGACAAATTAATAATAATATCTAGCCCACTGATAATTGATTTAATAAAATAAACTACTCGATAACTCTTACATAGCCTATGCATTAAGTCAGTTTGCTTGGAACTCAAATGTATACACATTGGTAAGTCACACGCAGAATTTCTTTTCACATAATCTTAATTGTAACGTCATCGAGAATAAACAATTCAATTTTAGGATATGCTCGTGTGCTCTAAATAATGCTAATACAATGTAGCGCTCGTATGTAGCTGGTCTCTGTTATCAGCCTTAGTTAAGCGATTTACAAATTTGAAGGTTACGATTACAATTGCACTTACAGACAGTAGGCCTATTTTCCATGGTCATAATAATACTGGACCTCCCTTCATTTACGATTTGCCTATTAATGTATGATGCTGGGAAATACCGGTAAGGCCTAAGCCTATAATAGCAAAGCCAGTGATGGCTTAAACAGATAGAGAAGTACCAACAACGGCCTAGACCTCTCAATAAATATACTTCGACTTTAAATATGGAGTGTTATTTTCTTGTTAAACGGATTTCACCGGTTCTGAGAATAATTGTTTTAAGCAGTAACAAATGCATTTGACGTTTAGAAATACTACAGGTAAGCATACAAAAAACTTCAGCATTTGAATATTATGACCTGGTGATCATAGCGTTATTGCCCTGCATCTATAGGCCTACCTGTCAAGCAGCCATCTTTGCAAACGGTTGGCTGTTGCATTGTAATGAAATACGCAATGTACGTGTTTCAATTGTTGGCTCTGCCTGGCATACAATCCAGTTTCAAGTCAACCTGGTCGACGATCGTTGCCCTCTCCTGGCTGTGGAGATATGCAGGGCCGCGCTTCAGCACTTCAACTCGAGCTCACCGTGCCTTCTCACGTGTTAGGCCATCTGCCTGGAACTGTCTTCCATTGCATTTACGCTCTTCTGCATTCAGCCGTGTGCAGCAAGAATCAAACTGTCATAAAACGCATTTATTAGATTCATCAGATGGCCATGTGTGCAGCGCATTTGAAGGTACTTAAAAGGCGTTATATTAATTACCTAGATACATACATACAAACATATAGACATGCAAATGGCTGATGCATCGGAAGACAACTTTATTATTACTCAAAGCACACGTATCGTTTGCTGTAATTCTATTCAATTATAGTAGGCTACTAGGGCGTATGCAGAAACTGTTAGATGGTAGCCAGCGTTTGTTATTTCCCTTGCTAACGGGGTCTAATTGGACAATGGTGAACCTGAAGCTAGAAGCCATTTGTGCTACGAAAATCATTGATTCGGTTCTGAGATGCAAAGCCTTGGATTAGCAGCAACTTATATTGAATTAATCCAACAGCAACGTCACGTGTAGGGCACACGACATCCATTATTATGACAATAATTATTCGTCTATGTGCTAAATATATCAGGCCATATTGTGAGACTGTATGTAGGTCATGTGAAGGCCGCTAGAGTCGGCTTGACGATACTCTTATATTGGTCTAATGTATCCTGACCTATTATGAAAGCATGTGTCGGTCATATGAAGCCAATATAAGTACAAGCCTACGCTCTAACAATCACCACACTATTTATAACCCGTGGCTATGATTACGATGGAAATTACCCACAGCCGAGCGTAGGCCTAGGCCTATGTCTCTTTAAGTTCTCTGCCCTTCGGCAGGTTCCAACTTCCAATGACGCCACTCTTCTCTTTTTGTCGTCATTGTAAGTGTTTCTTGGGAAATTATGCCTATGTATGTATTGTTAAACAGTTGCGATGATATAATTATAAGGAATGCTGCAGTCAAAACAAGGCCGTAGCCAGGATTTTGTTTCGGGGGTGTTTACTCGTTCCTGAACAAGCTGACAAGCAACCAAGTCAAACGTCTATAAGGGTTTTGGAGGAGCGTTGTGAGCTCTCTAAGCACTGTAGAGCTGCATCATCTAAGTTCACATGAGTGCTCTTAGTTCTTACACCGTATGTGTTAGTAAATGCAATATTTATGTTATACATTATTTAATTTCGGGGGTGTTTAAACACCCAAAACACCCCCCAAAATACGGCCTTGAGTCAAAACCAGAATAAATCAGACGGTTCTGAACTTGAAGATGAAACTCAACGAACGTCAGATGTACTGGATTATTATGTCCTGCTAAATCATTTTCTCATACTTCGCCTTCCAGTAAATAAAAATGTGCTCGATTTTATATAGCGACCGTATAATGACCTTGACCCTGTTCATTTTTCAATGAATTGATCCGGACAGACCCTTCACCACCGCTGCCCGTTTGAATAGACGCCACACCATTTTAGGTCACCGTGCACGGAAAGTGCTAGCCAAGATTTAGGTCTCTAAAATAAGCCACCGTTGGGAAACGACCCGCGATCCTCACGCTCTCTTACACAGAAGAGTAGCCTAGGCCTATGGGACGCAGCCTACGCTCTAAACAAACTGGGCCAGCAGTAGGCTAAATAAACTTAAGTCTGTTTACCCAAGTTACCTCTGAGCTTTGTCCTACCCTTTACACTGGCTCATAGCTTTCATCATAACTCACCTTAAGCAGGTTATCTGACAATTATCTATAACAGGTGTGACGTTCAAAATGGAATGTTTGATCTTAGGCCACAGAACTCCAGACTTCCATCATATATTCATATATCATACATTCATACTTTGTTAACTCATATCGCTGTGTCATGCTGTAGTGTTCTTCTGGGACTGGTTGTTGTACGCTACATAATAACTTTGGTTAATGTCGATTGTAAGATCTCATGCTTTAAAACTATGTAGGTTTACGTCGTTTACACTGAGCCAGCTGTCAGGTATCGAGACCTGCCTTATCTGCCAATTCGTCATTGACATTTGGTCAAAATCAACTATTTTAATCTGATCTAGATAGCATTCAGCATAGCCACAGATTCAGGGTAATGATTGTGCTTGCAAAAACACCTGAAATTGGTATTAACCAAGATCAGGCTGAAATACAATTATGTGATAATAGTTAGGCCTAAAACATTTTTTTAATTAACCTGATTTGGCAGAGTAAATGCTTAACGTATACCGACGTACGTATAATTATTTGTTTTCAGAGAGTCAAGTTGAGAAATGTCTCACGCCGATGCCCTGCAGAGAAACCATGACGTTCTCCAAAGATGTACAACTATCAATTTCTATGTGATCGATTACTTAAGAGCCGAAGACGTGCTAGACGAAGCACAAGAACATGATCTGAAAACGGAAAGAAATCCTCTAAGGCAGCGCGTTCTTTTGTTCCAATGGTTGAAAGAAGTATCGCCTGACAAATACGAGTCGTTTCTGCAGGTGATGAAGGACACTGAGCAGGAACATGTGGCAAATCTCTTGACTGGAAGCACTAAAGGTAAAGCACGCAATCACAATTCATCTGCAACAATAAGCCATTCAGTGCCGATCCATCCCTTCTTCCTTATGCTCAGTTTTCTCAGCATCGTCAGTGGGAGCTATATGAAGCAAAACTTTCCTCCATGAGCGAACACAATAAGCGTGTTCGCTCATGGAGCGGTTTGACATGAACCGCCCCAAACCCTGTCACTTATTCAGTTCAAACCATCTCTAAAATGTATTACATGACAACCTTTTAGCATCATTCCACACGTTGGTTTTACTCAGATGCAATAAACATTATGCTGATAAAATTAATGCTCTGCGAACACTAACACTACTATATGCATATCAGTATGTAATGTAATGTAATGTAACAAAACATTTATAAAGCGCCACTTAAGAGTCTCTCAGAAGCGCTCAACACGTGGCCATCAAACAGCTGAACAGGCTTTTATCATCTGCGTCAGACCCGCTGATACACCAATCGCTCTCTGGCCAAGCTGTTGCTATCCATTTGCACGGTCATATGCACTAGAGTGGATTATGGTAGTGCCATTTATGCGGATCTGTCAATAATCGGAATAATCGACTTCAATCCGCTTTTAACGGTGCAATTCCAAAGTTTGGCGATAAGTCTTACTACATCAGGACGAGCTGCACAGATTGGCCATGCGAAGACGCTTTGAGTTTAGGATCCTTATGCTGTTGCGTCACTGCCTGTAGGGCTGTGCTCCAGTCTACCTTAGACAGCAATGTATTCCAGTGACGTTTCAACCTGGTTGCTTGTATCTCCGACACAGGGTGATCTGTTTGTTTCACCTTGTAGGCTACGTACTTCTTTTTCACTCGCGAATGAGAAATATTCTGTTCGAAGGTCGTCTTGTCCTATAGCAGTTGTTATGAGTTTTCTGAAAACAAAGGAAAACCTCTAAATGTTAGAATACAATACAATTTTGTATCATTTTAAAACCACTATTACAACAGTTTTAAGCTTTTCGTTTTATTTGCAGAGGATCATTTGCCATTGTCGGATGCAAGATACAGGCGTTTAGTGACAATTCGGCATAAAATGGCGAATGTGACACGAATTGACAGTGAAGTGATTGCAGAACTAAGAGGTCGGCAGGCAATAAGCATGACAGATGCCGAGGAAATTAGAGCAGAGAAAGTTGATTCAACTAGAGTTTCTAAATTAATTAGTGTTATTATGAGAAGAAGCAACCATTCCTATAACAGCTTCCAAGAGGTACTCAGAAAGACTCTACAAACGGCGGCAGCTAATTTCCTCACTGAAGGTAAGTCAAAGATATAATTATGATGAAAGCTGATGAAGATGTGTTATCGGTGCTTAAAGTGACTGCAACAATCTAGTTGCAGTCAAGGAAACACGCTACCATACGTAAAAACGTACAGGAGCTCATTATTAAAGTGACTGTCTTAATTCCATTTTAGGATCAAACCTTTTAAAGTAATCTATGTATTCAGTGTAATATAGAGATATGAACAGTTCAACCAATCAAGCATCAGCATTTCAAGTAATTGTATATCTCGTTCTTTACGAAACCCATCTTAGCGTTGCGTCTTCTTCCGTCACTCACTGAAGGCAACCGGACTTTGGGTTCTTCACTTGGTATCTCTGGCCAAGCCCTCTGACATGGCGCCCTTGAACAAGCTAACGCCCTTTACTTAGTTGTTTAGTTATGCTTTAGAAATTTGTAGTTAACGATTACGATGTTACGCATTGCATGTTATAGGAGAGATGCCAGCGTTGCATGTCAATAACAACCGACCTGATTTGGATGGACCATTATCTCGCGCTTTCAACCAATTGATAAGGAACAGGACAACGGATGACGAAGAGATGAGGGACCTGCTTGAGGATTTAGACGGACTTGGTTTAAATCCAGTGAAAGCCATTCCAGGACAGAGCATCGTCATCTTCATCTATTGCAAGACAGTTCCCAGTGCAGTGAACTTTACGCAGCTCTTCAACTCCGAGCGCCTACAGTATATCATAGATAGCATTTTGAATCGACTGCTTCTAACACTCGAGCCACATGATGCGGAAGATCTTGACTCGCGTATAAGTCTGGAAGATGAAGAAATCGTCAGTCTTGAAGAATTCACAGGAATTGAAGGTTATTTTTTTTATCTTTCCAGTTTTTTCAGCTCGCCCAATTGAAATTACTTGTAGCACGAAATCAAACGATAACGCATCAAGTAAGTTGCAATATTATGTTACGAGCCAGATTACTCGAAAAAATTCGATGATTTGTGTTTGTCGCTTTAAATCTTTCAATGTAGGCCTACTGAGATGACATATGACTGCAAACACTTAAAAGACAAATGCATCAACGAAATGCTTGGCTAAATTATGTTTTACATTTAGTGGTCACACATTTACGCACGTCGATCTACGTGACGAAAGTTATTAAAACGGATTGCTTTCTGTCCTGTTAGTTTTCAATTTACATTATTGCTTGCAACTGCAGCAATAAATATGCATGAAACTTCTCGGTTTGCATCAAAGAATGTTTCGTTAAAGGGGTTTGGGTGCAGGGGAGTGCCGGCCGCTAAAGACACGGACCACAGCATGGTTTGAGATGAAACATTTGGATTTAGCCAATGCTATAGATACATTTTGTCAAACACATTATATTTATACTCATCGTCGTCATCATCAGTGTCGTGCTTCTCTCCGTAGCATTGCCTTTCCATCACTTTTTACCAACCGTCTCGGTCTTGGGCTCGTCTACAGACTGTGTGTAGCCAAAAGTTCAATATGTGAAGACTCATGTCTACTGCCATTGTCTGCCTTTGTGGTCCTACTGGTCTCTTCCATCTTCACAAGGGCTGCAAATCAAGGCTCGAAGCGCCCGAGTGTGGCCCTCCTACTATCACACTGTGCAAAGTGTACACAGACATCAAAGATTCGATCATCTCTGAGACCATACACCTGAAAATGTCTGCATTGGTTTGTGTGCAGATTGGGTGAGAGACGGCCATGAGAGACCGAGACCTTCAGGCAACATATATGGATGCGATGCCACCACGCAAACGGATAAAGTTTCATTCATGAAGAAAATGACAGGTTTGGTACAAAGAGTTAATCATGTTGCAATTCATTAACTATTATCGGCTATGAAATGTTTTGAATTTGAAGAGCACAAGAGTTGAATAAGTTTACAGGTTTAGTACAGAGAGCTAGTTATTATTTACACGGTTCACCGTCATCTGCGCGGCCTTGACGATCTCCAATTATATCGCAGAACACCGTTTATTTAAAAATAGGTAAACAAAGTCATATCTTTCTCTTTGGAAGACGCCCTTAAAGCACTTCTAACGAAGTACCAATGCTGTATTTTAATGTCTGTCTGCTCAATGGAATTTTCAGACTATCGGCGTTTATAGAGACTTCATTAAAATTGTTCACTCAATGTTTAAATATGTTCATAGGTTGGATAAGAGAAAGCGTTTACCCACCTTCAGGTAATCCTTCAGGTAAGATAATATGGATGCGTAGCCACCACACAAACTAATGAAGATTCATTCACGAAGAAACAGATTTAGGACAAAAACTAGTAATACATCCGTAACTAATCAACTACATCCGTATTATATTTCTTGTTAACTGTTTCGTCAACGAAATAGTAACCTAAGACTAAACAGCAGGACAACACTTAACAGAGTGGGTCTACTTAAAACAAATGATCGTGCAGATGCGCATTAGTTTCAAATCGAAAAAATAGGCTTTCTCGTGATCTGCTGAACTTGAGCTGAATTTCCGATTACTCGAGTCAATTTCTTAAAGATCATAGACCTACCGCTGCTTTGCATTTGCTATAGGCCTATATATGGCCATTACGAACGCATCCAATATTTGAACTCGTGCATAGTTTTCTGTCCAGGCCCATGTTAATGGACCTTGGGCCCTGGAGCACTCTGTCGTGTTGGTGCCTCCGTCCCTTCCTTCCTCCTACTTTCCATTTCTCGTCCCCTCCCTACGGGACCCTACCTCACCCTCCCTCCCTATTTTACATAAACATAATAGAACAGACTGACACATGCGGCAGATATATTGTTTAAACGTAGTGGATCCGTTCACGCCCCGTACGTTAGTGGAACCCCAGTACTACATTCACGCACGTCACGTTATTGGCTAAAGCGTGTCACGTGAAGTTGCTAACCTCACTTGGAATTCTAAAATGGCTGACATCTTGAGGGTAGGTTAGGGTTAGGTTAGGCTTCGTGAGGATCGTTTACAGTCATATTTAGGGTTAGAGTCGTCAATGGAGAACATGGTGAACATTCTTCCACCGCATTCTGGATTTCACGTGCACAAAATCATGTGACATGCATTGACCAATTGCGTAGAGTTCCAATTTTGTATAGGGACCTATCATTTACTTTTCTTCACTACAATTGAAGAATGATTGATGTTTTGTAACACTTTTAGATCCAGAAAAGTACCAAAAACGACCTAAAGAAAGGAAACCTTACGAACGATATATGGTTTCATCAATGTTCACCAGTGATGTCATCGATAGAAAATCAACTGTCAATAAAGGTAACGCCATAAGTATAAGACTTTGAAATTAACCGAAATCGTCTATGTTTTGACTACAATAATATTCCTTTAAGATCTACTTATCTTTCTAACACATACATTGAACAAGTGGCCTCATATATTTAGAAGAAAAGAAAGTCTTACGGTACTCATTTTCGATATTTTAATCAACTTATACTTACGTTTCATGTTGCTCCTGCGCTTCAACAAGTTGCACGCTTTCTCCGATGTATTTTTCTAGGGATTCCTGAGCGTCCTCAGTCATCTAAGCTACAAGCAGTCAATCTTACCTATGGAATGCCCATTGACAAAATTCCAAAGACGTAATAAAGAGGCTGCGATAGCAGTCTGTTTTGCCATTTGATACTCATCACTTACAATAATAATAATAATAATAATAATAATAATAATAATAATAATAATAATAATAATAATAATAATAATAATAATAATAATAATAATAATAATAATAATAATAATAATAATAATAATAATAATAATAATAATAATAATAATAATAATAATAATAATAATAATAATAATAATAATAATAGATGTTTGTTTGTGAATAGTGATGCATCGAGAATTGGCGCTAAAAGAGGATACAATGAGGGAACGCATAAAGCATCGGCTACCTACATTAAGGTCTCCAGGTAGGGTCATCGGAGCAAGGTCACCTGACATTGAAGGTTGTCATTGTTACGCTATAGAAATCTTTAGACTAGATTATAAAACACAGTAACTTTTTGTGTTTGTCAGAAATCGTCTGCGTTTTATCTACCCTTAATTCGTTAAAATTAAACCGCCTTTCTAACACTAATATCAGACAAGTAGGCCAAACCTAACTATAGGCCTCCTATAGGTTCCCATGTTTAATACGTTCCATCTGCTTATGGATATAGTGCTGTTTATACTTTTCGAGAAGTTCCACATTCTGTCTGGACCTTTGGATGGACCATCAGAAACCATGACAACTGCCTCCAACATTATTTCCAGTATGTGATGGCGACATGCACTTGTCCAGTTTCTGCTACAACAGGATGCAGGCACCATTTCTTGGCTCGCTAGTGGTTCACTGATGTGGTGTCGAAACACATACATTTTATTTGATCAGGTACAACTACTTCATACACTGCAGACTCTGAAGCTTCTCCTGTCCCTGATGATAACTTTGGTATACCAAGAAGCTGGTCAACACCCACTCAAGAAACGATACTGCATATCTCTTCCAACAGCTTCCCATCCTAGTGAATCGTCAAAGATCCTGATTGAAATTCAGCCTTCAAGTTCTCAGCAATTTTCTGTCGGCTCTTTCTTTATTCGCTGTTTACGTAATGAAGAGCGATAAAAATTGAACTCTGCAGGGTCTTGACCAAGATTTTGTAGTGCAGGAGTATAGGGACCTAAGTGCTTCATTTCTATCGCATAATTTTGCCATGTCAATGCTTATTGCCAACTTGTCATCAAATAAATATATTTCCCCTTATGCCACGCTGTTGGAGCCGAGTCTGCTGAGATTGTGAAATTAAAGGTTCATCGTCAACAGTAGGCCTACTTCCTCGTCGCCACTGTCTGAAGATGATGAAACCAGAGTGACTATTTCTTTACGCGTTAATCTCTTCTGCCCTTCTTTCCCCGCTAAAGCTGTTCTAAACCACTTTTCCTCATTCTCTTTATTCTTGAGATCGTCAAAATGTTTTGCTTTATTCTCCTTGTTTTTCTTTGACTTCACATATTCAATGAACAATCATTCCACTTTGTCAACGACATGTTCTTATTTCTTATACATTACAGCGAAATCTCATAACATATATTTCTCACCCCACTGGGAAAGCATTCGGGACTGCCTTCGAACAAATAATTGCAATAATAGAATGACGCTTCGCAATGTTCACAATTACTGGTCTCTGATCACTGTTTCTATGCGGGAAAAATTTCAGCCACTAAAAAACCTTCTGATTCAAGATCAAGTATTTCTTTATTTGGTGTGATGTGAGTGCTTTCTGTATACCGATCTATAGACTATCGTGCAGATAATACTTCGTTTTGGTCATTATAAGGAATGTAAGGCCAATTAGATCTAACTTTTTCTATACTTTCAGGATATAACTGCTCATGGGATTCATTTTCACCTGCAGAGATCGGAACAAACGTTGTAGAAACAACTAGAAAATGCCTCAGATTGACGATATTGCTCGTGCTTTCGTTGGTATTGTTTTTAATTGTGTGTTTTTATTTAGTTAAGTTCAGCAAATGAAATTTGCAATTCGATGGAATTCTGTCTCAGTTGTCGAATAAATTTGATTGTACTACTTTACCAAAGGGGCATGGCGCAGTAGAAATTAATATCTCCATAACATTGAGTTTAAAGGCTTCGCTCAATCGGAGAAAATTTGAGAATTGATCTAGAAAGAAAATTAACCAAGAATTAGTCAACAGGAGAGGATTACGGAAGAAGTCTGCCAGTGGCAGATCAATTGACTAGTTTCATCTGTATGTTTGCAAAATAAATTATATGAATATTCACAATGAAATAAATCTATTAAAGAGCGAAAATTGTTCCATTGCATGCTATAAAAGTTACTAATACTTAATTTGTGTTCAGTCACGCATAAAGAGTGTAAGCTATAGAGAAGTCATTTGGTGGAAAACGCGTGGATAGACCATCCGACATGTGAACAGTGAAACGTTCAATTTTCTGGCTGTTGATGGAAATGAATTTGTTCATTGACTCAACGGGCGACTTTTGTTATTAGCTTCAGATAATTATGGAATTTTCATTTTTGGATTCTCTCAAAACCAAAAACACGGATTACAAAATCCAGGATGATTCTGGAGGAGTCAAATGGTCGATTGTTTTTACCAAATTCTATTCAATAATAGTTAGAGCAGTTAAGGCCATGGAGATATAAATGGGCACTTGGTAAACCGCAGCGTGTGAAATCTAGTCACGTGATCCGTGAAACATACTGACCGCTAAGTGCAAAACATGGGTTTTAGAATTCCTTGTTCTAGAAAACTCTAGTCTGAGAGCATCTTTCCAAGACTTATAAGTTCTGGCTGAGAAGAAATTTTAGGAAAATGGCCACTTCAAACGTCAAATGGTGTTTAAAATATGTTTTTCGAATTCCTCCGTCCGAAAAATTACTACTTGACACCAATATCGTAAGTTAGGCTACTCAAAGAATAATACTTTAAGAGAAACAATTGATTCATCTGGGTCTCTGTGAACGCTGGCCGTTGCCTTTGATAGGTGTAAATTAATTTTATCTGGGCCAAAATACGCACAATACACAAACCGGATACAATACACATAAATAATTGGCTAGCTTACGAGCTACTGATGTTTCATCTATTAGTGTAGGCCCTTCCGTCATCTCATCGCTTAAATTTGCAAAGCGCTCCATAGCCATAGCTGTACCGCCTCTTTGGAACAAACTTCCGCCTGTGCAACGACAAATATCCGATCCATCCTATGAACTCACCAAAACCTCACCTCTTGCTATCTCTCCACAGGTCTTCCACTCAAAACTGAAAACACTGCTTTTACACCAATCCTATCCCGATTCCTTTTCTTCCCCTCACCTCCTTCGCCATTTCAACTCTAAGCATCATCCACCTTAGCCGTCTCATTGTCTGCCTGCCTGACTCTCTGGATCTTGACCCTCTGCCTATCGATTCTGTTTTGATTAATCGCCTGTGAATAAACTGGTTCCCGCGACTTCGCTTTTGTGGGCGCTGTAGAAATATCGAGTTTACGATTACGATAATTAAGTAATGGTTCTAACCAATGAGGTTAGGCCCCTATGCTTTGCCTGGGGCGCCATTTGGACTACGGCCGGTGTCACGAAATGGAGTATCCGTCCTAGGATTATCCGGAGGGGGATGTATGAATTTATTGCCCCGGATGGAATAAACCAGTTTAGAGTAGGCCTATCCGCAGTGGCGGCGCTAAATCAGGGCAAGCCAGGGCAAATGACCTGGTAAGAAAGTCTTTGCCCTGGTCGTTGTCCTGGCAGAATTTTTGCCCTGCCGAGAATTTATTTGAGGCATTAATCGCCCTGCACTGGTTACTTGTTTGACTGCCCTGGCTATGACCTGGTTAAAAAATCTCGCGCCGCCACTGAGTATCTGGGAGGGGGGGATAAACCATTCTATCCCCATCGGTAAACGCATCACGATAGCCTCGGCGAAAATCTAGTCAAAATTACCAAAAACGAAGTAAATTGATTTCAGGTCGACTTACAAACTAAAGACACGCAATTTAAAAATGTTATGTGTACAATAAATCCAAACAGTACGACTGAATACACTTAGAAACCGCCAAAAATGCTTATTAAATCGAATACTCCATATCGCTAAGTGGGTACTCATGTATGGGGATTAATGTAATGTAATGTAAATCTTCGAAAATTTCTCATCGCCCTCGAAAGCCACGTCAGGGAGACCAGCTTATTCACCGGCGCTATATCAAATCAAGTCCGCAATAGCCAAACTCCTCTGTTCGTTTCGGTGCCAGGTCAAAATCCGGGAGGTCAAGCCGAGGAGACAGCATGGTGCTACGGTGGCAATCGGTGATGATGGTGGTCGTGTGGTGGCGCAGGAGTTGAATAAGGATAGGATATCTTGAAGAGTTCAGTTTTCAGTCGTGAGTGGAAAGCAGAAGCGGAGAGTGCAAGCGGAGGAGAGTTTGACTTAAGAGGCGAGATAGGATGATGAGCAAACTGGCGAAGGTCTTTTTGGAGTTTGTCCCAAAGAGCTGGTGCATCATAGACTAAGGAGCGGTTGCAGAATTTGAGAGAGGGTGAGACTGGAGGCCGGGATAGAGAAAAGTATGATGATGAGCGAGTAGACCCAGGCGGTTGGATGGTGAATAGCTGGCGAATGTAAGAGGGTTTAGAAGTTTGAAGGGCATTGTAGGTAAGAGATACTATTTTGTAATGGATGAGCTGAGGGACTTTAAGCCAATGAAGTGATATCAGGACAGGGGTTATGTGGTGGTGTTTGGGAGTTTTGGTGACTGCGCGGGCGAGAGCATTCTGGATTGTTTGCAGGCGTTTGATTTGAGAAGAGTCGATGTTGTAAAAATGGAATTGCAGTAGTAGAGTTTGGAATGAACAATTGAGGTGGCTATTGTGCATGCAGTCTTGTAATCAAGTATTGGGCGCAATCGACGAAGGTCATGGATGTGCATATAGCAGGTGCGAGATAGCTGCATGGCTGATGTGGTCGGAAAAGGTGAGGTTTTTATCGATGATGATTCCAAGATTGCGGACAGGAGAAGAGTAAGGTGGGGGAGAAGTGAGATCGGTTGGACAAAGGTCGGGAGGATAGGCTAGTTTGTTTAATTGTTCGCGGAGACCAATAGGCCTAATGAGGAATTATGTTTTTGAAGGGTTAAGGCATATCAGATTAGCGGTCATCCATTCTGAAATCTGGGTGATTGTGTTGCGTAGATGATTTAGTGCGTCTGGAAGGGAGTGAGAGGAGAAAGAAATGAAGAGCTGTGTGTCGTCGGTATAGAGGTGATGATCAGTAGAGGATGAGGAAATGAGTTTGCTGAGTGCGGAGGTTAAAGAATTAACAGCAGAGGACCGAGAACAGAACCTTGAGGAACACCGCAGGTGATGGTGTGCGGATTAGATGAGTAACCAGCGGCATTGACAGTGAAAGAGCCCTACTAGGGGCAAGGATGGTATAAGCTTTTAGCTTTTTCCTGGCTTCCTGTTGCGCAGTGACTTATCTGTTTCTGTCATGATGTGTACTGTTATTTGTTCTGTTTTCTGACGCAATAAATAAGTGATGCTTGGTGTAGGCAGATTGATTTGGGTTTAGAAGATTGTTTGAGGTGAGGTAGCCGTTGAGACCAGAGAGGACAACGGTCCGACAACCCGTTCCGAGAGTTTGGATACTCTATTTCGTGACACCGGCTCTGACGACGTAACGTTCGTGTATAAGCTGGAGCCCTGCGATCAGCCTTCGAGAAGTGCGTTACAAATGTCACGTTTATGGTTACGATTTAAGACTGTACTAGTGTACTTTCTATGTTAGCTATTCTATTGGACCTTCGTCCTCCATTTACGATTTGCGTATTAATGTCTGATGCTGGGAAATACCCGTAGGGCCTACACCTACAATAACGAAACCAGTCACGGGCTTAAACAGATAGTAGGTTTAGACGTCTTCGTAAAATACGTTTAATTTAAAGATGCAGTGTTATTTTCCTGTAAAATTGATCTCACCGGTTCTGAGAATAATTACTTTACGCAGTAGCAAATGCATCTGATGCTTAGAAACTACAGGTAATTATATATATAAAAACTATCGTTATTTGAACATTGTGATCGAGTGATAATAGCGTTGTTGACCTGCAAGCATAACAGTGCGTAACAAGCAGCCATCTTTGCAAACGGTTGTTTAATTGTATTGTAATGAAATACATAATGGTTGAGGCGTCGGAAGACCAGAGGCGTAAATAATGGGGACAGAGGGGACTGTACCCCCAAAGTTTTGACTTAAGCCCTTCTGTCCCTTTCCAAAATCCGGCCCTCATAGAATCTGTCCCTCCCCCAAAGTTATGTATAGATTTTCGCCTCTGCGGAAGACATTATTCATTATTATTCAAGCAAATGATCTTCTTTGCCGCAATTCTGTTCAATAGTAGGCCTAATAGGACCTACTTAGGGAACTTTTAGATACATGTAGTAGCCAACGCTTGTTATATCCATTATGCATGGGGTCTGTTTGGACAGTGGTGATCCTGAACCTAGAAGACATTATTTTGTGCTACGAAAATCTTGGATTCTGTTCTGAGATATAGAGCTTTGGATTGGCGTCAACTTATATTAACTTAACCCAAGAGCAACATTACATGCAGCACCCACAAAGCTCATTATATGGCTCCTACATGGGGCTTAATATATTCTTCCACATGAGACCAGATGTAGGTCATCTTGATACAAATCATGTACGTACAATCACCGCACTATTTATATCCTGCAGCTGTGATTTATATCCCGCATCTCCGCCTCAGAATGCTAACTCCGCCTCAGACTGCCTAAGGAAGTCTTAGCCTGTCCCAAGCCAGGGTAAATGAGGAGGGTTCTGCGGTGGGCTTGCAACCCACCCACTTGCAACAGAAACAAAAGAAACAATGAGCACTGTGATTACGATGGAAATTACCCACAACCGAGCGTGCGGATTTTTTAATAACTGCAATGAGGCCATAGATATTATAGAATTCTGTCAAACCCAGGATCAGGATGAATAACGCTGTCGTTTCACATCTGAACTTGAAGATGAAGATCTACATGTACGAACGTCAGATGTTCTTGTTGGATGATTTGTTACGAATTTGTCTGCCAACAATGTACATAATGACGTGGACATTACATTTATTCAAGTTCATCAGCTTATACACATTTTCTCCAAGTTCTAATAGTTACTTTACTGTATACTTTTCCTGCGAATCCTTTCATCTCTTATTCGCCTTCCAGTATATAAATTTAAACTTACATCTGATTCAGTATACCCAAATAACGGCTGCACTTTGTCATAAGCTAAGCTTGGTCCTTGCTTCTATCCTAACACCACCTTTAGCAGCTTCTCTAACAATTATCTCTAACAGGTATGAAGTTCAAGAAAAAAATGATTACTCTGAAACCAAGAACACCAGACTTTCGTCATAATTTTATTCATCTACCATATATTCATACATGGTTAACCACACATCGCCTTTTTAGGCGGTAGCATTGCTCTGACATTAGTTGTTGCAAGGACTTTGGTTTATGCCAATTGAAAGACCTCCTGCTTTAAGCCGCTCTTAGTCGTTAATACGGAACCAACTGCCAAACTATGAGGCCCATCCTGTCAACTCGTTATAGATATTTGCAAAAATCAACTACTCTACTCTCGTTTAGCTAGCATTTATCAATCAGCCTCAGTGTAAGAATTACCGACTGTGCTTGTAATGTGCACCTAAAAATTAGGCTGTAATTCACTGATGTGAAGATGGGTTTCAGTAAATCTTCCAGATTTTCGTTGTAATTACTCTTAAGTGGCATAGTAAATGTTTAACATAGTCCCACTTTCGTGGTTTTGTTTTCAGAGTCTGAAGTTGGAAAATGTCTCACGCTGAAGCTATACAGAAAAACAACGACGTTCTCCAAAGATGTACAACTATCAATTTATATGTGATCGATTTCTTAGGAGCCAAAGAGGTCCTGGACGAAGCACAGGAATCTGATCTCAAAGCGGAAAGAAGTCATCTAAGGCAACGTATTCTCTTGTTCCAATGGTTGAAAGTAGTTCCGTCTCACAAATATGAGTCGTTTCTGCAGGTGATGAAGGAGGCTGAGCAGGAACATGTAGCAAATCTCTTGACTGGAAGTACTGAAGGTATAATCTGCAAGATTCATTGTCTCCTCAATTCAACCTAAACATTGTCAACCACTATCCAGTATCCATTCATTCACCAGCCATCTCTTTCCCCATACATGTATGTTCAGGTTGCTTTTCTCGCTATGTTATGTTATGTTTACAATTCGCTCAGTCACGTTATTGCAAGCTTCCTAATCCAAAAGTTTTTCACTCCATCAATCCTGAAATGCACACGAAATACAATAACTTGCTGATGTGTTCTGCCAAACCCCTCATCTATTCGGCTTAAACTATCGTAATTAAACATTTATAATCTTTCTAGCATTATTGGCTTTTCTTAAATAATTTTTCCACTATTATTGAAAAATACGTAGCATTCCTCCTAGCAATATCGACACTATGTGAGACTGAAGATGCCAAAAGCATATTAATTGGATTAGGGCCTAGAAGGTATGATGGTTTGGCGTAATTGAACAAGTGAATGAGTCACAGGCGATTGAAGGAACTGATTGTTGAATTTTAATCCAGTTCAAGACTTGTGGATAACGCCATATTAGGAAAGATACAGCACTGATTCAGAAGCGTGGTTTTGTTCGGTACAAAATATTTCTACAAAATTAATATCAATAGACCCTTAACTCTGTAGCATTTCGACTCTGTAGCATTTCGAAACACAGTAAACAACATATTTGGATTAGGCCTATTTTTAAACTAAATGAGAATAAGGCTTGGAATGTTTTTATTTTATTCTGTAGATGACCATTTACCGTTGTCGGATGCAAGATACGTTCGTTTAAGGAAAATTCGGCATAAAATGGCGGAGGTGACACAAATTGACATAGAATTAATTGCAGAACTAAGAAGTTCGAAAACAATAAGTATGACAGATGCCGAGGAAATTAGAGCAGAAACGGTTGATTATGCAAAGACTTCCAAATTAATTAGTGCAATTATGAGACGAAGTAACTACTCTTACAACAGTTTTCAAGAGGTCCTCAGAAAAACACTCCAAACGGCGGCGGCTGAATATCTTAACGAAGGTCAGTTCATTTATATGACGTAAACTAGCCTACTGCATATTCTTCATGGAAGATTGAGATTGGTACAGGAGATAGTAGAACAATCGAACAGGTGAGGTGACACTTAATCGGGACGTTATATTAACGGGACGACTAATGAATAATTCAAAAGGTGTGGCATTTTGTACCATGTATACTCTGCATTGTGCAGGCCTACCGGTCAACCGGAACTCACAACATGTGCTTAGAGGCCTCTTTCCTCCAACCGTACGTAGGCCATATGCTCTTCGCCCTAGGTCTCATGAATATGAACTGCCCAAAAAAGATGACCACAATTTCATCTCTAGGGTTCTATTTCGGACCATTCGGGATGTTAAGATTTAACTCTCAATCTGACTAAAGGCATAAACTTATAGTTTTTAAATTTCATTACTTTCATTATCCCATGTAAACAAGTTGCGGTATGTCAACTTAGTATTTTAATAAACGAAATCTACTACTACTCTGTGTATACTAGGCGTATAATGTTGAGCGGGACGTTTTTTTTTAGTGAGGTGGAATTTTAGTGGAACGTTAGATGTGTGGAAATAATTTCGAATTTTAGACCATCGCGTTAGTACAGGTCTAGAACAAAAAGTAAACCAACGCCAATACAATCGATGCATCATAATTTTGAGTACTTGAAAGAAATACAGTACACAAATGGAAGGATATCTTGGCGATGTCGAATGTACAAACGATTTAAGTGCAAGGCAAGACTTGTGGCATCATGACCAGGTCTTTAGCGAACCAAACAACAAGAAATATTGAGAACTGAACGAATGGGTTACATGAGCAGTCGCTACCTACGGCAGAACAGAAATTTTATTGTACTTACGCTCAGATGCCTATTTTCCCCACAATTGAACATAGTGAGCGGTACATGTCCAAGACAGTACAATAGTACATGTTCATTGTTCAATTGAATTAAAATTGTAATCACATAACCGATAAATTGTTCACCAGACATCTGTTACCCGTTCAAATGTTGTGCTGTCCAATAGTCTCAACGGTCATCATATATACACCGACGACGTTGGTTAATCATCCTTCAGATCTGCGTGTTCTCTTAGCTAGAGACTCTGAATACACCTTTTACAAGAATTTGAAAACTGTTCTTTATCGCCGGAATTGGGCTGGGAGCGCCTCTGAGTAGGTTATCTTGGAGGACGTTATTTAAGTCATCTGAATGAATGAATGAATGAATGAACACCGTTCTACTGTCGCCGTCCTCGAGTCCTCCGTTCTTTTGACGCCCATTCATATGTCACCCAATCATTGCAACAATTGTCATATTATAGTTACCACTATTTAGGTGTAGTTAAGGAAACTCTCTGCAACACTGCAACACACTAGGCCTATATCTTTCATGAAATAAGTCTTTTGGCTGCCTGAATTTTAAAAGCATGAACATGGACCAAATCTGCTAGAGTCAAGCTATATCCATTCCTAATTGTCTAGAGATAGATATGAAGTACTGTTGAAATAAGTGACCTATCACATTTATCATCGTCAAAGGCATATGTTCAATTAATTTTTCGTTATGATCTCTATACTATTTACTATACAAAGAAGTCACAATTTACAGCTATCCTTGCTATATCTACTACTAATAGCTTGTGAAACCATTCCAAGTCTAGCAATGTTTGCCACATAACTTGCGCTCGTATGTTTTAGGCGAGATGCCAGCGGTGCATATAAACAACAACCGACCTGATTTGGATGGACCCTTATCTCTCGCATTAAACGGTGTAATAAGGAATAGGACAACAGATGACGCAGAAATCAACGATCGGCTTGCGGAAATGAACGGACTTGGTTTAAATCCAGCGAACGCCAAACCGGGACAAAGCATCGTCATTTTCATCTACTGCAAAACAGTTCACAACGCAGTGAAATTTACGCAACTCTTTAACTCTGGACGTCTACAATATATCTTAGAAAGCATTTTGAATCGACTACTTCTAACAATCGAACCGCATAACACGGATGAACTTGACTCTCGTATAAGTCTGGAAGACGAAGAAATCATTAGTCTTGAAGAATTCACGGGAATTGAAGGTAATTCATTAGACATTCTTTAATCTGATTTGCTTTTCAGTTGCTTCAACAGAAGTTGCCCTAAAAGAATGAAGGTAGAAGTGTAGGCCTACAATAAAATGAGCAACAGGTAAACGCAGATTATATAACATAGTTCGGTTTGAATGTACCACAGCTAAATTCAGTCATCATCATACTGTAAGCATCTCTTGATTGCTATCATTTCCACACAGCGTCGCCTACATTCCAGGGCGCGTCTCAAACCACTGCGGTTTCCAAACTTCAGCGACTTCAGATATTCAGAATTTAAAAGTGCCAAAACTCCAGTTTATATCATGAGTTGAATTATTTATTTACGACTAGCTATATTGAACCGTTTACATATTATGTTTGCATTTCCATGACAGCCTTTGAATATATCGTAGATGACCGTTTGTTTGAAAAGAGGTCAACGGAGTAAAGTCTTGCTCCAAGAATAGGGTTGTCCGATGCATGGATGACCTAAGGAGGACGTAGGCAGCCGGAAAGGAGGACAAAGGAGGACGCATTGTTTGTTTTACTCAGCACTCCGTAGTCAGAGTGTCTTCTAAGTAACCAAGCAACAGTCACATTGGAAAGCCGTATGATATAAAATTAGCACTTTCATCATAGAGTCTCATAGACAGTCCAAGGATACATTGTTTGTAACAATACTCAGACCATGGACTAGAAACGTCTGGAAGAAATAGAGCTGCGATAAAAAATAAATAAGTAAGTGGATTCAACTGTTGGCCTGGTAGTACCCAAAGGAATCGTAGTGACAACATGCTGTAAAGTCGTCAAAAACTGCCGTGAAATAATAAATATATAGCCCAATAAAACAAGCAAACAAAAAGCTGGACATTTTCCAAGTTTTTAGCTAGGTACCACAGCTAAAATCGTAGTGACAACATGCTGTAAAGTCGTCAAAAACTGCCGTGAAATAATAAATATATAGCCCAATAAAACAAGCAAACAAAAAGCTGGACATTTTCCAAGTTTTTAGCTTTGTCTGCAGTAGAGAGGACATGAGGCCAACAACGAGGACATGTCCTCCTTTCGCCGGACGTCAGGCAACGCCATCCAAGAAAGACTCTTTTGAATACCTGTTTTGCCAAGATCTAGTGCTACAATATCTCCCAAACTGCTGAAATGGTCCGCTCCGCCAAATTCCACATTTCGTGCTCTGCGACACATCCGAACTTTTCTCACAAAAGACCTTGCAAATATCATGGCTTGCGGGATTGTAAACTCTCGCCGCGACTACTGCAATAGCCTTCTCTAGGCTCTATGGGACTTCATCAAAACACCTAACTTCCCTTCAACGGATTCAAAACAATCTAGCACGGGTCGTCTGCATATCGTACCAGCAGTAAACCACTCCTCAAATCCATTAACTGGCTACCTGTTACAGAAATGATTATATACAAAATCGCCATCAACTGTGTAACAACGAAAACTCCGTCATGCCTCTCCGACCTCCTTCAATTTCACATGCCCTCAAGAAACATGCGATCTTCTGGAAACCGAACCCTAGTCTTACATCGCTGCCGCACTACAACTGCATCAAGATCCTTCACCTCAGCAGCCCCTCGAATATGAAACAAACTTCCTACGGACATTAGAAATTCTACAGCCCTCGCTGTCTTCAAGAAACATCTAAAAACTGAACTTTTCACACAGACCCATCTTGATTGATCTGTCCCTGCTCCTCAAAGTGCTTCTGAATCGTTGCTTTGAGTCATCGACTGCTTACGAACTACGGCACTCAAATCTCTATTATTATTATTATTATTATTATTATTATTATTATTATTATTATTATTATTATTATTATTATTATTATTATTATTATTATTTTATTTTTTATGCCCCGAGGTAAACATGATCCCTCAGGGACTTCAATATTAATTAAAATGATAAAAGTCTGGAACGGTTAGAACTCCTCGGGCTCGGGCAAAAGGCTGGCAAAGGTACCGCAGATTGCAACAGCGTTAAAGCGCTGTATGGCAAGAGATATACGTTGGAATAAGTATGTGGCTTCGCGTTGGTCTCCTGACACAAAAGCTAAAAGTCTCCCTATTATTATTATTATTATTATTATTATTATTGTTGTTGTTATTGCTATTATTATTATTATTATTATTATTATTATTATTATTATTATTATTATTATTATTATTATTATTATTATTATTATTATTATTATTATTATTATTGTTGTTGTTGTTGTTATTGTTATTGTTATTATTGTTATTATTATTATTATTATTTTTTTAAATGCCCCGAGGTAAACATGATCCCTCAGGGACTTCAAGATTAATTAAAATGTTAAAAGTCTGGAACGGTTAGAACTCCTTATTATTATTATTATTATTATTATTATTATTATTATTATTATTATTATTATTATTATTATTATTATTATTATTATTACTACTAATTATCATTATCATTATCATCGTCGTCGTCGTCGTAATCGTCGTCGTCGTCATCATCATCATCAATTTTTGAGTAGGCTTATACCATAAGGACTTTTGTATCATTGTTCATTCAATGCTTGTTTGTGTTGGCAGACTTGATGGCCGAAAGCCTTCACGGGCTAAAACGTTTCGTCAAAAAATATTCACACGATGCAGCGACACAAACAGGTGATTAGCCAGATTTCTGAAGTCCATTATATGCATCGCTGGGATATAGAATGAGATTGGAGTACGTGGCTAAAACTATCGCCCTTTGATATGGTCAAGGGCTTCGAACACTGCTACATTGATAACTTTGGTTTATGATATGGGTTAGAATGGCATTGCGTTAAGCAAGCTGACTCGGTACTGTCTCGGTACTTGGTACTGCTTTTGCTGACACACGCCCGCATCATCCGATCATGCAAGTCGAAGTAAGATTACCTACGGAGAATATTTGTATGATCATTGAGTAACATAAAAAAGTCACCTGAAGATTCAACAAACTACTAATAGGGTTCACTATCGATGTTCTTGAGTGATAGCATTGCAATCTCTGTTTATCATTTTAACATTTATCGGCATTCCATGGCGTTACATATTTTTTCTTTAATATTGGCTTCAGACATGTACTTGAAAGCTTAATCTATCAGTCCTTTGTGTCTCTGTTTCTATAGACTGTGTCTCTGTGTAACCGTCGATGTTTATCTACCATCTTTTCTATAAAAAATCTGAACATTTTAATTACAATTTCATTTTTATTTTTATTTTTTTTAATAATTATAAATGCTAAATATAATTATTTCCAAGAGACGCAATTTAAATTTTTTTTATAATGTATTCAGAACTTTTTCTTCCAGAAAATAACAGAAGAATAGACGAATTCGTCGCAAAGTATTTATAAGTTCGTCGAAGTCAGGTCTCACGACTGATTTTGTTGAATATTACTCCAGCTTTTAATCGAGTTATTTGAAAATAATCAAACAATTCTGCATTTTAATGTTCACAGCCATGAACGAGGATTATTTTCAGCTAAAACTGAAATTAGAAAAAACACAGAAACAGAATGACAAGCTAATGAAACTATTTGAACACGAAATACTAACAGGTTGGTCTTGGCAGTCAACGTTTGTTTATGGTTTGTAGTCTATTTTTAAGTATGAAAAATATATAAGATTTATAATCTAGATGTTTGCTTAGCCTTCAACATAATGTGCAATATTTTACTTCAAGTAAATATAAATGTATTCTTCGAAATATTTGGTCAGTATAGGAAACAACAGCATTACATTAACTTGAGATTGATTTGGGCGATGTCATTCCAAAACAAGGCTATTAAATGAAAGGGATGAGAAACCATCGACATGTCTAGAACCTTGCCAAAATAGAAAAAAAGATTATGAATGCATGCGGTCTGCGTCATATGCATATGGAATTTTTTATGAATGCATGCTCGTTATCACGCATTAGAGCGGGTTTTGTGAGCTTGCGAAGAATTCGACTGGAGGGCACCGCGAATTAGACAAAGACTGCAGAAGACTGACCATGGCGGTTAGTGGCCTCGAAACATGAGCTGAAGAAGCAGTGACTAACTCGGAGATCATGCCTTTTGAAAAATGTAACTTACTTTACTATCCATGCTGTTCTCTCGCCGACACCGTTTGGCTGGCTATTTCAGCAATTCTAATCGCCGATCGAATTCCTATCGTTTCCTCACTTGGAAAATAAAATATCGGATGACTTCAAGCCTGGATGCTATATGGAGAATGCACGATAAAATTTCACGTATTTTAAAATTCCGAATACAAATAGATAGTTGCGAAATGGATGCCTGTATCAGTGTGTCAAACAGGCATCTATTTCGCAACTCGTGACACTGGTTATCATTTGACATTTTAACCAAGTCCAGCACTTTCGCTATCTTGTTGATGCATCTCTTCTTCTGAGTGTCATTGCTTACTTTCTTTTATAAGCCTAAACTTGCTTGCTGTTTAATTAATTATTCAAATCTGAAATCCTGAAGAAACTCATTCCTGCCTCAATCTAGGAATGCTGTTACATGCTATTCCCACCTCTGGTGAAAATCAGATATTACTGTTGGGTGAATGCTGACCGGCCTGCTTGACAGGTGCTTCGTTCTCAATTAACTTCTTTGTATCCTGGTAGCAAGAGTCAGACCAAGTGTCGACTACTCACGTCCTTAACCGTCCGTTTAGCGTTCCAAAGTTGTAGATGAAAAGACCTTTGATGAACACTCCCTTGATGAACAACTAGACTTGGAGATTTAAGTTATGTGAGATTTCGAACATAGTAGCTTTAAATTATACTTTAAAAGGAATTGTCTTTATCTACGAAAATGTTTCACGGTAAAGAACTTCACTAGAAGCGCCATTTTGATCGGCGACATAATGAATAGCACGCGGTAATTACTAATTAGCCGCGCGGTTGTGGGCGCAAACCAGTCTGAGTAGATGTCGGTTAAAGGCTAAGTAGATGTAGGCAGAGTAGATGAGATGGATGGTAGACGGGATATAGGTATACGGGAGGGCGCAGGTAGGCCTCTGTAGGCTAGAGTAGGTCATAGGCTAAGAAGATGTAGGCAGAGTAGATGAGGTAGACGGTAGTCGGTAGATATAGGCTGAAGTAAATGAGGTAGATGTAGGCTAAGTAGGTCATAGGCTATAGCATATATAGGTAGAGGTAGGCTAGCCCAGAAGAAGGAGGGGTAAACCTCTACAATGCTAGAGGCATAGGTATCAACAGGCAGGTGCTGTGTAATGGGACCCTATCTTCTCGAAATCCTATAAAAGTTGGTATCCCGCAAGGTTCAAACCTCGGTCCGCTACTGTTTTTATTGTATATTAATGGTTCTGCTGTGCTTAAATTTATTTTGTTTGTTGATGATACGAATGTTTTCTGTTCACATGATTCTTAAACCAGACTCGTTGAAATAATTAATACTGAATTAAATATTCTTGCTGAGTGGTTTAGGACCAATCGCCTGTCACTCAATATAAAACATCCTGCTTTATACTTTTCCATTCTACGAAGAAACGAATCCCGGATCTCCAGACAAAGTCAGACAAATGTCTTCTGGTTTCAATTGGTGAAATTGCCCTATCCCAAACTCGATGCACTAAATTTCTTGGAGTATGTATTGACAAATGTCTGACTTGGACTGAACATATCAATATTATTGCTGGCAAAATTTCCAGAAACCTATACTAGCGAGAATATCTGTATATCAATCCCAGTTCATATTCGTAGAATTTATATCATACACTAATCAATCCCTATTTTGATTATGGTAATATTGACTGGGCCTCGAACTATTCTAGTTTAAAATGTCTTCTGGTTCTACAGAAAAGAGCTATTAGAATTATTGCAAGAGATCCTTTTTATGCCCACACGGCATACAGATACCGAGAATATAATATTATGAACTTTGAAAACATAAATCGCTATCAACTTATACATTTCATGTATAAATTTTTCAATAACTTGCTGCCTTAATCATTTTCGAACTATTTTACTAAAGCAGTAAAGATGCATGGTCATTGCACAAGGTCTTCTTCTGGTGGTTTATATGTCATAATATGCACGCACTAATTATCGTCGATTTTCTATTTGTTGTAATGGTCCAAAAATTTCGAATGCAGTTCAGATGAGTATTCGGAATGCACCCACGTGCACCCAATTTAAAAAGCTGTGGAGTAGTTACTTGAATGATCAAACATACTTTATTTAACACTGTTTCATCGAATTGTTTACATATTGATCTTCTTAGAAAATTGCAATGTTATTATTTAGTTCAGAACATTATTGAGTTGATAAACCTTTCTTTCTTTTCAACTGACTATAACCAGCCATAACTGAATGCAGTTTAAAAAGGTGACCCTAATTAAGCGGCGCTTGTGCCCTTTTGGCTCTCCTCTGTTCCCTAGCCAATGTACCGATACGTAATAGTCAAGTTATAATTGTTGTTAATTGTTATATGCATTGTGCTTCTGGAAATAAAAAGTTGTCAGTTGTCAGGCAATTCGGCACGTAATTTGCTCCAGAAAACAACATAACGTACCTCTAGAATTATAAGGTTCTATGTCCACTTTTTTTAAATCGACCTAACATCCGTTATCGGGATGACATGGTTTTGTCCTGAATAGTCCAGCTTAACTGGAGACGCTTTCTTAAGCTGTCTCTGTGAGGATTATATAGTTTTATGTCCATAAATTTGGACAGTGTCTCACAGCAGCACAGGTGCAAGTCCAATAGAATCATTAAGTTTGTATCACGTGAATGTGAGCTATAACAGCGATCGAGTGATGCTTGATAAAGGAATTATACGGCGTTATGTCTATAGCCAATACCAGTTAGAGATCTTAAGACATGACTTGGAATTGTAACCCACTGCACTAACTTCGTCTGCAATCAATTATGTTATAACTTATAAGCCTACAGCTCAATGTCCATAATTATTATAGTCATCCCTGCCACAATTAAAGGCAAATTACTCATAATCGGTTTATATTATGATCGAGATGCACATATAGGCTTAATCATAATAATGGAAACCGTTTCCCAAAATTTTAATTTAATTGCCAACAATGAAACAGCTCAAAATATTTTCATCAGCAAATCTTAAAAATCGTTTTACTCGGTTTCGCCAAAAGTGGACAATGAACATACTGTAGCCTATATAGAACCTTAGAGTTCTAGGTGTACGAGAACAGAATGATCAGCATGTCATTAAACGAGAGTCTAATTGACCCTATTCTAATTCACTTGAAGGCAATCCTTTCGACTGATTTTTCTGAACATTATTCCATTTTTCGAAGTTGTTATTTGAAGATAATCAGACAATTCTGTATTTTAGTGTTTACAGACAGGAACGAGGATTATTTCTATCCGAAGCGGAAATTAGAACAAACACCGAAGGAGAACGACAAGCGAATCAAACTACTAGAACACCAAACACTAATAGGTACAACTTAAAGTCGTCGTTTAGTTATGGCTCATAATCAAATTTGAAGTTCTTAAATAAGTAAGACATAGTTGAAATTGCTGACCTAGAATTGTGATTAGCCCTCATCATTAAACTGTAATTTCAGTATGCTTAATTCTAAATGTTTTACATGGGGCATTTGGGTCAGCATAGGCTAGCAAATAATAACTTCGCCTTAACAGACCTACGCATATTGAGTCGATGGTATTCCAATTCAGAACAATATAATAACAGTGCACGAGAAGCCATCGACATGATTAGCTTATTGTCAAAATGGAAACAAGTTCATAGATGAAGATAACAGTACTTTGCGTTGAAAGCAAAGATTTGAGGCACTTTAGTGTCATGCTTTTCTGAAGACTAGGGTACTCCACCCGTACATGTATGTCTCCTCGTTCGTTAATACTGGAAAACGCGCTATACTCCTAGCCGTTCCGCCCCTCTGGAGTATGTTCTCCACCAATGTGACGACAAATTAGACTAACTGGTACATCCTACGAACTCGCCAAAACTGTACCGCTTGAAATCTCTGCATAGAGGTTTCCCTGAAAACAAACTTTTCTCACAAGTACAATCCTGATTATTCTTTTCGCGGAGACAACAAAATTTTGAGAACCATTCACCGTATCCTTCTGACTGTCTGACCATTGTATCCTGGTCTTGAACCAAGCCTCACCTACTTTGCTTAATAATTGGGTGCTGTAGAAATCCCGAGATTACGATTACAATAGTATTCTTGACTCGTAGTCATAGGTCCATAAATAACGATGTAGGCTGCAACTACGCCTATTGGGGGACGGACATAAGATTTACACCTACACATGTTCATTGCAAAATTGCAAAATAAACATTATAAGCGCAATGTTTTTCTATAGCGACCATTATGGTATCGACAATGCTCAATTATCAATTAATTTAGAGGGCGAGGTCGTTGTCCACCGCTGCCGTTTGAAAAGGATACTAGCCTCTTAATATTCCCGTGTACAGACCATACTAGATCTAGATTCTAATTTCTTAAATAAGCCAGACTTTAGATGTGAAGAGTGGTTAAATCGCTTCTTGGTATTATTGTTGACATACTTGTCTAGTAATAATTTGCACATTTTTAATCGCTTATTCATGCTTCTAATATTGAAGAAATACAAGTTGTTTGGGAACACAATGACGTTCCATACATGATGCGATGCGACCTTAAACTTAACCTCACTGGCCTGTAATGCCTGTTTCTCCGTCTTGCCCCGTTTTTTTGGCGTTTCTGTTTGTGTGATTCCCTTCTTCTGTGCTTGTTTCGAAATAATCGTCATTGCTAACACCATTGTCGCCTCTTCATCCAACTTAAGATAATTCTTTATCGAGAGTGATGTGAGTATAAGACAATCGAGTAAACTAACACTACTCAGCTCCGCGATTTTTAAACAATGCGAGAAAATAAATATACAATTGTTTGTTAAACCGTAGTTTACGTTGCCAAATAATTATTAAGAATATAATAAAACACAAATGAACGCTTATCGGTCTGTCTTCAAGTCTCACTTCTCACTGCGTCATTCGCAATCGCCAGAGACAATCCGCCGTAAGACTTTTATTCCACGTCATCGCAGTAACAAATAACAAACGTTGTCATAGCAGCGCACGATCATGCACAACGATTATCATTAATAATATAAACATGCTAAGGGAAGCGGTCGCGTAGCGGCCAGCCAGTCACGCAGAGGACGCACAGCGACCCACATACACGCGCAGAGGAGGAAAGGGGCGGGAATGGAAGAGAGTGTGAGAGAGGGGAGTGCGAGGGAGGGGAGTGCGAGGGAGGGAGAGGGTTGGTTGGGGCTGGGGGATGGGAGTAGGATGGACTTGGAAGATAGAGGCTGGGAAGGGAGTTGTGGTAGGGTTGTAGGGGAGGGAGTTAGGAATGCGAGGGGAATGAAAGCACATTAACAATTATTTTTAACTGTTCTAGGACGGGCAAACATCTAGTCAATGCGTAGTCAATTATAATCAATAAATTTAAAATGGAAACTCGATTTATGAAAACAATTGTTTGCCTAAATGTAAGTTGGATTGGTGAAACTAATACTTTGCTTAAATAGAAAATAGATTGAAACAAATAATTGTTTCCGTTATTGGAAGCTGGATTGACGAAACTAAGTCCCTGCTTCAATAGAAGCTGGATTGGTTAATTTTTTTCTTACATAGAAGTGGGCTTGACGAAAAATAATTCTTGCCTAAGTAGATGTTTGATTGATGAAAACATTCTTGTTAAATAGAATATGGATTGATGATTTCGGAAGCGTGATCGCTTCCCGAACCCTCCCAAAGGTCCACTCAGCCTATCATTCGCGAGATGGCGCGTTCGTGAAAATGAGATGTAGGACGTGATTGGCGCCTTGCCGTATACAGTTAAATTCGACTCCTGTAATAAGTTGTGATCATCCGTTCATACTTATTTGTAATCATCCTGCATTGTGTCAGTTTGAAATTAAACGATGATTATTATTGTGACAATAGTCTAATTCTTGCTTACACAGAAGTTCGATTGATTAAAATATTTTTTTGCTTAAATGGAAGCTGGATTGATGACAGTTAGCCCACATGTATCAAGGACACTGCTAGACTTTCCAACTTAAAGTACGGCATTAAATAATATGACAGCGTAGACAATTGTGAATTAAATCTAGTTTGTTCCCATTTTCAGATGAACCTTCAGAGAAATACAAATCGGATCCAATCTTAGTTCAGGCGATCAGAACAAAAACCGCAGAAGAGAAAAATAAGTTGGTTCAAGGATTGGCGATTTTAGACGAGGAATTGTTTGTTGTTAGTCATGAGAGTTCGGAAGTTGAAGTTTATGATTCGATCAAATTTAGTTTCAGCCGTAGATGGAATTTCAAAGAATTAATTCGTCCTTTGGGTATAGGATCCTGCAACAGAAATAAATGTCTCTACATATTTGATATGAAAGGCGTTGGCCAGTCGAAGGAAATCTTGAGAGTTGATCCAAATGCAAAATTAATAAAGAAATGGTCCACAGGAGATGATAATGGATGGGGATTGTCTGTTACAGATGAATCGAACGTCATTTTGACTGTTTATTGGAAAAATAAATTAAATGAATATACGCCAGATGGACAGTTGATCCGAGAAATAAATCTGTTATCAAACGCTAGTATTCGTCATCCATTGCATGCTATTAAACTTGCCAGTGGTCATTTTGTAGTCAGTCATGGCATCCGTCGAAATGATCTGCATAGAGTGTGTGTAGTGGATGCAGATGGAAAACGTAAGAAGTCATTTGGTTGGAAATGTGGATCTACTACCATCAGACAAATGAATCATCCATGCTATTTGTCTGTCGATGGAAATGGATTCGTGATGGTTGTTGATCGATTCAACTGTCGAGTGTTGTTATTGGATCCAGATTTGGAATTTAAGAGAGAAATTCTCTCAAAAGGAAAACAGGGATTAAGAACTCCAACGAGGATTCTTATGGATGAGACAAATGGTCGACTGTTTGTGGCCGACAACAAACCTAACAATCAACAGATTTCAATATTTCAGCTTTAAGTAATTAGAATACTTCAATGAACGTTACTTTATATTAATTTTGTAGCCGACTAGGAACTGGACTCTTGGAATGTAAATGTTACATTATAAATAATTAAGTGAAGTATAATAAAATTTATTTTTTCTTAAAATCAGAGTAATATGCATCTTGAATTTGTTATCAGCCTTTACTTAAACGATTTAGTTTAATTAAAAATATTTTAGAGACCTTTTGAAAAGGCTTTTCCATTTTTATATTTTATATATTTCCAGAATTTCTCCGGACTCAAAATCATAGCTCTAGGCATAACTACTATGGCTGTATGTATGTAGGCCCTATGTGTGTAGGGCTGTAGGCCTATGTAGTTGTGTATTATGTATGTATGTATGCATGTATGTAGGTAAGAGTGTAAGTATGCATGCGTGTATGTAAGCATGTTTGTATGTATGTATCAATATTAGGGTGATTAAAAACATTTGTTGGAAAGTTAATGAGCATAGTTGCTAATTTTGTTCGTTTTTTGTACAGAATATATTCTGTATTAAAAGTTTCAAGATCAAATGCATTTTAGAGGTTGCTCAATGAGCCTAAAAGTTTCCATACAGTCGTATTCAGGTTACAAATCAAGGCGATGGCCATTATATGATATATCACACATAATAAAGTTGAATAGCAAAAATCATAGATTGATTAGTAACTCATAGTAGCCATTAAAAACAGATATTTATTCACAACATTATAATTGACTTTAAAATGTCTACAATAATGGTAGACTTTTATTGTAGAATTACTCACTAGCAATCCACCACTGCCTGATCTGCTTGTTCAACTGTAAGTCGTAAAACTGGCGTATCAGATGCCAACGAACCAGCTATCCGTCCTCTCACGTTTATATGATTTGCAAATAAATAGAATGCAGTGACATGTCTTCTCTCAGAGGCTGTCAATTGAGATTGATCCCTAAAAAAATTGGTCTCCGAGCAATAGATGACTTTTGTCATCCATGTGGCCAGATGCACATGGCTGTCTGAAACGATACATCCCGTCACCGACCGTCTCTCCTCGAATTCCACAATTTCATCAATTCCTTGTAGTTGTCTATTGGAATATAATCTAGTCTTGGTGTCAAGTGATTGCTTGCGATGACCAGTTGAAAATTACAGAGGGGTCTTCGTCCGCATTTTTTAATAGATCGCAGTCAGTGTTATTTCTATTAACTGTAACTGAAATAGCAAAATAACTGAAAAATGTCTTGCAGTTCACTGTAACTGTAACTAAACCGAAAAATACTGAATAGCTGAAACTGTAATAGTAATTGAAAAACGAAAACTGTATAACTGAAAAATAACAAAAGTTAACTGAAAACTAAAATATGAGTGTTTTTCTTACTTACTTTTTGAATGGTAATCCTACTCTAGTCTACGGTCAGTTTTCTCTACTAATTTCACTTCTGGTTCCTTTTCAGTTTTCTATGCTCGTTTCACTTCCGGTTCCTTTTCCTTTCGTTGTGTTGTCGTTGGCGCTAAACCGTACATTCGTAAAACAATCCACGACTACGAGAATAATGTTTAAGCCAAGTAGTGGTCGAAAAGTAGAGAGTGGCGTGTGGGAACATTTTGTTTACGAAGCCGCAGACGAAAAAAGTCGATGCTGTGTTCACACCGTTGCTATCAAGGACGTTGAAAACCACGAGTGTGGCACGCTAATTGTCGGAACAGGGCAAGTGTTAATCTGGAACATCGTGTTTTCCTTAAAGTAAACCGACAATACGTTAAATTGCATTGATTTGCTGCGTAAATATTTCTGCATGGTAACTGTTCAGAATACTTGTGGTAAGAGTGTCATTAGTCATGACTTGTGAAAAAATAACTGATGCTATAACTGAAAAATAACGAGAAATAACTTAAACTGTAACTGCAAAATAAAAAAATAACTGAATCTGAAAAATCTGATTTCAGTTAACTGTAGCTATAGCTTTAACTGAAAAATCATAAATTAGATAACTATAACTGTAACTGAAAAACCATAACTGAAATAACATTGGCTGCAACATTGTAACAATCTTCACAATACGAATTTAAGCTACAAATATAGGCTATGCGACCCACCATAAGCAGCATTTTTCAATATTTGCATACTTCAAGCCCATTGCCGAAGTTGCTTTCAATGAATTTGTAATAATTTAATTTCCAGAAAACAAAGTTAAATGAATTTGTAAAGTTTAATTTTCAGAAAACAAAGTTTACTACAAAGATGATCCCGTCTTAGTATTAAAGGCAATCCGAACCAAAGCCGCCGAAGAAAACGACAAAGCAATCAGTGAACTTGCCATAGCAGATAACGAGCTGTTCATAACGAATTTCCAAATCAATGACGTTGAAATCTACGACTTGAAGAATCTTAGTTTGATTCGTCTGGATCCTTTAGTCAATCCATATGACATGGGATATTGCCAGTGGCGTCTAACCCCCCCCCACCTGGGATGGGAGAACAAACCCCCAACTCTGGCCGACTTATAGAAAAGAGACTCAGAAGTCACTCATAACTGTAAATTAATATACATCAGCATAGTACATTACAAAAGTTACTACAAGCAGCAACAGTACTGAAATAAGAAGTTATTATACTGTAAATGTTCATCAATACTGTGTTCTGACCAGTAACGACTACAGAATAAACAATAAATTTCGCAGCTAACAAAGCACCAGTGAGTCAGTGACCGGTAGAATGGAATAATAACTTTATTCTAAGCGTCTATGCAATGCAGTGGTAATGGACCTAATGGTACAACATAAGCAAACAATTTAAAGTTTGCAGCTTTATTCAATAGAGTGCGTAGGCTACACGAATGTGCACCAAATCTAGCCTATTTGAATTTAATATCGGTTTGGTAGGATGACTGACCGCGGACAGCGGTTGATAAAGGAATGTGAAACTATATATGATTGTACAATAACGAATCAAAGGCCTTGATTCTTTATTCATTGTACAAACCGCAATTAAAATGTCAGTATTACAAAAGTAGTTCGGCATTGCTTCTGGCCAGCCTCGATCAGTATTATCACAGTATGACCTAATAAGTACCCTAATCATGGCAATTGCAAAACAGACAATGCAAGTTACAGTATAGAAAAGTAAATCGGCACAGTTTTTCAACAGCCCTAATATCAGCTGTAGAACTATTAGCTCATTTAGCTGCAGATTAACTGCTTTCTCAGCACTGGCTATATGGCGGCTAAGTTGCTAATAATAGTATCGCTAGGCATATTATCAGCCAAATAGCATCTTATATTGGCTAGTAGGCCAACAGTTAACTTTCTTAACACTCTGACCGCTGAACATCCTATGTAAATGTATGAAATAGCGGCCAACGTGTTAATGCTACAGAGCTCTCTAATGCAGTGATTGCCTACCATTTAATTTTGTGATGAACTTCTAATGCAAATGTTTCAGAAAAGAACGTTACAGGACAAAGAATTTTAAAAAATTAAGCTAAATCAAAACGTCGTGAAAGATACGTAGAAAAAGTGTACAATTCTAAATTATTATAACTCACCACTAAGAAAATTCCCGTTGCTGGTAACCGAAATAAAATATTACGCCAAACAGCACTTACGCTAATAATCCGAATTCTCCCCAGAGATTGTCTGAAGGTCTATAGACTGCCGTCTATAGGTGTCGAGAATTTAATATGTTGATGTTGAATGTTGATGGTTACTCTCAACACGTACTAGTCAAGAAACAGTAAACTGACCCTAGTCTGTGATATAATGGATATCACATTCAACAACCAGTTACGCCCCAACACTCTACGACTGCACCTCTAGCATTGAAAGGCAGTTTTACAGCATACTATAGCTGCTCTTGTCCATTACAGGGATCTGCAGCCATGCTGGCCGGAAATCTACACTGTGTCCACGATAAAGTAGACCCCTAGACTTTGTTAAATATCTTGGTCAATTGTACTACTATAGGCACTAAATTTGGTGCACATGAACTTCAGTCTATTCTATCTAAACCCTGCAAATTTTATTACAATTGATGCAACGGTTACGATGATATACCCTTATGAAATTGGGTGGTTCAGGAACCAAGTTACCAACACGTAAAACGCATAGAATTACGTCAATTTTCTGGCTACCGCAGGGATAGGCTGTTGTTTATAAGCGTCATTTTCGGAAACAATTAGACTACGAGACCTGTTTTACGTAACAGTAACAGTAACAGTAACAGTAGTTGGTTGTAAAGAAATGGTTTTCAGTGCAGAGGACAAGATTTTAATCAAGGAGTTGAGAGAGACGAAGGGGTATGGCGTAGGAGACTCATTACAGAATTTCCAATGAAAAATTGGTCCCTAGCTGGTGTCAGCAAGCTGTTAAAAAAGATTGCCACAACCGGATCAGTTGCAAGGAAACCACGAGACGCAAACAAAACCATGGACGCAAACAAATATCAATGCTGTCGGAGAACTGGTGCTGAGTCAGGATGATCAGCCGCGCACGCATCTGTCGATGCGTTTTACGTGTTGGTAACTTGGTTCCTGAACCACCCAATTTCATAAGGGTATATCATCGTAACCGTTGCATCAATTGTAATAAAATTTGCAGGGTTTAGATAGAATAGACTGAAGTTCATGTGCACCAAATTTAGTACCTATAGTAGTACAATTGACCAAGATATTTAACAAAGTCTAGGGGTCTACTTTATCGTGGAAACAGTGTAATATGAAACATCTGTTATTGGCTCATTAGCTTTACAGAGGGACCAGTGTTTGAAGATAATCATTGAGGTGCCTATACGTGCACAGCAACTGTCTAACGGGTCGTTAGATATTTGCTACAAGGCTTGCTTCGCCCTTATACCAGAGGTCCATGTACAAGGCCACCTTAATCATCTGTCGCCTTCATCACCTGCCATGATGGTGGAGGGGGGCTTCGGCTTGGCATCTTCAGTAAGCGTGACCTGAAGTGATAAGAAGTGTGTTCCACCACTGATGTCTCTGAGTTGGAGGGATCCTGAGGTGTATTGGTCCGAGATAACATGTGTTTTCGATATCATGTATGATACATAAATATATTAATTTTCGTACTGCAGGCCGTTATATTAACGGAAATCAACAACCCCCCCAGTTTATGAACAAAAACGTCAAACCCCCCACTTCTCGAATCGGTGGGAGATCGGTCTCCCCCATTGGTAGACGCCACTGGATATTGCAACATCAACAAATATCTTTACGTTATGGATATTGCATAACAACACTCCCAAAGAAATCTTTAGAGTCGATCGAAATGAGAAATTGCTAAAATGTTGGTCGACAAAAATGGGTTACAGTTGTATATCGGTTACCTACGACTGCAACGTTTTAATGGCTGAAAATGGAGGCGATACAATAACAGAATATGCCACACACGGACAGATTGTTCGCCAAATAACGCTATCAACCCAAGAAGGACTTGCTCATCCACGGCACGCCGTAAAACTGACCATCGACCGATTTCTAATGAGTCATGGGGAAGGAGATGACTCGCTGCATCGGGAGTGTGTGTTGGATGCCAGTGTAGACATTCGGAAGTTCTTCAGCGGACCGAGTGGATCAAACTCTGATCGACTCTTCGTTTCAATGCAACTGGCCATCGATTCCAACGGATCGATATTCGTCGTCGATTGCGGCAACAGTCGTGTGTTGACGCTCAGTTCTGGTTTGGAGTTCACGAGAGATATCATTTCGAGTAATGCATCGTCCGGAGAGACTTGCCTTCGATCAGGCGCATGGTCGAATTCTGGTGGCGCACAACGATGAACACTGGAGCGAATGTCGGGTTTTCGTTTTCGAAATTTATTCTATAGCAACATTTTCCATTGGCACAATGCTCGTTAACACGACAGAGTTTTTTTTCCAGCGAAGACATAGTTTGCTGAAAGATTCGTTACTGCCAACAGGTCATTTGAAACTGGTCCTGGTCCCTGCGAAGATGGTTAGCAGACATTTCACATCTGTCTGAAGTCTGAGCCTTGTTTCAGTAACTAGGTTCAGACTGTCCCCAGTGAAGGTATATTCTGCCAGTATTCCCACAAGGAGCCTGTACAGGACACATAGCCTATTCTTACATGGGGCCCACATGGACCCCATTTAACTCCCATGGATATTCTGGCATGAAATATCTCTGCATCGTAGAACGTGTTCAGCAATAAAGGCAAAGATTATCTTGCAACTTAACCACACAACCAAATACTACTAAGCTGCCGAGTATACATACTGTATTTGTGTGCATCTGGGATTTTATGAGCGAATGTTAAGAATCTCTTGAAAGCTAACTGCCTGCTTACCTACCTGCCTGCCTGTCTACCTACCTGTCTGCCTGCCTGACTACCTGACTACCTGCCTGTCAGCCTGTTTGACTTGCAGCTCTGTGAGATGCCACAATTTTAAAAGCTTTACATTGAGTTGTGTAGTCTTGTTTACACAATATTATACTGAAATCAGGGTTCTTGAGCACAGCGAGCGCGCAACAGACCGTGCAGGATTTTAGGCGTCGACCAGTATAGGCTTAGCCTATGCCCTAGGAAACCATTTGTTAGACATTATGTAATAGAATTTGTCGAAGCAAAATAATCTTATATCGAGTCAGCACATTTATCTCGAAAAAGCTATGCTAATACAAATCTTATTTTGAGAAGTTCTACAGGTACAAGTAGGTGCATTAGAACAAGTATTTGTGACATAGTTATTGTCTAATTCATCTAGTGTGCTAATCTGGTTATCTGAAAAATATTTTAATGCAATGAAATATAGTTTCGGAAATAGTCTAACAAAAATCATTGTCGAGTTTTGCTCTATATATTATGGCTCTTTTACGAAGGAATTCCTTTCAAAATGTTTGCCTAATCACTGACTTTACGTTTATTGAAGCACGTTCCTGAAAAACTTCTATAGCGAGAAGCAAGAGTTTCAATTCATTTTGCACAAAGTAAGCTTACATGTAGGTACTAAGGTCAACGGCACTGTAAACGCCTATAGCTTAATCATAATAGTCCAAGCCTGCGAATGTTTGCAACATGCATGGGTCTATTGACGTTTTAATCGTGCTTTTGGGACGTTGAAAGACTCTCACTACCTTTCTACCTTTCATCACGACGGTCTGGAAGAATGTTTCTGCTCTACAACACTGGCACAACGCGGACCAGTTTTAGACCAGATGAGAGTTTCTATCTGGGAAGCCAGAGTCGAGGTGCAAACTGAGAAATAAAATAATTAATAACTTCTATCGCGCTGGTGCCTAATGCACACCAAAATCAAGACGTAGGCCTAATCAGGTCAGTATCCAGAAGATCTGTCTGTAAAACAAACAGGCAGCGTAGGTTGGGTAACCAATTTGAATTAAGTGAATTTTAGGTTGAGAACGAAATGATACAAGCAACTGTGGGTACACTATTACACACACTGTGACGTACACACACACACACATACACACACAGAGTTCTAAAAAGTAGGTCCATCAACCGAAAATGCTCGTTCACCAAGAACATTTCTTGATTTAAGTATGACAAGAGAAGATAATCAGATGACCTCGTTGATATTTAAGTCTGGGGGATAAGAAATGATTTTAGCATTATGGCTGGCCAAAGTTCAAAATTTTATAAACTATGAGTCCCGATTTGAAACTAATTTTTGCTTAACAGGAAGCCAATGTAAATATTTGAGCATATTGTTTGTATTAGTTATGGCTCCAGAACTGGAGATAAACAAGAGTGAGGTATTTCTTAGTCCCATACAAATAAATAACATAAAAATAAAAGTAAATGTTACAATAAAAAAATTAATAAATTAGAAACATTTTAAGTAGCAACTGATTATTTGCAATGCCATCGACACAGCACAACAGGCAGTGTGTAACTGTGTAGGCTATCTAAGGATTAAACTACCACTTCAACGTTATGCAGAGGTTATTGGCTTGCATAGTCGCAGATAAGGACATTTTTGTTAGCTCAAATTGTGTACTGAAAAAGCCCTCAAGTAGACCAGTGTCCTTGATTAGCGCTAGAGCTTCTGCTATATGCTTAGACATATTGAAGTTGTTTGTTTCCTGATATCCTCAGTTTGACTTGAATTGGTTCTCGAAGCATTCGTCGCATTTTATTACGGGCCCTGTGTGCAAAGGTTAGAATTCAAAGAAGTTGAGGATGTTGTCGTAAAACTATGCATTTTATTCGTGCGCATGGGCTTAATCACAGTCATTTCTGTTTTAGAGACTTTGAATTGTTACTAGAATTTCATAAGCGATAAGCCAGATTCTTATCTCTGAAGTAGTTGAAATTCCTGCTTTAGAAGTTGTTCGTAATTATTTACTGCGTCATTACATGCTTTTTGCGTTTTATTTTGAGCTGAACCTCGAACCAGTGATCAAACCCATATGTGTGACCCTTGCATTTAGAGTTTGACATTCATTCATTCATTCATTAACTAGGAAAATTTATATAGCACTCTTTCAAGGTTACTACTCAGGAACGCTCCGGACCCAGCCTCGGCTAAGGACAGTTTTAAGATAGCAATGGAACGTGTCGGAGGTAACCCAGGAGACGACTTACAGGAGGTGACCCTGATCCGAAGGCGCAGGTATGGAGGAAACCCGTTCCGGACCACAGGGCCAACAACAAAGACAGAGCGTCGCTGCCTGACATAAGTTCGCGCATAGGGAGACAAGAAGTTCGCACTGCACAGAGGAGCGGAGAGAACGGCTGTCCAGGACATCCTGAGTGAAGCGAAAAAGCTACCTGAGATAGGCAGGGAATGAACATGTAATTAAATTTTGCAACATCACATTACACGTTCTACATGTTCTGGCTACGTCTATACTCTATTATAGTATCCAGAAGTATCTAGACTTTTCAGGGTTGCGCAGGGTTGAATACTATGTGTGATATTAGGATAACTATTATTAGGTCAAATATTGGGCTGCAGAAAAAAATGATTTGTGTATAGAAGTTAGTATATTTCTCTGTTAAATCTTTAAAATTGTTTGCTTAGGCTACAGACCAAATCATTCGTGTATGGCTGGTCCTATACTAATGGACATCGATTCGACTTCTCAAAGAGTACTGAAATGTTTTGACGGCGGATTTTCACCTCAAGCAATCAATGATTGATACCTCTTATTGTATTGTATTGTATCTATCAATTTGTATAGCGCCTCTCGCAGTGCACACCAATCAGAGGCTCTCCCAGTGCGAAAGACCCAGAGAAAAGAAAGAAGTCTTGAGACAACGAAAAGAGGCACTTGGCCCACCAGTTTACAAACAGGAACGACTCAAAGGAGGAAGTAAAATCTTATTTTAAAATGCACTGCTATTTTATTAAAATACTAAGTTATTTTAAAATGCACTGCAATTTTATTAAAATACTAAGTTGACATACCGCATTAATAGCCTAATTATTAGACGCCCATGGTAAGTAAGTTAAATGTTATATTAAAATGCTATTTTATTTTATGTTACAATAAGGGCGTCAGGCCATTAATTACAATAGTGCGAGTCGCCAAATCTTCGCGTGATATCAAACCCAAGCCACGACTTAATTGCAACTGTCAAGTGTCTTCCTAAACCCGAGCAGGCGAAAAGGTACAAGACTAATGGAGGAGAGATTTGAGAAGCACAAGGCGTTTCTGGTGGATCGGATCGATCCGGATTTCGGGCTCTTGTGTAAATTACGGGCGAATGGAACATTGACGAGAGAAGCCGTGCACAAGATCAAGCTGAAAGACAACACAACAGAGGATAAAAACAGAATACTTCTTGACTTTATACTGAAGAACAAGAAGACGAATGAATTGATGTCAGCTCTCAGAGACAGTGGACAAACTCATTTGGTCAATTATATAAACGCTGATGGAGGTAAGGACCTAACACCTCATTCACTGGACGTAACATAAACTTACGAAGTGCTTTTATGTAGAGTTTTATAGACATGTGCATTGTGCAAACATTAAGTGTCAATATAATGTCTGACTGAGTTCCTGCATCTAAGTACTGTGATATCCTGTTGTATGCGAGGGAAGGCAATTTTCTTACAGTAACTGTGTGCTGAATTTGGACTGTAGCAAATTATTCACACTTTAGTCAATTAACGAAACATGTAACAAAAGATAGCTTTGTGCTTTCCGTAAATATAGGTGCTTCTGAGACTTGTGATAAAATTAAGTATAAGCGGTTTAACTGGTGTCAGACGCAAATCCCTTAAGATGAAGTTTTAAGTTTTAAGTGTTGCAGAAGGGAACGTTTTCATTTTACGGAATGAATTCATCATAATATTATCGGCTCAACTATTCAAAAACGTCTTCCATGCACAAGTATCAAAGACAGAGCTTGATTTGAACTTTCATCATTAAAAATTAGAAAAAAGACACAAAAATGATCTACGAAAAGAAAAATTAGTGTGAAAGATTGAAATGCACCCACCATCTGTTCACAGAAACTTCAATTTCAAATAGCGCTGAATAACTAAATGCTGTAACTACATACATATATCTGCGATGGCGCTATCTTATCGAAGTTATCTGTCAAGCCACTGTTAAGGTTAATTTTAAAAGTAATTAAAGTTATTAGGCAATTAGAACTTACATTATTAAGTACCATAAATATGGTTAGCTTTGTTAGTCTGATACTTTCCTGAAGAAGCTGTAGTAATAGGTAAAGTCATAGTTAGAAAAGCTGTCTGTAGGCCTATATGGTTACTTAAGGTATTGTGTTAAAAGTAACACAGTAACGAGGAACTCTGCATAGCTTATTTCATTTATTGTGTTTCAATAGATTGAGACTAATTCTCTGTTATTGTCCCTGTATGTTAGAATTATAGAAGACTTTGTTGTTTGTGTAGATTATAGGTTTGCATTTGGAGACGATTGGCCACTTAGTGAATCTGATATTAGCCGACTTGGGATCAATGGCGAGAGTTTGGTGGATCTTCTCGATACAAGCGATCTATGCAATGGATTATTTTCTGAGGAAGTCATAAATAATCGGCAAAAACAGTTAATCTCTTCGAAGCCGACTGATGCTGAGAAAAACGAGGCACTGCTAGACATCTTGACAAAGTGCAGTCTTCGACAATACAAGAAGACAATAGATTGTTTAAACAATACTAATCAAAGTCACCTTGCCGACTTACTTTCTTCAGGAGGAGGTGAGCTATCTTCTAAGCACTGACAAGTAGAGGATTCATTTTCCCTATGCTGATTGAATGAGTAACTGCTCTTGCTTCATGCATATCCGTGACCTCCGTAGAATCCGCCCTATGCTTGACTTCAAAACTGCATCCACAATCGCTACATCTAAAGTTCACGCTAAATTAGACTACTGCAATTCTCTTTTCTTAAACATAGATATCACTCAAATGAACCGCCTCCAAGCAATTCAAAATGCCCTAGCCCGTGCTGTCACCAAAACCCCCAAACACCGTCACATCACTCCTGTCCTCAAATCACTCCACTGGCTCAAAATTCCTGAACGAATAGAATGCAAAGTCATCTCACTCACATACAACTCACTTCAAATCTCCCAGCTCTCCTATCTCCGTCAGTTGTTCACGATCCAGCCACTTCGTCCAACCCGCTCCTCCTCCTCCCTAACACTGATCCGACCTTCAAGAGAGAAAGAGAAAGAGAAAGAGAAAGAGAGATAGTGAGAGAAGGAGGGACGGAGGGAGAGGAACATCAGCACTTGCTTGAATATATGAATTTATAGTGAGCTCGAGGCACGCGCCTGGTTCGCACGTTATTGAGGCCGCACAAGTTGGTATAAGATTTCAAGACGGGCAAAATTTTCGCAAAGCCACGAACAATGGCATCATTTGTTTCAAGCATTAACAAGCTGATATTGTATTCAGTTAAACCGTACGCCTAAGGGAGTTCTAGAAAACTGAAAATATATGTATGTATGAACACTTGTTATAGCGCCTCTTCAAGATTTCTACTCAGAGGCGCTCCCGACTACTGCGCGGACACTGAATCGGAGTTTCACGCCGAAGCGCATGAGCAATTGCGAGTGAAGAACTTGCACAGGGTCCCTATGCGGCAGCTTCTTGTGGATTCGAACCCGCAACCCTCCGACTGCAAGGCACCGAAAATATATGGAGGGCGGTAGATGGTCGTGGCCTGAAAATGAACCTTACGCTTTTCCTGTCGCTATAAAAAAATGTCATGACGTTAAACGATATTCTGCCACTGGTCGCCTCTGGCAGTGCCAGACCCAAGCCTGGTGAAAGGAGGAGGGCGACGCTAATCATCTTTGTTATCACACAACGTCGTTAAACAGCAACTATTAACGAACCAAACCGGTATTCGATTATACAAAAGCACAAATTGTGTTGTGCTATGCGAACGGTGAGAACTGTTTAAAATAATTAGCCCTGTTGTTGCGAGCTACTTCTAATCGAAGACAAAAACTGATCAAGCGTGAAGTTTTTAATAATTATATTGAAATTCTCGTTGTGATTTTACATTTCTGTTTTGCCGCCATGTTATCGACTTCCTTTAGACTCTTTTTCTGCCCCAAGTAAAATTAAACTACGTAAGTAAGTGAAAGACTCCAATGACTAGAACCTGACATTGCTATAAACGTTAACGGACTTCGATTCTGTAAGATAATCGTTACATTCTGGATCCAACTAATCGATATCCCTCCCGGGTGCAGGTCTGGCTAGATAGAGATCAATGCGTAGTACTTCTGATCAAATGTTATTTGGAAACGGTTGCCCGTGTGAAAGTTTAAGAATAATAATAAATAATAGGCCTAATATCTTTTCTTTAATTAAGCGCCTGACAAACGCACTGCGCTGTACATTTACATGTTATGCAATTGAAACAATCTTAGCTACTAACAGAACAGACAGCCTGCAATACACGGCGCTAATAGCAGCCTACAAAGCATATCCGCCCTACGGGACTCGAACTCGGTACCTCTCGCTCTCTACGCCAGTTGTTATCCAATGCGCTATCGGGCTCCGTACAGAAATACAGAAGCAGAATTACGGAAAAAACACAAAAACCGAAGGAAGTAAATCGAAATTCGTTAAATATGTCGAGAAGACGGAATTTTGTATTTGTAAATAATAGTTTCTATAGCGCAGTGTATAACGCACAAGGCAACAACCAATGCCAGCCAATGGCGCACCAAAATCAAGTTGAGAACGAAAAGACTGAAGCGAACTACGAGCAGAATGGACAGATAGAGGGACAATCTATTCTGCTTAGAACGGAAATAGGGTTTGACCTTCAAGTCCCAGGTTATTTTATACACGGGAATGGAGCGTTTGTTCTCACTATAGGCCTGCATAGTTTAAGGCCATCTTTCTGATGGCAAATATTTGAGAGAAAATGTTAACACAAGTAACAAATCACAGGTTCTGTGTCCAATAAAATTAATGTCAGCTCAGGAAACTTACGAATAATTCAGAGTTCTCTACCATTCTGAGACTGATGATGAATAATTCTCCGTTAGGTTTCGGAATGCAGCCATTAATATTAAGCCGATGTCGTCGCTAAGTGAAACAATTATAACAAGTTTCAGATCTTGATCGTAGATTTCCAAATGCTCGAGATCTTCAAAATGCCTAGCATCAGAACACGATTATCATTGGCTACTAGCAAACTGATGTAAACGTCTAATATTTTACTTTTTCTGAAGAGCCTGATCGTCGAGAATTAATATACCTGAACTGGAAAACCTATAAATTAAGGAATTCAAATTGAACATGAATTTTGGCTTAGGCCTATATAGCCTATCGGTGAGCAAGACGACGGTTAATTAGAGATAATCGAAATGATATTTGTTAAGGTTAAAACTTTGGAGCGGCTAAATTAGGGGTAGCAGCCAAAACTATTTGTAATCGGAATGGAAGATATCAAAATCACCTATTGGTGCCCCCATGTCAGTCACTTTGACATCGCAGATGACGTTAAACCTCATAATCAGCACGGTGATCTCCTTCCGACCGTTCTAGGCATTCCAGTTAGTCATTCATTCATTCATTCAGAGCATTTATATAGCGCCTCTTCAAGAAGCTACTCAGAAGCGCTCCCGGCCCAGCCACGACTAAAGAAAAAAGACTTGAGGGACTTGTAAAGCCCCCTGCCGGTTGGCTCACAAGTAAAGAGCCGAGCTTAAGCGGGAGGTCATTCCAGGTGGAAGGTCCCACAACCGAAAAAGCACGGCGCTGCTTAATAGCCAAGCGTGCCCGTGGAACTAGGAGCTCACTCCTCGTCGTAGAACGAAGTGCCCGACGCGCTGCAACGTCGGACACGCCTACTCTAATAGCTAGAAAACCATATGTGTTGCGCGGTGGTGTAGGGGTATGTTCGGTGCCTTGCAGCCGGAGGGTTGCGGGTTCGAATCCACCTCAAGGGGGCATGTTCGGTGCCTTGCAGCCGGAGGGCTGCCGGTTCGAATTCACCTCAAGCCGTCGCGAAGGGACCCTGGGCAAGTCCTTCACTCGCAATTGCTCATGCGCTTCGGCGTGAAACTCCGATTCAGTGTCCGCGCTGTAGAGTCCTGCGCCGGCCGCGCCGCGCCGCCGCCACCGACTTTTTTGGACGCCGCCGCCGCCGATTTTTGTGGATCGGCGCGCCGACGCCGCCGCCGCCGATAATTCCTCGGCGCGCCGCCGATGCCACGCTGAAGTGTTTAATTGTTTTGTTTCATTTTTCATGTTTTGCATGATTTCACAATAAATTGTTGCTTCAGTGGGTAATAGAAGTAGACACAGACATACAGCCAGACAGACAGAGACAGACAGACATAAAGAGACAAAGACAGACAGAGAGACACAGACACAGACATGCAGGCAGCAGAGAGATGATGGGATGAATGGATAGATAGATGGATCGTTTAGTGGGATGGATGGATGGATGAATGGATGGATGGTTGCCATTGGTTGGATTGAATGACTGATAGATTGAATAGACGGATAGGAATGAGAGAAGATCGAAAAGGTCCTCTGTCTTACATGCATACTAAATATATATGTAAGACAGAGGGTATATATATATATATACGGTGATTGAATTGTCGGGGGGTTGGGAGTGTTAAACCCCCGAATTCATTTTCAACCCCTCCAGTTAATTCCATGAAATTACCTGTGGGGTTAAGTTAACCCCTCAGTGCAGCTTCAGTGAATGCACGCACATGTAAAGAATACTTTATTATAATCTATACAATATCGGTAGTATTAACTAAGTAATAGGCCTGGGGCGAACCGCCCTCGCACCCCTCCTGGTTGTATGCCGGCACCCCTCATGACCAGACCCGCCCGTCATGGTGCGCTGCTATAACGGGCCACGGGCTTGGCATTAGCGAGGTTTAGTTCTTTTCTTAACCCAAATAATTTGCATCCCCAAGTTTTGCTGTTCTGTCTATCTTAAGGTATGTAAGTAGGGAGGGGCCGGAGGGAAAACAGTTAGCATCCACATGCCACGGAAGATTGGCATAACCCTGAATTGATCCTCATTTTCCGTGTGAACAAAGTGTCCTCTCTCAGTATTTACGCTAAAAGTGTAAAAGTCATCCATTCACAAAACGCATACACATTGGATGAGTCATCCTTAATATGTTACCCCATCTGATCGTCTTGCAGGCTTAGGCATACCCATCATCAAATTAGCACATGCAGCTCATGCTCCAACAGTGTAATATAATTACATCAAATTTCTAGTTCATCTAAACCCAAGTCATACAGTGCTTCGATTTATTCAATAACTTGTGATAATCCGTTCATACTATTAATTGTAATCATACTGCGGTGTGTCAGTTTGAAATAATAAACGAAGATTATGATATTTATAATTGTGTCTTATTGTCAGCAATTCGTTTACTAAAGGCTTATGGCGTTCTTGGAAATTGAACGTAGGCCCTGTTTTCTAGTTTTTGTATTAATTCTAATTCTAATTTCAATTAATGTCTGGTTTGCTTGTATTGTCTGCAGTCAAACTCAAACACGACTCAAACTACATCATAACAATGAGTGACAGCTGATTCCTATCAGCGCTGAAATAATAAAGCAATTTGCTCAGATGACAGCTTAATACGCTAGAAATACAGTGTGGAAATTCTAACTATTTCAAAAGTTCGTTCTCCCATTTGACCCCTCATCAACTTTTGGATCCGTCACTGGGGCCGACCACGCCGCGCCGCCGCCGCCGCCGATTTTTGGGTCGGCGGCGCGCGCCGCCGCCGACCAAAATGACCGGCGCGCCGCCGCCGACACTATGAAGTCGGCGCAGAGCTCTAGTCCGCGCTGTAGTCGGGAGCGCCTCTGAGTAGAAATCTTGAAGGGGCGCTATATAAATATCTGAAATGAATGAATGAAATGAATATGTATACAATGTGAGGCTCAGACAAAACACGTCATTCAGGACGCCTTGTATGGATAGTGGATACAGGCCCGAATGAGAGTTAATTCGAACCATCCGCCGTCAACAGTGACCCGTTATGACAGCTAAATGGTCCACATATGCGTTCCCTACGAGGCGAAGTCCCGTAGAAATTCTAAGAGCCTCCTTGTCCAGACAGAGGTCGTTATCGTGAGAGCAAGGAACCAGACGCCGCCCTGGATTACGCAGACGCATTGAAACAGCTGTCATCAGAGATTTAGCTTCTAGGTTCTCGTTTGAATTTATAGACAATACGACTACTGTATTCTCTTCAACTTACTCCAGTGAAACGATTCCTTTGTACACGACATCAAAACAACTAAACGACTTCGCTACGTAAAAACAGATGACGCCAAAGGCAACGACAGACATCTTAAACTTTGTAATTCTTCAAATGTTCAATGCGTTTATGTTTCAGCTCGTAATATGCGTCATTGTGAGGTTTGCAGAGACCATTTTAAACTATATTCTGTACGGACAAGAGAATCAGTTTGGGGACGTCTTATGGGTCTCTGACGTCTTACTCTCCCTGTGAATAATAAGCCAGTGTTTTAAATCATAACAATTTGTGGATAGCTGAGGGAAGCTTCGAGCGATAGTTCTTTTTCCGCAGAAATCTCTGAAGCAGCCAGTTCCTACTGAAGTCTTCAAGTCATATATATAACCCAGCAGTTTCGGGTCGGCTCGGACATGCTTTGTAGGCTGCTATTAGCGCCGTGTATTGCAGGCTGTCTGTTCTGTTAGTAGTAAAGATTTAGGCCTATGTCTTCCGTCATTTAATTGTGTTCTTGTGAATTGTTTAATTGTCATAACATGTAAATGTACAGCACAGTGCGTTTGTCAGGCGCTTCATTAAAGAAAATATATTATTATTATTATTATTATTATTATTATTATTATTATTATTATTATTATTTTTTTTACCCGAGGTATCAATGATCCCTCAGGATTTGTTTAGGAGCAGGGGACAGTGTCTGGAAAATCAAGCCTCGTCGTCTGGAGTCGCTGGAAAGGTCCCGTTGAAGGTGACAGAGTTGTAGCGTTGTATGCAGACAGATAGACGCTGAAAAAGAAACGACGCCTCACGGCGGTCGCCACTGATGATGGATATGCGACTACCAATACTGCTGATGAATTCTGCACCTGAGAGGTTGATAGGGCCCAAGGTCTCAAAGGCCAACGCCTGGAATTTGTGGGTCGGAGGCAGACCCTGATATTTTAGGTCTTTGCGTTCAGCCGCCTGTGCTGAGGCGGGCCCCCTGGACCCGGCGGGGTGGGTGACATATGAGAGTGCGCACGAGTGGACCACCGTGGCGTCCCATGCCAAGTATCTACCCTCCGACCAGGGGATTAAAGTGGCCCCATCCGGACGTTTACCGTCCGACCTAAACAGGCCGACCGGTTCCTTGGTGCAGGGGACATCGGCCCTCGATAGGGCGCGCCAGATGATTCGTTGATGGTAAAGTGGCGCAGGGAGCGTCCACATGCCTGCTTGCAAACGAAGCCGTGGTGTCCGTTAGCACCAACCAGGGCTCCGCATCGGCAGGTGTGGGGGCTGCAGATGTAAGTCCCAAACGAAGGCCAACCGCAATATTATTATTATTATTATTATTATTATTATTATTATTATTATTATTATTATTTAACTTCCACCGAGATATTTTTCAAGTTCATTGAGATGCCCAGTAATGACGCTCATCTGTTCGCTAGTAAAATGTCCTTTCTGAAAGAGAACATCTGCTTCTCACCTTTAGTCACGCTTTTTCACTGCTGCCCCATCCTCTATTCCAGGTGTCCCTTCGACACTCACTCATCTTTATCTCTCTTAGCGAGTGACTTCGACTTGAGGGCTTAGCGACTGGCGGTGCCGAGGACTAAGCCTAAAGCGAATAATCTGGTATTTTTTTAGTCATTTGCCAATCAGTTATATCTCAGAAAGCTAATTATTTCGAAATATAATAAATATCCAGTGAACCAAGTTTGCTAAAGCCTCGATGATTTTGACAGGGTCATCACTTCAGAAGAGTCACCCGTAACAAAGAAAAACTTGATCATATTTATAGCCTACCAAACGAAGAACTGTTTGGCGGCATCATCATCGTGTGCTGCGAGCCCTGTCAGCTGTCATCTGAACACCCTATCGACGCATCTGGGTCCAGAGACTCTGAACAGCCACGACATCGCTCAACTGTCGACGGTCAACCGTTGGCTGGCTCCAAGTATGTGCGTGAGCCCACCGCTGGTGACCCTAATAGTTTACTGCGCATTATTTGGCTTTTTGATGCAATAGTCAAGTAGTTTCTAATGGCATCTAATTTAGTAAACTTTATATAGGGGTCTTTTCTGTCAAAAATACAAAAATTATCTGTTAAGCATAATGGAATTTGACATTTCAAAAGCATACACTGAAATTTTCTTTTTAAGAATGAATATTTTATTGTCTGGCAGTACAGCAAGGGCTTCGTGGCAAAACACAAAAGACAAAAAAGACAAGATATCCAAGCCAATAATACGTTTAATCCATATTTCATTAGAATATTAGCATGACACGGTATAAGTGTAAATTGCCAATATTAACAACAATGAAATGATGCCATTGAGGCACGTCCATGTTCTCTCAATTAGCAGACATTAGACATAATATATATACATTTATATGTATATATATATATTATATGATACATTGATGAGAAGAACTCAATTAACGGAAATATTTTCCCGGGTATAAAATATCGTTTCGTCCATGTCTGATGACGTAAGTATTAAGTAACCTTGCGTTAGATAAACTAGTCAATAAACTTCGACGTCAGCTGAGCTCAGATATTTCTGAAGCGTCGAGAACAGTACTGTTGTAGACACTCTGTAACTGTAAATACTGTTTGTAAGGATTTCGATGGAGGTGACTGATCATAGATGATCATAAGTCGGGTCTAAGAAATGTCGCCAATGCTTCAAATTCATGATTCCCTTTGGTGATTAGGATTTGCTCAATCCTAAAATTTTCACACTGTGTTCATGAATGAAAAGGATCTGATTTTTCTTTGCGTCGTAATGCACCCAATGATCCGAAGCTATGACCGACATAGGATGCGGTAATCCACGAATTTTACTCAAATTCAGAGTTTTCGGGTCAAATAGATATAAATTCCCAAATTTATTTTCACCCAAAAAAAGAATTTCGTTGTCCGTATCCCAAAACAACTCAATGAACGGAAAATATGGATCTTCGTAGACACGACTTAAAATGCTCCTATCTGTGCTTCGGTAACCTACGATCTTTCCTGAGCTGTTGCTGATGATGACTCTAAGATCAGTTAAGTCCCAGTTGTTAGTATTCTGGTCCAACATATATACGTTCTCAGTGAACATTTCAGTTGCAAAAGACTTTCTGTTGTATATATCGTTTGTATCGGAAAACATTTTCGCATAGGTGAAACCAACTGCTTCTTTGAGCCTAAGCTGATTTGTAATTTGCCCATCAGTGCTTAGGAAACTTACACACATGCCATTATTCTCTTCTGAGAAGTGGCTGACGATGAATTCTCCATTAGGTTTCTGAATGGCATGGATTGGACGTTTGAAGTCTTTGGGAAGTGAAACACGTCTTATACGTTTCGCATCTTGATCGTAGATATCTAATACATTCGTCCAATAACCAAACCTCCTCACAACCAGCACATGTTCATTATTAGCTGTTGAGAAACTACTTATTGAGAATACTTCCGATAACCATTTATCAACTCTATTGTTGTCTATGTCCACCTTCCAGATGCAATCGGATGCATAGTCACTAACGTATAAAGTATTCGTGTTTTCAATTCCAGCCATGTTGGCAGCCAATACACTGTTATCTGGTATGATTATAAAAAGCAGATCGTACGGAATGCTATCCTCATAAGCTCGTATCGTATATCCTGCGGCGTCGAAACAACTTATGTAAGTATGATTCTTCACCTTGGTCATCCTTATTGACCGACAGCTAGGTGGATCAAACTTCCAGACCGAACTGATGCTGTAAACTACAATGGAAACCCGTATAATGTATGAAGTAAAATCATTCTATAATAATTTATAAGTTGAAACCATGCTAGCCAGCTGGGATTGCGTCGGGAATGCGAATCCTTGGTAGTCTTAGTTGCCGATCTCCTTAACGAAGGCCATTCTGTCGCTCTTCGATCATGCATTAACCGCATAATGATTCAATGTGCCGATAGAAATCTCAAACAAAATTTAATAATAATAATAATAATAATTATTATTATTATTTTTTTTTTTTGTGCCCCGAGGTAAACATGATCCCTCAGGGACTTCAATATTAATTAAAATGATAAAAGTCTGGAACGGTTATTATTATTATTATTATTATTATTATTATTATTATTATTATTATTATTATTATTATTATTATTATTATTATTATAATTATTATTATTATGCCAATTTATATATGGGGCGCGGTGGTAGGGGTGTGTTCGGTGCCTTGTAGCCGGAGGGTTACGGGTTCGAATCCACCTCAAAGCCGCCGCGTAGGGACCTTGGGCAAGTCCTTCACTCGCAATTGCTCATGCGCTTCGGCGTGAAACTCCGATTCAGTGTCCGCGCTGTAGTCGGGAGCGCCCCTGAGTAGAAATCTTGAAGGGGCGCTATAACAAGTGCTCATACATACATACATACATACATACATACATACATACATACATACATACATACATACATACATACATACATACATACATACATATATATACATACATTATGTGGCGCCGTAGCACAGCAATGCCGTTACAAAGGAGCCTCACAGTCAACTAACAGCAGGATAAGCCTTAGAAAACAAATAACTCTTGAGTCCATGAAGGAGTCAATTGAGTCAGCCGTTCATTGGGCAGGAGGAATTCTGTTCCAGCATCTGGGGCCGGCCGCTGAGAAAGCGCGATTGCCAAAGCGGGTTCTCATCCGTGTTGCACGAAGATCGTTTCTTCCGAGTTATCGGAGTCGCAATCCAGAAGCGGAGGAATGCGTCCGGATACAGTAAGCGTGAAAAAGTCAGGCGCGGACCCATGAAGTGACTTATATACCATCAAACAGATTTAAGCTCAATACGAAGAGGAGGAACCTGCAGTCAGTGCAGAGCATCACTGTTAAGGTAAGAACGGAACCCCAGTCGAGCACCACCGAACGGATAGTCAGTAGGTCCTCTCCAAGCGTTCAACCAGCACATCATGGTCGATCGTGTCGAATGCCGCCAATAGAACAAGGAGGCCGAACAGCGCATGGCTTCCCATATCAATCGCTTCGATTGATGCGGAAGAAACGACTTACATTCCTCAACTGTACAATTTCAATATAATGCTTTGCGTAGATATTCATCTATGGCGTGAAAATTTCTGCTGTAGCAAAACTATTTAAAGACCGATCACCTCGGTCTCACGCATTAGCAAGTAACCGCAATACTAGTAAGCTTACACTTCATAGTACGTTAAGTAGCATTGAGCTCGTGTTTAAATGAATCAGGACTTCTTCATTTTGAATTTCCGACTCATAATCTCTTGTGAGTGCATAATAATTATTATGCACTCACAATCTTATTATTATAATTAATTATAATTGTGACTGTTTCAGTCGTTAATTCATTCACAGCCTTTATAAAGCACCTATCAGAACAATATACGACACTGCTGGAGACAAATCTCGAATAGTTTGAAAGCCCATTGGTTGAGCGTTGGCCTTGTAACGTTGAGGGTTTGGGTTCCATCGCTTTATGTTCAGGCATTAGATAGTGTCGCGTATTAAATGCGTAATAAATGTGTAATAACAATACAAACAACAACACCAACAAGGATAAAAATGATGATAATAATAATAATAATAATAATAATAATAGTAGTAGTAGTAGTAGTAGTAGTAGTAGTAGTAGTAGTAGTAGTAGTAGTAGTAGTAGTAGTAGTAGTAGTAGTAGTAGTAGTAGTAGTAGTAGTAGTAGTAGTAGTAGTAGTAGTAGTAGTAGTAGTAGTAGTAGTAGTAGTAGTAGTAGTAGTAGTAGTAGTAGTAGTAGTAGTAGTAGTAGTGGTAGTAGTAGTAGTAGTAGTAGTAGTAGTAGTAGTAGTAGTAGTAGTAGTGGTGGTAGTAGTAGTAGTAGTAGTAGTAGTAGTAGTAGTAGTAGTAGTAGTAGTAGTAGTAGTAGTAGTAGTAGTAGTAGTAGTAGTAGTAGTAGTAGTAGTAGTAGTAGTAGTAGTAGTAGTAGTAGTAGTAGTAGTAGTAGTAGTAGTAGTAGTAGTAGTCAATTAGTATTCTGGTCATTTTGATTTACTTCCTCCATTCTTAGTTAAGGAATTTATAGATAAACTTGTTCCGTTTTTGGTAATACTATATAACACTTCGCTGGCCCAGGGCTACGTATACCTGCATTGCATAAAAGGGCTGTGGTTTTCCCTTCCATCAAGCGACAAGGTCTTGACCCTGGCTCCCCTTCAAATTACCGCCCTATCTCAAACTTGTCTTTCCTCTCGAAGCTTCTTGAGAAATGTGTGTCTGTACAATTGGTCCACTACCATGACCTACATTCTCTAATGCCTCCTCTTCAGTCTGAATTTAGGAAATTCCACTCGACGGAATCTCTTATGTCGAGTCTTCTGGCTGATGAATTTCATGCCGTTGATCATGGCCATGTCACTCTACTTTCCCTCTCTGATATTAGTGCCGCTTTCGACACTGTCGATCATACCATCCTTCTTGACCGGCTCTCTAACTCATTTGGGATTACTGATTCTTCTCATCCGCTTTGCTTGGGTCCCGCGGGTGCGTACTTCTACGGCCCAGTCTAGGAGTTTCGCTGTTGTTGGTCCCACTAGCTGGAACCGGTTACCTCAGTCCCTCAGGACTGAGCTTTTCTCTATTTCTTTTGACACGCCAGCGCCTCTTTACCAGTGACATCACTGGCCCAGGTCGGGAGCGCCTCTGTTTTTGAATGGCGCTATATAAATACTCGATTAGGATTAGGATTTGAATAGAGTGTGGTAACCTACCATCTGTTGTCTTGACGATGGTTGATGGTTTGCTGATTTCCGGTGCTTCAGAATTTCTATTTATAGCTTTAGTGAGTTGTGTAGCTGTATTGATTGGTGTTGTGGTGTAGCGTGCAGTATTAAGGTCTTGTGTAGTTTTACTGCTACTAGTAGCTTCGGATGATGGTTGATGATGTAAAGAAAGTTGAGTGCTTGTTTCGAATGATGCTGCATTTTCTGAAGCACTTAAAGTAGTTTGAGTGTTAGAAGATTGTTCTTTGTCAGTGATCCTTGGTGTCGTTGATCTTTCATTTTCCAAATCGTCCGTCGTTCTTCCAAAGCAGGTGTTCGTCATTTGACAGTTCGCATAACTCATTGACTCTTGGCCACCTACAGCAAAGCGATGTAGGCCTACATAAGCAATCTTCGTAAAGGCGTGTCAAGTGTGATTAACTGCAAAGATTCAGGAAAGACCCTGAAGAGGGTGATTCGCATGGGCCATAATATAATAAGTAATTGGATCATAAGATGTTCGTCTTGGTCGAATTAATATGGCAGATCTTAGAGTAGACGGTTTTCACTTTACATTCCAAGCTGTGATTGCGTGAATGTAGCCTACAACGCTACTGTTGAATTCCTAGATTTATTAAATAATTCAAACTGGCTGACTGACATTCTATGCCTTACAATAAAATACAATAGCCTATTATATCCTATTTGCTACACTCATAATTGGGGCGATTAAACACAAGCAGCACGCGTAGGAACCAACGCCAGGTGTAGACGCTTAAAGGTCAACACTTAAAATAAAATGTTGTAAACGGCTTGTTCCTTGCCATTCAAAAGGCGTTAGGGAATGTATCACGTTGCAGATTTATGCAGTATCTTTAAAATCAAGATTGGTTAAGCAACGAAAAATGGGTGAAAAGTGTTAGTGTAAAACCGTGGTTGGGCCGGGAGCGCCTCTGAGTAGATATCTTTAAGAGGCGCTATATCAAGTTTCATTGATTGATTGATTGAAAACCGCATTTCATTTACGTAGACCTACAGAAAACCGAAGTTAAGTTTGTGAATTAAAACTTTAAAAGCATTTAAGTTAACCTCAGGTATCGATAGACCATTTGAATTTGAAATGAAACAAAGTATTTATAATTACCGACTGTCAGCTTCAAAACAACGACGACCAAGAAAACTGGCGCAACATGAAAACCTCGGAACATTTTGTCAGGCAACAGTTGAGCCTCGATGCTATTCGTAAACTGTGCAACTCGTGGACTCTCGATAGCAAGTTAGTGAAGTTGTTTATGATCGGGATCTTTTAAATGAAACTGGTCTTATAATAATTATATTGTTGCAGTTTCTTATCTAAACAGAAAACGACACGTTCTCTAGCGACTGAAAAGTGTCTCTTAACTGCTTTGAGTTGAAACAACACCAGTGGTGTGTAATGAAACTGTAAGCAAACACTTCCGCAAGCAGCTTCACCACTAGTGGCAGGAAGGACTATAGTGACCAACTAGCCAATAAAAAGTGGTTTCAAGTTGACTGCAAGTTGCCGATTCCACAGTGATACTGATATCTGATACTGATATCTGATACTGATATCTGATACTGATATCTGGAGATGTCATATTGTGGACACGGCTACGCCCAGCTAAGAGAGAGACAGACAGACAGAAGGTCAGACGGACAGACATAGAGAGACGCACAGACAGACAGAGATACAGTGACAGACAGAAGGATACAGAGACAGGACAAAGGCAGAGACAGAAAAAATGAAGTGACAGAGATTCTGAGAGAATGTACAAGAACAGATATTTCTAATATGATCGAACGACCAGTGTGTTCGTACTAAGGTATACCAAACTGATGTAACAACAGTAAGAGAGAGAGAGAGAGAGAGAGAGAGAGAGAGAGAGAGAGAGAGAGAGAGAGAGAGAGAGAGAGAGAGAGAGAGAGAGAGAGAGAGAGAGAGAGAGAGAGAGAGAGAGAGAGAGAGAGAGAGAGAGAGAGAGAGAGAGAGAGAGAGAGAGAGAGAGACAGAGACAGAGACAGAGACAGAGACAGAGACAGAGACAGAGACAGAGACAGAGACAGAGACAGAGACAGACAGACAGACAGACAGACAGACAGAGACAGAGACAGAGAGAGAGAGAGAGGGAGGGAGGGAGGGAGGGAGGGAGAGATAGGGAGAGAAACAGAGACAAAGAGAGAGAGAGAGAGAGAGAGAGAGAGAGAGAGAGAGAGACAGAGAACGAGAGAGAGAGAGAGAGAGAGAGAGAGAGAGAGAGAGAGAGAGAGAGAGAGAGAGAGAGAGAGAGAGAGAGAGAGAGAGAGCTAGCGAGAAAAAGGGACAGAGACATAGACAAAAGGATAGTATACTATATGCCTTGTGTCTCTGTCTCGGTCTGAAGAAATATATTGAAGCAATTGATGCATATGCGCTACTTCAATTACTTCAATATGTTTCTTATTATTCGACATGACATTAATTGTGCTTATGTATAAGGGATGTATGTGAGTTACATCCAAAGCGCCTTTGGCAGCGTCTCCTAAGTTCCAACGGTTCTTCTCATCGTTCCTATGCTCTGCCCAGAGATCAAGGCGACGGACACAATTTCTTCTGCAGGCGATGGACGACGTATCTCCGGCAGTACATTCATTAATTCATCCCGGAGATTTATATACAGTACAGTGTGTGTGTGTGTGTGTGTGTGTGTGTGTGTGTGTGTGTGTGTGTGTGTGTGTGTGTGTGTGTGTGTGTGTGTGTGTGTGTGTGTGTGTGTGTGTGTGTGTGTCTGCGCGCGCGTGTGTGTGTGTGTGTGTAAGTAAGTAAGTAAGTAAGTATATCCTTTATTATACCAATTGCTAACCGCATTTTGGTTTACAAGAGAATCACATTCATGTGTTGGGCTAACCTAACATGTCATAAAAGTTTTGGTGTGCTATCTATCCTCGGCATTAAACGCATGCGTAAATCATCCGCAATATAAATGTTTTACGTGTGTGTGTGTGTGTGTGTGTGTGTGTGTGTGTGTGTGTGTGTGTGTGTGTGTGTGTGTGTATACGAGTAGTTGTGTGTACGAGTAGGTGTACGTAGGTGTGTGTGGGTACCTTACAATGAAGCATGTGGGTCCTAGGAGCGTTGCTGTCTGCCTTGGTAAGTTAGTGCTCCACGTTCATTACGAGTAAACACCGCGTGCGCTCCGAGTGTACTCCGAGCAACTACTGCAGGCAGTCACCTACGTACCGTAGATGGTGTTTGGAATGGGGGACTCTGTGAGCAGTTCCTTTAAGCGGCGATAGGCGTCGCCAGTATGTGATGTGGTCAAACTTTAGACAACTTTAGCGTAAATAAACCATAGACATCATATATTAAAATTAATGTAAGATGTCTATGAAATAAACCTACCGCACAACAGAGCACACATTTTACCTAGAGTAGCCAAACTATATCCCATCCTGGCGCCACCTATAGCAGCCATTTTCACAGAGTCCCCCATTGAAGTAACGTGTAAGATGATTTTAAAGCAGATCAAAGGCCTACTGCAGGGAGTGCAGGCAGTCACCTACCGTCAAAGGCCAAATTATCGCTGTTGGGAAAACACCGTTTTTATATTCGAATAAATGGTCTGAGTAGGAAATACAACAAATGAAAATTATTGTCCAACGACAACGTACGGGCGAGGCTAAGATGGCTGCGAAACATGCACTAGGCCTATCACTCCTGTTCTTAAATCACTCCACTGGCTTAAAATAGGGCTTGCCTGAACGAATAGAATAATGAAGTCATATCACTCACCTACAGCACACTTCAATGATTCAATCCTCTCGGATCCCCAGCCCTCCTATATATAATCTTGTCAGTTGTTCACGGTCCAACCACTTCGCTAAACCCGTCATCTTCCGCCCTAGCTAACACTTCTCTGCCCTTCCATGATAGGGGCCGTCCATAAATGACGTCACGCTATTTTGGCCGATTTTTGACCCCCCTCCCCTCGTCACACTTCGTCACAAAAAGTCACACCCCCTGAAAAATGACGTCACAAAGCTCTGACCCCCCCCCAAAACGAAACTTCCACATGATAATAAAACATGTTTCAATGCCCATTTATTGTCATTGTAATAAGTATTTAAAAATCTTATGGTGACAAATATTTAAATAATTAGAAAATTATTAATAATGGTGCCCGTATACATTAAAATAATCAAAAATTATGAAAATTTTAATACTCAAAATTAGTGCTGTTATTTTAAGATTAAATTGTTGTTAATTGTTAAATTTAATTACACAGACGTGATGTGACGTCACACTTGGCTGACCCCCTCCCCCACGTCACACATCGTCACAAATTTCCGACCCCCTCCCCTAGGTGCGTGACGTCATTTATGGACGGCCCCATATCACCTCGATCATTACTAAAATTTGGGTAAACTTGCGCTTTGCCCAAGTTTACCAAAATTTGCAAATCGCTCCATATACTGTCCATACCTGTTCCGCCTCTCTGAAACAATCTCCGGACAGAATTATGCCATCCTATGCCATCCTATACGAAGTTACGAACTCAACAAAACCTCACCTAGCTAGCTCTTCTATCTATCCACAGGTCTTTCACTCAAAACTGAAAACACTGCTCTTTCACTGTGATTTTTCAATGACGCCGAATTCCAGTGTTAATTAAAGAAGAATTTCGATTAAACATTGTAGGGGTTTTTTGTTTTAAAAAAAGACAAAAGACTTTCATTTTTGTTTTTTGTTTTTTTTTACAAATTTCAAAATTATACATGCCAAAAATGTCGTCTCTGATCAAGATCTCTTGGCAATTGTTGAATGGTCTTTGTTAACTTCGTTTAATGACATTCTACGGTTCAACTGTTCTAGTTAATTTCATTTATATGCATCTGATTAATTTGAACAGTAATAATACTATTATGCCATTTTTATTAGTTTTATGTCCGAAATAGGAAAATCTCAAAAACAAAAAAAAACAAATATTAAACCAAAAAACCAACTTTTCATTTTGAAAAAGTTGGTTTTTTTCACCTCTGAGGCATGCCGAAAGATACTGTGCAATCCTTCAGCCAAAAATACTATAAATTTGCCGAAAGAATAGATAAGGGTGTAATATAAATAGCATTTAGCCTATGGAAAATATTGATATCAATTCACACTACTTTTTATTTATTTTTAGTTTCAAGATTTTTTCTAAATTATTCAATTTTACCAGATGGCGTTACACGGCAGAGCAATGACGCAATTAAATATGATAATCTTAAAGAATATGTAGTTCGCCTAAATTACTACATTAAAAACATTATTATTATTATAAATACAAAGAAATGTCCGTCGTTACTTTATTAGTTCAGAGGAAAAAGGACGGTGGACCTAATGTCAAATATTTTGAATCGCTGGATACTGTTGCCCAGTTTGATTCCGTAAAAACGTGGCTTCAGAAGAACTACAAAAAGGTAGGAAACCTTACAATGTAGTGGCACCGGTGCCCCCCCAGAAATAAGCCGGGAATCTATGGTTCAAAGTAAGTAAGTAAGTAGCCAAAGCCATGAATTTCTACAATATTTCATCGAAATTCTTCTTTAACACTGGAATTCGGCGTCGTTACAAAATCACAGACACTCAAACTCAGTATTATAAACAGTGGCTTACAGGAGCTAGAATAGGAATAGTCTAATGCGTGGTGCTTCTGCGGCGGAAAATTCCGCCACGCAACCCGCGAAAACTTACTTCTGCGGCGGAAATTTTTTCACATTTTATCTAAAAACGAATCTAACCCTAACCGACACTCACGACGCCAATTTATAAGAAGTAACGCATTTTTAACAATGCGCATGCGCCGAAGGTTGCTCATGCGCAAAGGTCTTCCGCCGCAGAATTGTGTTGAAAATGTTACTCCTGAGGCGGGATTTTCCACCGCAGAAGGTTTATCCTATAATTTTTATCTTTCGACCGGACTCACTTGGAATTTGGCTTGCACAACGATTGTGCATGGTTGTGACCATCGAGTGACGCCTTGAGGATTACGGCTGAAATATCTTTTAAAGTTTAAAATGGGTGTCTTAGTTGCAAATAATGTTCTTATGTGTAACAAACGTGTGTTCGATGTCGTGTTCAGTACTTTCAGACGGAACCTCCGACCAACAAAAGTCTTGCGGCTCTCGTCTGTCAACTGCTCCAGTTCCAAGAAGATGCATTCGGAAAGAGCGTCACAAAGCCAGCACTCACTAAATTGCCGGTTGGTTCAGTCTCCTATTTTTTTCTGTGACCTCAGCTAAATTTCTGTAATACAACCTCATCATCACTAATCCCTTTGAAAGTCGTGTACGTTGTCTGATAACTTTGCGTTTAACTTGCATTCTGCTAAAGTAAATCTCGTTGCCACGCTGGAGGTTCTATGTGGCAGCAGAGCCCTTCATTCAGATCAGTCTGCCCCTAATCTAATCTAATCTAATGACTTCTATAGCACCGTTATCTGAAAGCATCTGAGGCATCACTCGATGTTTGCCTCAGGTGAAGCTGCCGTCAAAACCAGTAATCTATTGGAGGAGTCGAGTGTATGAGTACCAACACAATTTGTGAGGTTCAAAGGTTGGATTGTAATTGTAATGATAAATCATTTATGTAGTGGTGGTTACGTTTATGCCTTGATTGACAGATCATGTAGATTTCATGTCCTTGCGTTTCTCCTGATGATTGTGATTCTAGAATGATGCAGTTTATTCGTGAAAGCATCGATCGTCTGATGCCTTTTGCATTGTAGGATGAGCACTGTAGAATTCTCTAGAGATTAGATTAGAACAGAGAAGGTCAGCTGAATGTTGATTTGATTGTGCATTGTAGATGCGATGTTTCTTTGACTATAAACCCGGTGGAGGTCTCGCTCAGATACTCGCTTCTGTCTTCAAGTTCAAGACGGAGCTCGGCTGGTGAGTAGGACCATCCTCACGACGCCCAGAGGTCTCAGCACCCTCCCAAAGGGTTGCACCCAGAGGCCTGGGTACCTTTCCAAAGGGTGACACCTTGAGCCCTGGATGTGGTATCCAGGATGCCCTCCCTAAGGATGACACCTTGAGGCCTGGGTACCTTTCCAAAGGGTGACACCTTGAGCCCTGGATGTGGTATCCAGGATGCCCTCCCTAAGGATGACACCTTGAGGCCTGGGTACCCTCCCAAAGGGTTGCACCCTGAGGCTGGGGTACTCTCCCAAAGGTGGCATCCAGGGGCCTAGGTACCCTGCTGAAGGGTTTTTAAAGATAAGGCTTAGAAACAGCATTAACACTTTAACGATGAGCTGCATTGGTTTCCCAGTCACTTTTAGTACACGCTCGTCATTAAGGCTTTTTTAAGTGAGTTAGATTTAGTGAAAGAGGATCAACCCCAGAAATGACCCATAAATGACTTGTTTTTGTGTAAATGTTTTGATTTCCATAAAGGTCTCAATTGCAGAACTTTGGGTGTAACTTTAACCCTCTAACGACGAGCTGCATTGGTTTCCCATACATTTAGTACATGGTTGTTGTTGAAGGGTTACAGTTATGGAATGTGAAATGTAGAAATCTTCCACCAATGTTTTGTTATTTGTCATTATCTTCAGGAGACGTTTTGACTTCCAGTCTCCGTCGCGGATGGATCGCAATGTGGAGATGTTCATGCAGATCCAGCGCTCGCTCCTCCAGACGAAGGCTCTCATCCAGCCGGCCGTCTTTCTCCGTCCGGAGGTTGACAAGATCCTCACCTGTAAACTGAAGGACATTGTCAAGCGACATCAAGGACTCATCGTCGACAAATCATCCGAGGCGACACACGTCATATTCCCTCCACCAAATTCACGAGAAGAAGGTACGTCTGGCAGACAGAACCTATTGAGCTGTTTCTTTTGTTGGTTCCTCATTCGGGAATTTCTTCTAACACCGAGTGATGTCAGCTCTTTCTTGGGACACGGTGGCTAATTGGTTAGAGCACTCGCAATAGCATTCTCGGTTAAATTAGATTTTGCCTTTATCATGAATTTGGAATGCATTGCATATGAGGATATGAAGCATAATCTTTACCAATGCATTGACTGCATTTCATCATTCAGTTCTGTTGTAATAACTGTTAACACGTTTGTACATATTGCCTGAGGCTCTTTGACTTTCAGAAATTGCATGCCAATTAATTGTCAGTCGTAGCAAAGGCTTATTTTTCATAGGATAATATATCGTTTGTCGATGGCTTTGCTGATTGCTTTTCTTTTGCTAATGACTTTACTTTTGTGTTATCAGGTGAATGGCTTCGGCTAGTTTGGAAACGTGACAGAAATGTGCTTGTGCATTGGTGGCATTTTCCAGATAGGTTGGTTTCCTTCTACCAGTGCTATTGTGTTTTTATTAACAAATCCCTCCCCCCCCTCCCTCACTCACTCACCCAATCACTCACTCTCACTCACACATACTCTCTCTCTCTGTCTGTTTGTCTGGTGTGGAAGAAAAACTACTTATTCATCTATGTTATATTGGATGAGAATTCTGTGTTTGGATGAGATTTATGTATGGATGAGATTTACGTGTGAATTAAAGTTTTAGTTGGATTAGATTTGTGATTAGATTAAATTGTTAACTCTCTATGTTCATAGGGCATCAGGCATGAAGGGAATTAGTTTCAGAATTTATGTGTTTTTAAAATCCTATGTTGCTTTTTGAATTTAGTTACGACACGTGGCTGATGGATGTCGATTATGAGGCAGACGTGGAACCGGGTGGAGCTCCAGATGGTCCTTGGGAGGTAGGTCCATTGTTCCATTGTTCAATCGATAGGACCATTGTTCAGTTGTATAGGACCATTGTTAGTAGAGCTCTACAGTCATTCCCTCTTCAAGTATGGCCTATCAGAGGTACATGTAATACCATTTTATGTCACGTGAAATAGGTATAACTTATCATGTGATGTGATATGTTGTCATGTGGTTTGTTGTCATATGGTATGTGATTGTTTTCCAGGTTAATGCTCTTTGGTTGTTGGATCTCGAAGAATACAATGAGTGGATGAACGAAGAGGATTATCTCGTTAACGAAGGATGTCTCGTTAGTTTGAAAATCTCATTTAATCAAATTATTATCTTTAATAATAATAATAATAAGTATTATTATTAATATTATTGTAACAACAGTAACAAGAAATTGTTGACTCTGTATGAAATTTAATTCTTTCTGTATTATTTTTTCTAATGGAGGAAATTGGGATCGGTTGGACCAATGAGTTTGACTGAAATTGATAGATTGACTAATATATTGTGTAGGTCTTTGTCTGTTGGCTTCTGTCTTAGGGTGATGATGATGGGGCCACATCAACGATGAGCTTTCCAAGAGTTAAGATGTCGGCAGAAGAGGTATGTTCAACTGAATTTACAAAACGCTGTTTATACGTAAACTCTGTAACCGTTTGTTTGCCTTTTTTTATTACAGCACTTTGCTTTCCTGTGTGGAGCCATCATATGTTACTTAGATAAGGTGAATTTGGTGGATTCTTCTAGTGCTTGAGTTTAACCAAACATTGCTCTTTCCTTGTCTTAAGATAAAGAATGGATGGCTGATATGACAGTATAAGTAGTTATTTTTACAATACTATACAGCTGCATATGTTATTTCCCTCCTAAAGTTCACACACGACTTGCTCAAGGTCCTTACACTGTCACGGGGAGGAGCATAGTTCTACTGTTTTTTCCATGTTGCAAGGCGAACATGCTCCCTTGTCGCAACTCTATTGTGACTGATCATTTTGAAATGAGTATGGAAAGCTGTTTGCATATCGAGACACTAGCACCTTCTAAGCACCTGACAGATGTGCACTCATTACTCATTAGTGCTAATTAAATCCATTTAAAAAATGTTCATTAGTAAGCAAAGAGTGGTCGGATTAGTGGTGAATTGACCACTGGGGTTATGTTAAACCTACTGATCGTTGTGTTTAAAGTTCCGTCTTGAGGCTTGTCGTTAAGAAATTAATCTACCGAACTTTATCAAATGTTGGTTCATATATGGTCTGACAGCTGACAAACATCTTGGAGGTTGAAAAACGTGGTGACAAGCGACTGGATAAGAGAATTAAGCGACATCACTCACCATCCCCAGCGCCAAACGAACGCAACAAGAAGAGAAAGAAGTGGGTTATTATTAATATTTATTTTTTAATTATTAATATTAATTAGCAACTTTGATAGCACTGCATAAGGCTTCAAGCAGTGGCACACTAAAATCAGGCTGTAATATGGTCAACATCCCGAGGATCAGCCGACTAAGACAGAGACAGACAGACTATTGTCGATAGGAACTTTGAAACGGATGAGTTGTGAAGGTAAGAGGAAAAGTGATGGAGAAAAACAGGCAGATAGGTTGACGTTGGTTCATCAGACATCTTGTGATCTGGGCAAGTGAGATATTAATATTTATTCGTATTTATTACCTGTGATATCTTTTTATCTTGTTATTGCTGTGACCTGGGAATTTTGAACCATTGGTAGTTCTGCAAATCTCTCTCTTTGTGATACCAACGTGAAGTGAGTTGTATTGTATTGTATCTGGACATTTATAAAGCGCAGTAATGACTTTTCAGAGTTACAGTCTTTAAGTGAGCTGGAGAGATGATATTAGTTACTGGTGAACCAGGAGAGCTAGAGGAGTCATTGTTTAGATTTCACCTCTTTTTCTAGATGTCGTACACACTATACAGACCACAATATTTGTGTCATGCAGGATAGCGTAACTGAATTTATGACGATTGGAGTCCATCATAAGTCACTGCAGTAGGTTCATTTTATTCTTTCTTTGGCTTGACCTTTGCCCTCCATTTTGTTTTTTGCATCTGAACAGAGGCAAGCGTCGTCTGTTGGCTGCAGACGAAGAGGACGATGATGCGTCGAAGGATGATGATGAAGTCGTCATGGAGACGAGCATCTCAGAGGCACCGATTCCGAAACCCTCGTCGGCCGTTAAGCTTGTCAAAGACAAGGAAGCACCGATGCCAAAGACTGGAACTGATGCGGAGGAAGAAGCTGAGGTGGGCAGTTCTTCATATTTCAGCGAAACAGTGTTTGCTTACAGCAGGGGTGTCAAAACTTTTTTAATGATTGGCCAGTGTCAGTATTTTCAAACAGGTGGCAGGCCATGGTGCCAAAGGTGCTTGAGCAAAATGGGGTAGGGGTCTTCGAGAGGGCTCAGTGTGCCCGTCCCCAGAAAATATTTGCTAAACTTAATCTTAAGTGGTGCATTTTTTAGCATACAAGCAGTCAAATTGGGCTTAACAAATCTTAATTTTGATTTTCATTATCAGTCACATCACGTAAAAGTCGTTAAGCCTTAAAAATTACAAATTTCAACTGTTGTTCTCAAATTGTGTATGTGTAGTGTTTAGACAAGGCTCCGCAGGCCAGAAAAACGTCGTTTGTGGGCCAGAAATGGCCCGCGGACCAGCTCTTTGACACAGCCCCTGGTTTAGGGTTTGTTCTTTTGCAGGTTGTTGACTCATCTCGATTGCCAGCAGCAGCAGCAGGCGAACCAGATGAGAAGAGAGATGAGACGATCGGAACCACAGAACAAACGCACCATATCGTTGTTCCAAGCTATGGCTCATGGTTTGACTATACTGCAGTTCATTCGATCGAAAGGAGAGGACTTCCCGAGTTCTTCACTGGAAAGAACAAGTCCAAGACACCAGAAATGTATGAAATGTCGTTCAATCTCTCAATTTAAAAAAATTATTTTTCCAGATATTCTTTGTAATTCTGTGAAAACACAAAAGAATTTGATGTTGAGAAACAGACGAAGTTGCATCCACTTTTGTATGTGTATAGATGTTAAATGGTTGTTGATTGGTATATGTTATACCACAATTGTTGTTTGTGTCAGTTACACGTCGTATCGTAACTTCATGATCGACTCCTATCGACTGAATCCAGAGGAGTATCTGACGGTGACGGCGTGCAGGAGGAACCTCGCAGGAGATGTCTGTGCCATTATGAGGTCAGGTCAATGAGGTCAATTAACGCATTGTATGGAATCAGGTCAAGCCAAGTCGTAGACATTTTAAACAAGTACAAGTGCTAATTTGACTTTTAAGACGTGTTATGTAAATGCCAAATATTAACCATAGCATTGCGTTCTGTAAGATTTTAGGGTTTAATTGGAAAGTAAGATAAGATTAATGTTGGAGAGCGATTTGAAGCGTGATGAATCTTGTTTGTGTTTCAGGGTGCATGCGTTTCTTGAGCAGTGGGGTCTTGTCAACTACCAGGTGGATGCAGAGAATCGACCGACTTCAATGGGTCCACCAATCACATCCCATTTCCACATCCTCTGCGACACTCCGTCCGGTCTCCATGCGCTCAATCCACCGAAAAATAACCAGGTATGAATAATGCAGCAGATGAAAATAGCATCTCTTAAAAACCAAGTGGATGAATATAGCTTCACTAGTAAGGGATACTTCTTAAAAATGAAAAAATTAAATGCTATTTGAAAGTGCTAAGCTAATCATTGTGGTTTGGTGGTTAAAATCAGTCCATGTGCCTTGTTATGTAGAGTTGATGTACAATTGTACATCCTGACCCAGTTGAAGGATCAGTTGCGAATGACGATGCAAGAAGCTTTCCCTCCCGTCATTTGCCGAGTGGAGCTTATATTCAGAGTGTACAAACTTGCATACATACATGCAAAACACACACAGACATGTATACATATTACACTTAAATAATTACATACAACCATTGATACATACTTGCATACTTACAAATGTGGACATACATACTGATATAATTAAGTGCATACATTCATGTGTACTTGCATGGCTACATACATACATTCTTACAAAACATGTGTACATACTTAAATATACAAGAGCTGAACCAGATTGAGCTACGATATGTTAAGCTCAATCTGGTTCAGAAAAGGTTTAATTGTTTGTGAAAAACTGCAGCCGCCGAAAGCAAGCGTTGAGACGGAAAGGATCTCTTCGTCGGAGAAAAAAGACGGTGATGAGAAGAAAGAAAGCGCTGGAAACATGTTGGGAAATGTCGGTCTGAGCTTAGACCAGTACACAAAGCAGGTCAGTTACATTACGTTGTGATCTAATCTAATCCAACTTCTATTGCACCGTTATCATAATGGCCAAGATTTCAGTCGATGGTTGCTAATTTTGTTGTGAGTTGATTTGAACCTCGTGTGTCTGCCTGACCCTTTAGATCGGCACTTTGACCTAAACCTGCATCCACATTGAGATTTTCTTTTATCCAACTCTTACAACTGTGACAGAGCAAGACGTCTTCCTGACAGCTGCATTGCTAATGCTTTCGACATTTACTAGAGCATCTTGCAAGCGAGTAAATGCCACTGAAGAAAACATTTATGAAGAGAGGAATCACATTCTGAGTAGCTGCATTGGTGATGTCTTTGTATATTTATTTAATTGTTATTTAAACCTACTATTGCGTCTGTGTAAATGCACAGAACACCAGAGCCAAGCTGTAATTTGTTAAGTTTTAATTTTATTTCTTATTATGTTGTGTGGTAGGAGAAAGAGAGCGGTCCTCGCGGTCGTGAGTGGACGGATCAGGAGACGTTGCTCCTCCTCGAAGGCCTTGAGATGCACAAAGATGACTGGAATCGAGTGGCAGAACACGTCACCAGCCGGACCCAGGACGAGTGCATCCTCCACTTCCTCCGACTCCCGATCGAAGACCCCTACCTCGACGACGACGATGGCGCCTTGGCCAGAGGGGGAGGTCGCCTCGGACCCCTTGTCTACCAACCCATTCCCTTCTCCCAGATCGGAAACCCCATCATGTCAACCGTTGCGTTCCTTGCTTCTGTTGTCGATCCACGCGTTGCTAGCAGCGCCGTCTCAGCTGCACTTGGTACTAACACAACACCTTCCACATGACTCCTCACTTAATTTTCTCTTTATTTTTTGTATCTTGTAAAGTGTCTTTTAAGAACACCACAAATGCCCAGATACAATACAATACAATGCTAAGAACCTCACAATGGTGCTAAGACCACCAGAAGGGCAATTATTCTGCAGACGATGTGAATAAGTGTTCATCTGAGCCAGCAGGAGAGAGGCGTGCATGAAGAATCTGATCAGGGTTCTTAGAAAGAGTCTGCTGGTCAGCCGGTTGCTCCATCCAATCGGAAGTTGATGAGCTGTCTTCAGTTTTACCATTGGCTCATCTTTTCAGTTACTCCGTTATAGTTGCTTGACTTTGGTCTGTTTCTGTCGTCAGTCTGTTTATGTATGATACTATCAAGACACTTTAATTGATATAACACCTTTTCAGTATCTCTCAAAAGCAGCTTAGCATATGTGGCTATCTAAGTGATTTCGGCAAGTGTGTTTTAAAGCCGTTTGAAATTGCTGTGTTTTAATGCTTTAGTAGGCTTATGCGAGACTTATGGTGCTTGTGAAGCAGTGAAGCAGTGTTATGGTTTGGTTTAACGGACGGAATCTGTTGCTTGCATCAGATGAATTTTCCAAGATGAAGGAGGAGGTTCCTCCTCCGTTGATAGATGCCCATCTGAAGGCCGTGGAAGAAGCGGTCAAGCAGGGTCTTCCGGTCGATGCCAACTTCAGCCTCGACAAAACAGGAATTGCCGGAACTGGACTTGAGGCAGAAGATAAGGAACCAGGTGATGCTTTGGATGCTTTTTCTAAAGGTGCTTTATGAATTGAGAGGTACACAGGTTGATTTTGATTGGATGCGTGATGAATAGCGTAGGATGTACCCCATGTGTTGGCGATTAGTTGCATGCATATTCATCAAGACCATTTGTGCATAGATTTTATTATTACAGGGCTCATTTTTACTATTGTTTGATCGTCTGCTTACCTGTTGATTTGTTGTTTGTGTTCCTCAGCAGGTGAAGGTTCGGAGCCAACGGATGCTTCAGATGGACGGACAAAGGATGGAGAACAACTACAGGTAGTCTAAGACAGAACATCAACAGAACTTTATCATTGAAACTATTGTAATTGTAATTGTGACAATTTATTGGCTATTTGCCTGCTTTATTTAACTCCTTTGTACTGGTCTTTGGTGTGGATTTGGGTGTCTGAGCAGCTATGCAACACTATCTAAACTGAATTCTGGCTGAAACGTCTGACTTGTGACTGAAACGTGTGACTTAAGGTTTTCCTGAAACCGTTCTTGTGTCTGAGAATGTGCAGTGTTCAAAGGACAGATACCTTCTGATAGAGACTGTAAAGCAGGCTGTGCGTTAAAAGGAATAATGCTGAAAAGTCTAACTATATTGCTAGGCTGCAGTTCTTCTGTAGCGCATTCAATGACCAATACAACATGTTAAGTTGATAGCTTTTAGGGGCATAAGACAACTTCAGACTAAGAAGAAAGGCGCATAAACTGTGGGCGTATCAACAAGCCCTTGCTGTACACAGAAATTGTAAGAAAGCACTGAGCATTGAAACATACACTTCAATGCTGAATGCCGTACTTCTTCTGAATGACTGACGGTTAACGGTTTGTAGCTTGACGTGAGATTGACGTCATTTTCTGTTGCTAGGCATCTGCTGAATTGAGTCAGAAGAACTCACAGGATTCAGAGGCGGATGACAAATGCAAGGAAGAAGATGCAACGGACAAGACTTCAGATGCAGCAAAAGATGTAAGATCTGACCCACTCTGCGGTTAAATCTGACCCACTTTGTGGTTAGATACGACCCGTTTGCAGTTAAATGTGACCCACGTTGCAGTAAAATCTACAATTTGCAGTTACTTCTGATGCTTTTAACATTTGCAGTCAAATCTTGGTTGCTTCGTCAAATAGACACAATTTTAAATTACCAGCATATATGTGACCCAAGGGATCAAAATGAGTCTGATATCAGCAATTTATATTCCTAGGAAAACAGCATAATATGATCAGATATCACTTTTTCTTATTTTCTGATTTTAATGAAAATGTGTGGAAAAGATTTTTACTTACATTTATGATTTCTCACATTTGATGAAATTCATTGTTTTAATGTGTATTTTCAGAATTTTGTACAGAGAATACTTTTATTTTTTGTGATTATATATTAAAATAAATGAAAAAAATATCAAGAAAAAACACATAATCTTCGTAACTTTGTCAAAAAATAAGGTAGAACCAAACTTTTGGTGTCATTTTAAAGCAGACAATGTGGTCTTTAAGAATATCTAAAATACTCATATTCTAACATTTCCGACATGCGACTCATTTTGATCCCTTGGGTCACATATTTCATGTGGTGTCGTGTAAAATTGTGTTTGTTGTTTGAATCTGGATTTGAGTTGAGTGCAATGGATGTAGTGCATGAATTGGCTGAATATATGAAATGCCGGTGGATAAATTGCGCTGTTTTCATTTCATATTTAGGAGGGAGATGGTGGCAAAAAAGCGACTGAATCAGGTGCCACTGGTCCGGAGCCTGCAGCGTCAAAGGATCTCAGTCAAGATGCCAAGAAGGATGCAGAGAAGGACTTAGTTGCAGCAGCAGCAACTGCCCTGGCCACGGCTGCTGCAAAGGCAAAGGTACGGATGATGGATTTTAATTTATTATTGGTTTTATTATGTTTATTATTATTATTATGCAATATGCATTTATTAAGTGCCACTATCTATACGTCTCAAATAGTTTTGTATTGTAACTTGTATGATTGCCTGAGTTGTATTGTCCGTTTTTGGATGCATATTTTAAATTGCAACTCATATATTGTGACTGGTAAATGGTTGTGTTGATGTGCAGCACATGGCTTCGATGGAAGAACGAAAGATCAAGAGTCTTGTTTCGCTTCTTGTTGAGACGCAGATGAGAAAGCTCGAGATCAAACTCCGTCACTTTGAAGAAATGGAAGCGATCATGGATCGAGAAAGGGAGTCGGTCAGTGCCCGCTTTAATCATGTTTCAGTTTTCTTAACTTCATCGATCCTGAAGTCATCTTTCTTGATAAGAACACTTTGATCATGATTTGATTGTCTGCTTTAAGACCACTGCTTTATGACTCTTTAAGACTGACATTTAAATCAATGTCTTAAGACCAATCCTTTCAGACCAGTGCATTCAGACCGATCTTTTACAACCAGTGCCTTTAGATCGAGGATTTGAGAAGTATCCTGTAAAGCTAGAGCCTTAAAAGAAATCCTTTAGAAAGCTGAACTTACCATATCCTTATGCATCTATGATCAGTGTTGCTGTAGAGGCATCTAAACTTATGTCTTGCTGTTCTGCTTCAAAGTACACTCTGTAGATGCATATGTCAACAGCTCTCTTACCTTTGACCTTTGGTGACTGATGTGTTTTGTCAGAGGTCTGTGTTAGTTCTGAGTTTTTAATGGTTGAATGGGGTGCTCGATGGTCCAGTGGTTAGCGTGCTGGGCTGTCAGTCGAGAGGTCAGGGTTCAAATTTCTGCCATCCAGGACAGAAATTTATCTTGAGGTTTTTACTTCACCTGCACCCATTGCCAACTTGGCTGCAATGAGTACACTGACCATACACTGTTGGTGTGAGATGAGAAGGTGAAGGAGAGGACTGGCCACCCGCCCTCATATGCCAAGACTGAGAAAATGAAGTCGCTAACATTTTGTAGCCATGGCTGCCTCGTGGGGCTAGCGTAAGGGACTGCGCTTCTTCTTCTGCTGAATGGTTGATTGTGAATCTGAAGATGAGAAGCGCTCTGGTGATGTTGTTTTTTTGCAGTTGGAGTTTCAGCGTCAGGAGCTGCTACGAGAGCAGCAGCAGTTCCACCTGGAACAGCTGAGAGCAGCGGAACTGAGGGCCAAACAGCTGGCAGCCCAACAGCAGCAGCAACAACAACAGCAGCATCCGATGGGAACGGACGTTCAGGTGCAAGGATCAACACCAGCCCAACACGATTCAGGTGGTTATCAGTATTCATTCATATCATCACGAACATTTATATAGCGCCTCTTCAAGAAAACTACTTGGAGAGGATTATTGCTAGGCCAGAACCTGTCGATTGGTGGTCGAGTGATTGATGTTAAGTGATTGTGTCTGAATGATATGTGGTTGATTGAGTGATGGATGGTTGAGTGATTGGTAGATGATTGAGTTATGAATGTTGGATTGAATAGCTAATATTTTTATTATTATTTTGGTTTTACTTTTCTTTGGCATCAGCATCTGATGACATACCATAAGTCGAATGCTCTCAGCATAAATGTCATTTAAAAGAAACTAAATAACCGATCACCTTAAACATCGGAATAACACAACAGCTGGACAAGATGATTAGCATCACCCTCCTGCGTTATCCAGACTTTGGACTGGCACTAACAGAGTACAGGCGTCTTTGTCTTTGTCTTTAGGTGGAGTTGTTGATCGAAATGGAGCTGCCTCTTCCCCGGCCGTTCCTCCGTCACCGTGAATCCGATTCAAATAACTGTCATACGTTTGTTGTCATCGTCATCTAACGTTGTCTTCTGATGTCGTCATGGAACAGTTTGTCTTGCCAATCGATTCAGTCGTCATGTGTATTCTTCGTAACTCTTAAGCGTAAACCTGTCTTACTCGTGTGTCTGAGTTACGATGTTTACGAATGGAATCGATTACTGATGCAATTTGCTGTTGCTGAGCTGTGCTGCCACCACTGCAGCAGTTAATGATACAACTAGAGTTTGGTGTGAATGCTGCCTTATTTAACCACTATTATTATTTTATTTTTATTATGAAAATGTTTAGTGTGTGTAAAGTCAGACAGAAATGGGAATTTGAACTGCGGTAAGTTAGTCGATAAGAGCTGTTAGATATCCCGATGACTGTTTGAAAGCCTGTCAGAAGTTATGAGTTTCCTTAAAGGAAGAGAAAGAGTTTGAGCATCAGAAAACATTCGGTATTTTGTTCCATTCCTTGGGGCAGCAACATGGAATGCACAGCAGCTCACAACAGTTTGTGGATCAAGCGAAAGAGGCAATACCCGAAAATCGCAGACAACAGGGGAGGTGGATGTCAGGAGATACTAGTAGGTTGGAGTGTTGAGTGCTCATTGTAAGGATTTGATAGGTCAAACAGACCAGTTTAAATCTTGTTCTGAATCAGTTGACATTGGTTAAGCTCTTCACTTCGATATGAGTACAATGGGAAGGGTAATCACCCTCTACTCTAACACGGGGTCCAATTCCTGCTGGTCATCTCTAATCGAATGTGTTTGAGACTTTCTTTAAAATGTGCTATATAAATATGTAGACATGTACCACCTGAATGCTTGACAGATACAGACGTTAAAGCATCGGGAATGTCCTCTGCGGGTGGACACTCGCGGACGCCGGACATGTTAATGCCTCCCTCAGCATATGATCTGATTTCTTGTAGTACTGTTTAGCCTTAAACTATGATCATGCATATTCACAGCTGGTGCTATGCATATTCATAAGCTGGTAATATGCATATTCATATGATCGTAATCTCCAAATTTCTAAAGCGCCACTCGAAAGCCAAGCCATATGATGGTATGGATAGTCCTATGCTGGTATTATGGATATTCATTTGTTGGTGTCATGCATATTCATAAGCTGTTTTAACTGTTTATTGTAGCATTGCATGACTCATGAACTGTAGAATCTAGATTATGTTAATGTATTTACGTGTTACAATTACACTGCACTTATTATCATATGTGTACATAGTTTTCTTTGACTCTGACACTCTGTAATGTACTGTAAAATCTGACAGGACATATGTATATTTGGAGCCATTGTCGGGGTAAAGAGGGCGGCCATTGTTGTGGTGAGTTATTTAAGGTGCCCGTGTAGGAGGCCTACGGACAGTGTTGTATCAATTACATTCTAAATGTAATTCAATTTTAATTGCAATTACATGCTTGTAAATGTAATTGAATTACAATTACAATTACTTGATTGTGAACGTAATTGAATTACAATTACATTTTGATTGTAATTCAATTACCAATTACTTTTCAATTATTCCTTTAAAATTGGCAATTGATTTACATTTTTTTTTATAATTTTTAATTTGCTCTATTTTTAAACTAAAACATCCAAATCCAATGGACCAATGGCCTGTAAATTGTAATAATATTATACATTCAATTGTATTATAAGTTTGTCGGGTATCCAAAATACGATTTGCAATTATGATCCATTAAAACAAGTTAGAGTTTATTTGAGTTTTTGTGGAAGTTTTTCAAAATGATAGTCTGTTGGAGAACTCCATTGATTGCGCCTAGGTGAGTGAGTCAATTTGTCTAGCAGTGCTAAAGAGACGCTCAACTGGAGCTGAAGATGGAAGCTCTGTTTTCTGAAGGCAGCTGCAGTAAGCTAGCTAAGAATGAGTGCATGGATAGTCTGATAATGAAGGTCAGCCCTTGCCCTTGGGGTCTATCAAAGTGTGCTGTAAGATTGTAAGAGGGGTGTAAGGAAAGAATCATGTTGCCAATTATGTTGCCATGCAAACATAATGCAGAGCAGTTTATTCAGTTAAAACCGGTGGCACGGGTCAACCTGGAAGGGTGGCATCTTTGCTGACTTTATGAAAGTAATTTGTAATTTACACTTCATTCAATTACAAATTACATGCAATATTGTAATTGAAATACAATTACAATTACTTGACTTAAAATGTAATTCAATTACAATTGCAATTACAGAGCTTGTAATTCAATTACGTAATTCAATTACATGTATTTCAATTACTGAACAACACTGCCTACGGACCGCGATAGATGGCCTCCGTGACAGGGCTGCCAATTTTTCAATGAATTGATCGGGTGAGATTCATCACCACTGCTGCCCTTAGGCTTGGAGCATTCCTCTGTGCAGTGATTGGCCAACGGAATTTCGTTCGCAGATGTTGTCAACATTTGTTTTCCATGATTTCCTTTCCATCTGTCCTGTGTAGTGGCAAACATTTCCCATATCAAATGCCAACTGTCGATATAGTGACGCCACAACAGAAAACAAAATTGCCACTGTGTGACGATACTGCGTAACTAGGGCGCCATTACATTCTGGTCTATATGCGGTATAACCATTGAGTATAACCATCGACGTATAGGGTCTATTGGGTGGGCACAGCGTCATCGCCGTTTATTGGATGCGTTATTTATATGAGGTCGTTGATTGGATGGACACAGAACCTATTATGTTAATGAGCGGTGTCTGACGTCATGTTTGGCAGAAAGTTCAGCAGGCGGAAGCTTCACTTTACAGTACAACTTTAGCTGTGCTATGCTGTGTACACCCAATATTCGTCGACGAGTATAACAATCGACAGTTTTCGAATCAAGTTTTTTTTAGCTTACATTGCCACCATGGTGTAAGAGCCACAAAGCCCATAATTAGTGGTTGCATAAAATTACAGCCTGCTATCTAACTTTCAGGTTGATTAAAAGATTAAATTTTACTAAAAGGCTTCGAATAAAAATACTTTAAGACGACAATGTTATTAAATCGCTTCGACTTAGGCCTAAACGTACGCTTCCGCACTGGTAAGCGTACGTAACTTGTATTTGGCGCAGTCCATAATTAGGCCATAAATTATCATGGCCTAATTACGGACTGCGCCAATTTTCTTACAGTGTTTGATGAACTTTGATCGTATTCTCTTTCAGTCTTTGCCAAGAAAAACCATCGTCGGCAGAATTCTTACAAAACATCCGCGTTTAAAAGTTTGTTGATGTAATCACGAGTCTGCGATAATTCTGTCTCTGTTTTAGACGTCTGCTGTT
>JACEVL010000246.1:547498-597498 GCA_020284085.1 Aporrectodea caliginosa | reverse complement strand
GAGAGCAGCGCCTCAGGGTAGCTATCTTAGAGAGGTGCCAAATAAATTCTCTGAATGAACGAACGAATGAATGTGTGTGTGAGAAACAGACAGACAGACACAGTGTTTTAGTTGTCAGGGGACAGACAGGGGGAGAGACAACCCCCAGTTCTTTTTCTAACCCCCTCAGCTAAGTAACAGAAAAGATGCTGGGGGGGTTAGGTCTTGACCCCCCCAGCTGTTGCTCTGTCATCAAGTACAAAAGAATATATAGCCCAATTCCTTTACTTTTAAATAAATTAGTTACTTACTTAATTTTATGGTTTGTGACTGAGAGCGGAGAACCAGTCTACAGAATTAAGGTGAAATCCAATTTCTGTAACACGTTTTATTTCCTTTTCCTCTTCTGCTATAGTTCGAGCACTTGTGTGCAGCAATTTCTTTTGTCTCTGTTGATGCGCAGTATGGTTGAGGCTATTTAGTGTGTGGAGACAGATATAATATTATTGCATTGAGTAGAGTTTGGAATGAGTCATTCTGACGCAGCTGATGTTTTGCTTGAATATTCTATGCTTAAAAAGAGCGATGGTTTAAATTTTTAATGCTTGGGCAGAAATTACAGCCACTTATTACTTTGTTGGCAAGTTCTACCTGTTTCATCTGCTGAGTGTGAAAAGAGGATTCAGTCAGATGAATTTATGTCACACTAGTGGAAGAAACAGGCTTCTGGTGAGTTCAGTGAATGATCCTTGATGATTGGCATCAATGGTCCACCTCTTACTGCATAGAATGTAGAAAAATATGTCGTTTCTTGTCTTAAAGCTGGCAGACATGGTGCTTTGGACAAAGCCACTGGGTTACCAAAGAAAGAAGAAATTACAAAACATAGTCCAAAATAATTTTTGTAAGCTACCGGGTATAGTGTAAGAATCTATGCATTATGGTTTGTGTTATTGAATTACTTTCCAAAAACCAGGTGTTTTGTCTATGTGATCATGCATGGGCGTTTTTAGGGGGTGGTTTTACAACGGTCGGTTCAACCCCCCAAATAAATGCATTATGTTATTAAAAACCTAAATATGTAGAAAAATATGACCATTTCCAATGGAAAACCCCGAAAACTTAAAAGTTAAAACCCCCTCTGAAATATTTTCCTGGCTACGCCCCTATGATTATGTAATTTCTTTGTTATGTCGCATAGATAAATTTAAAGAAAAAACTAAGATATCTCATGAGTCGTCAGTTGTTTCATATTAACAACATTAAAATTTAATTTAGACCTGTGATCGTGTACTTTCGAAATCTGCAAAATTTTCGACCCCCCCAGTTAGTTTTTGACAACTAAAACACTGGGTCACAGACAGATACAGAGACAGACAGACAGAGGCAGACAGAGGCAGAGACACACTATGTATAGTTGAGAGAAAGACAGACTGCCAGACAGTCGGCCACATTAGTTTTGATCAAAGTACGTTGCCTCTGTTGAGGAATTTCAAACTGTAGACAGAGCTAAAAAAACGCCCGACACGCCCTGTGTATAAGTGTGTACATGTAGATGCAAATGTTCGCGTTTTTCTTAAAGGGACCCTATATGGCCTCAATGACCCTGCTAATTTTTCAATGAATTAATGGGGTTCGATCCTCCATCACCCGTTTGAATGGGTGCCACGCCATTTAAGGGCACCATGCACGGACATAGCTAGACCGAGATTTATGTCTCTGAAATAAGCCAGCATCGTCAAGCGAGGATGCATGAGACGCTGCAGCCTATGCTCTAACGGAGTCTAACCAATGTAGCTATTATAACTGGGCCATTGTATACATGTGTGTATTTGTGTGCTCATGCGAATGAGTATGCGCGTGTGTGTGTGTGTGTGTGTGTGTGTGTGTGTGTGTGTGTGTGTGTGTGTGTGTGTGTGTGTGTGTGTGTGTGTGTGTGTGTGTGGTGTGTGTGTGGGTATGTGTGTATTTGTGTGCTCTTGTCAATGTGTGTATTTGTGTGTATGTGTGCGCGCGCGTGTGTGTGTTTGACCCAAATCTAAAAATATTTGATTCGATTCGTCGTTAATTTGGAGCAAATCTTTCGTTGATGTAACTCAGACAACACTGGATAAGTGGTGTAGCCATGTAGGCCTAGTCGTCGTAAAAGGCGCTACAGAAATGTCCGAGCACATCATGCACCTGAGCGGAATACTGGTGTAATGTACTAACGTCATTCTTCGATTAGATTAGATAAGACCAGACGACATCGCTTTGGACATCATGATTGTTGGTTGATCGGGTCATTGAGTACATCTTTGGTGATCGCTATCAGCGTTATTTCAACCCATGCTGATTCACCCACGTTCTTTATTTCGTCCAGTGGCTGAAGACCGAGCGTCTTGTATCTCTCGGTCAGATCCCAGATGTCCGAGGCAGAGATATCCGGGCACAGCCGGGCCTCAAGTGCTTCGCTCTCTGCAGTCCGAGCGTATATGATATATAGGTCTAATCGTGAACTGTAAAGCTATAAGCACAGGGTACCAGCCGAAAGAACAGATTCTCCCCATAGACATCTTATCAGTCTATGATTCCTCAGTTTACTGCTCTGGTTGTCAGACAGATTTATATTGCGCTATGCATTTATCATAGATCGTCTATAAAGTTCATCTAATTCTAAAGCATTCGTTTTCTATGCCTACTGTAGACTTTGAAACTGTTTATTACTTTGCATCGAGTTTCCTACAGATCTATGTACTACTTGTTCACGATTGTTTGCAATGTTGCTTCAAAGTGTGGGCATTTGTATGGCGCTAATAAAGATTACTTAATTACTCATTTATTTATTTACTTACATAAAAATAATAAACTAAATAGCCATTCCTACGCAGAGGGAGTGGCTCTAGACGATTGCTCATTCCTAGGTAAACGTATGCCTTGGTGAACGCTGGCGCTATCCAGCGTATAATGTGATAAGAAACAGGCCGCAGGTCCCACATGTTATAGGAAAAACGGGAGTGTTGGTGCTATCCAGCGAATAATATCAGAAGAAAAAGTTGTTTAGCAAGGCTTGGGCTGGGGGTAAAATTCTAAAAATCGGGGCAGTTGTGGCAACTGCATTCTTGCATGATTAATAGCTAAAAGCAGAGGATTTTTCCTGAAGGAACTTATCTGAACTACTTAGCAGATGCCCTGCGCACAAGTGGATATTTCGTTTATTTATTTTTCGAGTCTGTTGAGCCTGTTCTTTAAAAAAACAGCGCAGTTTCTGTCTATCTTCTCTTATGTTTAAGTTCAACATTCAGCTGCTGCAGATGGAGAGGTCTACTTTTGCGAATAAGCGAAAAATTCTGAAAAGGTGTTTAGATAAACTGTCGATCCTGTCAATCACAAATTGCCACCAGTAGCAAAAATGCTGCAAGTGTTGCAATCTACAGAATTTACTGAGTGAGTACAACGTGTAGGGCCTAGGTCCTAATCGACAACCGTTTTTTCAGTGACGTTTTTGCGATGAAGTGATTGACGAGTTTACTGACTCAATATCGTTCATCTGTTGCAGTTTCTCCGCATTTCTTAATAGACCCCAAAATTCAGGCTTGGAAACAAGTTTTTATCGCAGTTAAAAACAAAGAATAGGGAGGGTGATTGTGTATCTATGACACCCACGCGCGTTAGGTGCATTTTGGGTAGGCCTACATCATATTATAGGTCTCCTTATAGGCCTAGTCAGCCATTATACCATTAATTTTTGTGACATAATAAGGGTCCAATTAGAACGCCTCCCATTTTTTTCTCTTTGGGCGGCGCTATATAAATTTTCAATTACAATAACAGGTTTGACCCAATGAACTTTGCTGTGTGCATGGTGTGTGGTCAGGTTCAGATTGAAGGTCAAGCAGTAGAACAAAAGGGCAGATATTATGGGGATGGAAGAAGTTGTGAGAAAGATAGGAAGTCGATCTGTGGGATCCTTGAGCGTATTGCCTTCAGTCCCTTCAGTCTGTTGACTGTTGGTTTTGAGTGGCATTGATGGCCGCAAATCATTTCCAGCCGCAGAACTTCTTTCATCTGCAATTCACGGCTCATTGTGTGAAACCTTTGTAACCTTGAAGAAACGATTAGCTGCATGTTCTGTTTGCAGTTTGCACCACAACTAACAGTTTCTTCATTCATTTCTGCAATAATAATAACAATAAAGATGATGGTGACTACGACGACGATGATGATGATGATGACTACGACAACGATGATGATAATTTAAGTTAGATGTTGTGCAGTTGGAATCAATTAGACAAGGCCTATATTTGGCAGTCACGGTGGCCTGCTAGGAACTTAAAAGATACATAGTAAATGGAAAAGACAGATACATGTAGGTATGTAGGTAGATATAGATAGATAGGCCTGCATGCGTTTATGTAATAAATACATACGTATACACATACATATATACGTACATAACACATACATACACACATACATACGTACGCACTAACGTACATACATACGTGTGTACATACATACGTATACGCACATGCATTACATACATACGTACATGCATACGTGCGCCCATACATAATTATATACGTGCATACATACATATTTACATACACACAGACATTCACAAATACGTGCATATATATACATACATACGTATGTATACATGCGTATAAAAAGGCGGTCCCAAAATAAATCTTTTATATAACTGAATGTTTCGGATGGCTTCGAGAGAAACAGACATGGCGGCGTATAGATTATAGATCTACTTTCACCGTTAATTAATATGAATCGATGGATCTTGCAAGAGAAAGAGTTTCTCCGAGCCTCAACAATTAATTAACTGTGAATTTGATTGCTGTGCTATCGTCGGAACCTGGTTTTGTCCTAACACGCGATGCCACCTTATCCGAGCTGGTCAGAGTGGAGCCAAAATGGCGGCCATGCATAGACCATAATGTAAGAGATAGGAGGACCAGACTAAGCAACTCGACAACATTAAATGGCGGCGGGTCGAAGTCGTTGGCTGGCTAAACGACTGTTCCGACTACACTCGGAGTATTCTCCGAGCAGACTTGGAACAGGAGCAGGTCGTGCGGAAGGCGAAATTGGTTACAGTTACAGAGTACAAAATGGTCGATGGAAGTGGTTTAATTTCACGGAAGTCATTAATTTCTACAGTTTTAACGTGAGTTGGATTTAGAAAACGAATGCAAAAGCTATAATGTTCATTGATAAATTGAACTCTCTCATTGAATTAATTGGACCTCGCGTGGCTGAAGGTCACGCCGCCACGGAGTCTTCACCCTGCATGGAGATATTAATCGCTGCTCGCTCTCTGCTCCCGTTCTGGGTCTAAACGGTAAATGCTCTGAGATTACTCCGAGCGAGATCTGAGCAGATTTAGAACTGGGCCAATGAATCCATTTGCCCTGGAATGTTAGTTTACACGGCTGTGGATTTATGAGGCCACAGGTCTGGAGTTAAGAATGGAAGAGATCAGAAGAAATGGCGAAGTGTTTGCCGATGAACGTTCAGTATTTACAAACCTTGAAGGAAATGGAAGGTTGGCAAATCTTTAAAGTTATATTGACACCATTGCCAGCTACAATTTATGGTGTTCTAAGTTGGGCGTAAATTAAGAGGGTGAATTTGTCCTAGAATTGAGTACCCCTTCAAATTGACTGGTCAGTTTGTTGGCTGCTTATTTAATACGATTCAGTCAGATTTTCAAAGCTGAAGTCTCCAAAAATCAAGACCACAAAATCAGGCACAGGTTACACATGGCGGTTTTAGTTCCACGTCATCTTAGCGCATTGCATATATCACGCATAGCAATGCTGCTTAAACGTCTTATGTGCATACCATAGACATCGTAATATATTGTAATACAAGATGTCTATGGTGCATAGTGCATACGCTCCTCTGGAAGGGTGTCTGCTACATTTCCCTCGTTTGTAAACTTAATTGACAATTTACATCTAACAGTATTTCAAATAGACTGAACTGACGTCTACGGATAAAGTCCTACCACTCACTAATAGCTCTCAAGTTGATATACCCGCTTAATTAGATTACTGCATATCACTGCCCGCCACACATGATGCTGATCGTTTGTAAGACTTATTGTGAAGAAATCGACATTCATTTGGCCCACGAGATTGAATTAAGGGTGGTGCAAGGGTGTTCATCTGACGGTGTCAGATTTAATCCCTTTAAGAGGCGGCGCCAGACATTTTTTTAACCAGGGCATGCAAGTAACCAGCGGAGGGGCGGTTTATACTCCACTTAAATTCTCAGCAGAGCAAGAATTCTGGCAGCCTGGTGGCAGGGCAACGTCGACCAGGGCAAAGGGTTTTTACTAGGGCATTTGCAATGGCTTGCCCTGCTGTAGCGCCCACACTGAATTCCCTTTGTTACTGCATCATCCCCTTTGCATGTTTTGAACAGGAATCGAACTTGAGTGTTGGCCGCTGTCTTCTAATCTTTCCACCTAGGATTCTTTTAAAATTTCAATTAGCTGTGAACGTTCAGTGAGGTTGTTTCAATCCTTTGTTTTGGTGAAAATTTTCAAGTGTTGTTTTTCTTCAGTTACAAACATTTGTTTTTATGTGTGTTTTCAGCAACTCTGGGAAAACTACCTGTAAGTGTTTTTACAAAATTCTCAATGAAATCAACTAGAATCTTATTTGTAAAGAAATATTTTAAAGATAAGTCTTTGAACTTAATTCAAACCTTACTTTTTAATAAATATAATATTATGTAAGATAAATATTTTTATCTATCGAAATCTTATTTCAAAATAAAATTAATAGGCTATGTGTAAGATAAGTCATTTAACCTGCTCCTGTAGAAAAAAAATTATAATCATAAAGCGCTGTAGCTGACCACACAAACTGACTGTCGCAGTTTTGTTTTTCCTTATTTACCTTTTATTTATGTTCAATATCAAAAGATAATGATGAGATAGCACCATTTTTGCAATTGTAAAGATCATAGATTGCGAAATGTATACGGCTCATGGCCAATCGTTTCTGTTAAAAGTTTAATGTTTATAATGACTTGTGTCTAATCAATTCTTTTTGTCATGTTGATAATAATTTGTTATGAATTTCTCAGAAAAAAGTAGTGCCAAGTCGAAGTCCGCCGAAACCAAAGAATGCTTCACGAAAAGGCACAAGTTCAAGGCAGGACTCAGCGGTAAATTTCCGAAACACATTATTAGATTCTAAGTATTATTAGCATCACGCATTTCTTAAGCGCCACTATCTACAGACGAAGCATCAGTCGATGGCGCTGAGCATTTGTGAGTGAAGGACTTGCTCAAGGTTCCTACACGGTAACCGTCTCAGAGGAGGAGGATCGAAACCCGTGTTACTATGCGAGCGATCTAAACAATCAGCTACTGTATCCCATGGTCATTGAAAGTTGATGCTGTGATGCATGGTTTGTTTGTCCAGCAGTGTTAACTGAATTTCAGTAATGAATGGCTATGAATTATTTAACGATTTAAATCGTTATAAAGTAGCCAGAACCTAGGAGTGGCTTCTTGGAAGGTTTAGTCTAAGTCAGCGCTTGTGAATAAGCTGATGCTTTGCGCTTAGCTTTAGAATAGCGTTTTGGAAATTTGAAGTTTACGACGTATGATTAACTAAGTATATAGGCCTAACTGTTGCAATCACATTGCATTTAAATCCTTGAGTGATTGCGATGTTAAATCTAAGTTTTAATACTATAATAGATAATTGGGAACAGAACCGTGAGTGCATTTCTTAAATTGGTGCTACATAAATCTCTGGTCAAATGAACTAATTGTGGAGAGTTACGCTACGTAAGTAAGCTTTGGTTACTTAGAAACTGATAGAAACCGAGTGTCTGATATTTTCTGTGTTTTTGTTTTCTCAGTCTCATCAAGTTACTCTTCCAATGTCACTCGGGGATACCGGATTGAAAAAAGAAGTACGCACATCATCATCATCATCATCACATCGTCATCGTCATCGTCATCATCATCATCATCATCATCATCATCATTATTAATATGGCCGTCGCTTCTGAGATCATTTATTTTGTCATTATAGTCGCTGTATTCGTCGCTGTTGTCATCACAGCATCTACCATTCTACCATGTCCATTGTCGTAACTGTAATCATCATTACCACCACTGTATTCGTCCATCGTCATCCATATCACCACCATCCTTATCAGCGTTGCCATTCTCATTACCACTACCATTTCTATTATCGCCACCACCATCTCTATCACCATCCATATCACCACCACCACCACCACCGTTGCATTCCATTACCACTACCATCTCTATTATCACCACCGTCACCACCATATTTATTAATCTGTATTTTTATCGCTGCTTGATAGTTATCCATATTTTGAGCATGAAAGAATAATATTAGACGTTTTAAATTTGAGGACTTCATATCTTTAAGGCTTTATATCGCAGATAGGTTTGACTGCCAGTTGTTTGTTTGTTTTAGAAGAACCATATTTGACATAGAGAGGGTCTGTGATTTCTAAAAAATGTACTTGTGCTGGTATGACGACGTTGATGGTAAAAATAAATAAATGTATAGCAGCCTTGCTTAAACGCATCAATTGAAGAAACGCCTCAGAAGGTCACAAGGTCATTCTTTTTCTCAGACACAACAACTAAGAAGGTGTTCTTCTTCTGTCTGCCATTTTCAACGTCTGCCATTTGCTTTTCAGCGCCTGCCTTTTCAGCGTCTGCTTTTTTAATCTGAATCTGCCTTTTCACTGTCTGCCTTTTCACTGTCTGCCTTTTGACTGTCTGCCTTTTCACTGTAAGCTGCCTTTTCACTGTCTGCCTTTCCACTGTCTGCAGCCCTTTCCATTTCTACGACTCCGGCAGCGTATTCTGTATCGGCTCTGCTCTCTCGTTTGGCAAAGCGTCTTGGGTACAGCTCCTCGCTACTTATGTTCCACCTTTGCTCTCTCTTCCTCTCTTACTGGTCGCTCAGCCCTCCGTTCCTCTTCTCGGGGTGACTTTTTGGTTCCATTTGCCCGCACTGCTACTATGCAGCGCCGAGCATTCTCTGTTGTTGGCCCAACAGCCTGGAATGACTTGCCATCTTTCCTTCACCTTTCTCCTCGTGTTCACTCGACTTCCTTTTACGCCCTATTAAAGACTTTCCTCTATGATCAAGCCTGGCTCGGGAGCGCTTCTGAGTAGAGCCCCTTGAAGAGGCGCTATATAAATTCTATGATTGATTGATTGACTGCCTACGCGTGCCATTTTCAACGTCTGCTTTTTCAATAAATTATGCCTTCTCAACATCTGCCTTCTCAACGTCTGCCTTCTGTCGTTGTGTTCTGTAGTCTGCTCAGGGTTACGATCCACGTTCAGTGCAGAACACGGAGAAGGCTGGAGACCCTGGATATGGAGGAGGATACAGACCAGACGCATATGGAGCGCCCGCACATGCGGTTCGTCATCACCTTACTTACTCACTACTGCCTCAAACTAAGTAAAAACAGAACATAATAGTCTTTAAGTCCATTAGAATATATCCTTTCAGATTTGCGTTAGGATTACCCAGAATGGTCAGCTGCCAAACGGTGCTGGATTCTTCTTAAAGGCTGTTATCATTGCTAAAATTGGAGATGTATAACTTTTTATAACGACTGTGATAATAATTGGTTCTGTATTCGATTCAAACTCAACTCGGGGGGCTTTGGATAACACAGTATAGAGAGCGGCCAGATCGAGCTAGGCGGACATGTTTTGTAGGCTGCTATTAGCGCCGTGTATTGCGGCTGTCTGTTCTGTTAGTTTTTAAGATTTATGTCTTCTGTCATTTGTGTTCGAACTTTGTCAGGATTGTTTCAATAAAGCAAATTATTATTATTATTATTATTATTATTATTATTATTATTATTATTATTATTATTATTATTATTATTATTATTATTACAATAAGCGGAGGTATTGCCTCATCAATTATTGATGAGGTGAGATCCTTCTTCTCTACTGCCCCCCCCTTTGAGCTTCCATTCAGACGGGCGGTACTATCATCATCCAAAGCCCCATTCCCCAAGACCACAACAATAGCACCGAAGAATTTCTACCCTAGAGAGATTTCTCGGTTTTTAAATATTTATTTTCCAAACAAGCAGAGTTCTGTGTGTCTTGGGTTTCTTGCCAGAGGGTTCGGAACCGCTTTGATCCACCTCATTCCGTTCCACTGGATCTCGTTGGATCTCAACTAGAACAGTTCCTGATTGTTTAAATCCAATTTGGGACGATGCCAGGCTCCCTGTCAGATTGGCTGCTCAGCCTCCTCTGCAGGATGTTTCGATGAAGCGTACAGCGTAAAGATGGGATTGTAATTTCGTTTTGAGTAGCAATGGCGATTAAGAACACTGTATAATATTTTACAAGTTTTCATTGGTTTAGAACAATGTATGTATATATGTATGTATGTCTTTATGCATGTATGTATACGTACCGTAAGTACTTATGTGCTATGTATGTGTGCATGTATTTATCTATGTAGGCCTACATGTATACAAAAGTAGCGAAAATAGGCCCAGATACTTCGCCATGTCTGTTTCTCTCGAAGCCATCCGAAACAATTCATTAGTTACAAGCTTTATTGTGGGACCACTATAAGCATGTATATATGCACGTATGTATGTATCATATAATTATGTATGTGTGATTGTGTGTGCATTTTTGTGTGTACGTATATGTATGCATGTATGTATGTCTCTATCTGTCTGTCAGTTCCGCTAAAGTCTGTTTGTCTGTCTGTCTGTCTGTCTGTCTGTCTTTCTGTCTATCTATCTATCTATCTTTCCATTTACATGAATAATTATAGTCTTTGAAAGAGTTAAGATCAGGTTGTCACGAGAGGTCGCTAACCTACAGTGAATACTATTGCACGGATTTCCTTAGATTAGGCTGCATTGGGTTAAAATAATCGTGATCTCAATTTCGGTCAGAGTAGATTTCTTTCGGAAGTCGTTCTTGATTAGCCTTGACAGTTTTCGCATCTGTTGGATGTCATGGATGCCACTTGTTTTCTCTTCCATCCAATTCATTTCTTTCGCTTCATCTCGCATCGCAGTTGGCATAAAATGTTTAGCGAGGATCAAGTGGTGGAGGCTATTTCCGACCCCACGTGGCTCTGCGGTATGTCGTCTGGAGACTCGTTTTCTCAAGTGATTCTCGTCAGGCCATCATCAGGTCCTGGCCTACTAAAGAAGACACTGTATGCTCGGAGTAGGCCCTGTGCACTGAGCCTACCCAGAGCAGTTTAGATACACAGACTCCAGAGTTCCTTAGACGGTTTCAATATATATAGGACGATCTCAACACATCCACACTTTGCTTGCAGCCATTAAATCGGTCGCTCGAGGCTTTGGAATTCGCTGACCAGTGCAGTTCATGCTGTCAATTCTTTGCTGTCATTCTAAACTTAAGTTGTGTTAGAACTGCCTGAGCTACATAAATACGAGTCTTAGCCTGCTCGGTAGAGCTTATCGATCGGGCCTCAGCCGATGGTATATTCACTGCTCAAGGCATTTGGGTATTTATTAATATTTTTTCTGTTATGTATTTTAAGCTCTTACTATTAATTAGTGCAGAGTCAGGAATCTGAGAATTTTTTGCGTTCAGTATGGAAACAATATACATACTACGAAAACATAAATGCATATATATATATATATATATATACCTACTGTACATGTGTATAAACATGCACGCATATGTACATACATAGGACACATATAGGCTACATGCATGCATACATATATTGACACGTATTATAAGGATGCAGGCGTATGAGATATGTTAAGAAACCTGTATAGCGTGGTAGTAGTGATTGTACCAGAAGCAATGATTGCTAGCAACACGATCACAGAGAAGTAGAGAAAATTAGAAAAGACGACGAGAAAATTTGATGAAAGGAGAGAGAGAGAGAGAGAGAGAGAGAGAGACAGACAGACAGACAGACAGACAGAGAGAGAGAGAGAGAGAGAGAGAGAGAGAGAGAGAGAGAGAGACAGAGACAGAGACAGACAGACAGAGAGACAGAGAGAGACAGAGAGAGAGAGAGAGACAGAGAGAGACAGAGAGAGACAGAGAGAAAAAGAAATTCAGAGACAAACAGACAGAGAGACAGAGACAGACAGACAGACGACAGAGAGAGTGTAGCCTATGTATATGAGAGAGACAGAGACAGAGACATAGAGACAGAGAGGCACAGAGACAGAGACGAGAAGAGAGAGTGTGAGACAGAGAGACAGAGAGGGAGGGAGAGGGGAGGGAGAGGGAGAGGGAGAGGAGAGGGAGAGGGAGAGGGGAAGAGAGGGAGAGACAGAGGGAGAGGGAGAAATGTGGTAGTTACGCGCCATTTCAAGGGAGTTATTGCTGCCGACTGAACTCCCTGATTACGTCTAGACTGGCCAGCAGCAGCAGACGGTCTTATTATCAACTACAGACCCTGTTGAACAAAGACCTCTGATATACATCCTCGGCCTAAAGACATTCTCACCTATGCTATGTGTATGTCTGTATGCATATACGTGCATGCATTTATGTATGTATGTGTGTATGTCATTAGGTATGCATGCATGATGCATGTGTGTATGTATGTATGTATGTATGTATACATACATGCACAGTGTTGCACACATTTGTATGCAAGTGTGTTTGTGTGTATGTATGTATGCAATTATGTGTGTGTATGCCTGTATGTATGTGTGTGTATGTAAGTGTGTATAAGTGTGTATGTATGTATGTATGTATGTATGTATGTATGTATGTATGTATGTATGTATGTATGTATGTATGTATGTACATTGTATGTATGTATGTATGCATGTATGAGTGTGTATGTGTTGAAGCAAAACACTGTCAGACCGCAATTCAGCCCTTATGGGCCTGCGAGGGCTCCATGTACGCGGCTCCAATCCGTCCTAACTCTGAAGCCCGAGTCGTAGCCAACAGCCAAAATATTCGCATTTATCACAGAATATGCGTCAGATGCCAAACTGGTTCCCTGTTGCGTAGCGAATTCCCTTCAAGACGACCTTGCTTCAGTTGTCTGCGATGCCCCGGGGAATACATTGGGAGCTGTGTGAATAGAGTGTCTATAGTCAGTTGTGGCTAGTTGATCGTTTCACTTGCCTGTGTAAGCAACTGGAAATTGACATAGCGCCTTTTCTTAGTCTCTCAGCCGTGATGCAAGATGGCTGTGCCAAATATCTCAAGAGAATTGGGATGAGTTGAACATCTGGATTCAAATAAGTAAATTCAATCCACATGTGGAAGGTGTGGATTGAACCAGATGACTGATCTGCCTTCTCGCTCTGGTCTCTCTGGCAACCGGACTGGGACCTACACTGGACATCGTTCTCTGGACAACCCTGTACTGAAAAAGATTTTCCTTGCACTATCCTTTCAGTTATGGTGGTAGCGGTGTTACGTGGCTGAGCGTAGGCTTAACTTCGGCTAAGTATATTTAGGCGTGGATTTAATCACGCAGAGACACACGAGACGCTTCACTTGACGAAATTCTTATAGACAGACGAGAAATATATGTATATACATGGCGTATTTACAGAACAGTAATTATCAGAGTCAGGTTGTCGTTTTAGAGGTCCGCACTCGCATCCCTCCGATCCTGCTCCCTTGGTCCTCTCCTTGACCCTCCTTTTTCGCTCTCTTCGTTCCCTCGAGAATCCCTCTCTCTCCAAATCTGCCTCCCGAATTCTCCCTCTTCCGCTTTTTCCTGTCTTCCCTATCGCCACCGCCTGTCAATCAACGCTTTTCGCCCCCCAACCGCGCCCTGCAGTCCGTTCCCTCTTGCCTTGCTCTGCTATCTGCCTTCTCTCTCCTTCACCCTTTGACAGGCGTGGCCTTCGCCTCCGCTCCCCTACGTATGTCGTCAGCTGTCGGCTGTCAATCATTTTCTTATACTTGCTACAATCTTAAACATTCATAATGGCAACTTTATATAAAATCTAAACTAACATATAATTATATACTAATATTAATATAGTCTTGGTCGATCTCACTACAACTCTCCACTTCACAAGCTGATGGTTCCAGGTTGAGCATCGGCAAGTAAAGAAGGCTTTGGTTGTGTTCTTAGTTCTAAATGTTTCTATACTAAATTACAAAAGCACAAACGACGTCGTGGTATTTTTTCGAATTGTTCGTGAATCGTGACGTCATCAGGCTGGTAACGACAAGTCTCTAAGTGTCTAATCTAGAAAATAAAGCACATACACAACAACGGGTAGTATTCTTATAAACACACATTACTATATATAAGTCAGTGAAACATAAAACACGATAATGATATCTTTGCGATAGGTTACATGATTTAATCTAAACATTCTAATTTGTCATGTAAGCTCTTGACAACCCATCTGCCATTGTGTTAAGTCGGCCAGGGGTAAAATGTACCTGTAGATCATACCTCTGAATGGCTAAAGCCCAGCGTGTAAGCCTCGGGTTATGGTTGGCCATTGTTTGGAGCCACCTTAAACAGTTGTGATCCGTGTATACCTGGACTTTGGCCCCATACGTATACTGTTGGAAATGAGACAGTGACCATACCACACTTAGAAGCTCCCTTTCGACTGTACTCATTTTGGCCTCCCTTGGTATTAATTTACGGCTGGCGTATCCGACGGGTCGTTCTACACCTTCTGGATCTAACTGGGCTAGTACGGATCCGAGTCCGGTTCCTGAAGCGTCGCATCTCAAAATGAACGGTTTCTTTATGTCAGGGGGTACTAGCATGCAGTCCGAAGTCAGGTCTGTCTTCAAAGCGTTAAACGATTTCTGTGCTTGGTCTGTCCATTTTACTCTGTCTGGTTGGTCTTTTCGCGTCAGTTCTGTTAACGGCGCTGCTTTAGTGCCAAAGTCAGGAATGAACCGATTGTAAAAATTTCCCAGACCTAAAAATGCCCTAACTTGTCGTTTTGTCTTTGGGACTTGGTAATTTGCAATCGCACTTATTTTTTCGGGGTCAGGTTTGACATACCCCTCCTCAATCACGTGTCCCAAGATTTTTATGGATTTTCTCGCAAACTGACACTTTTTTAGTTTTACTGTGAGGTTCGCCTTTCGCAGTCTTTCTAAGATGTCTCGTATATGTGCCAGATGTTGCTCCCATGATGGCGAGAAGATTATAAAATCGTCCACGTGGGCTGCTGCGTAATCTTCTGCTCCAAGTAGGATTTTATCTGCAAGGCGCTGGAAGCATTTCGAGGAATTCTTTGCTCCGTTTGGTAACACCGTGTATTGAAAGAGTCCAAATGGGGTTTTGAAACCTGTATATTGACGGCTTTTTTCGTCGAGTTCCACTTGGAAGAATGCTTGCTGTAAGTCTAGGCCTGTAATGAATTTCGCTCCTGCCGCTTTATCCAAAATGGATCTCATGTCGCTGGCTGGGTACTCGTCTGCGACTGTGATCGCATTTACTTGCCTCAGGTCTGCACAAATGCGTATCGTGTTATCCTTTTTTCGGACACACACGATGGGGGAGGCATATGGTCCATCTGAGGGCTCTATGATCTTGTCCTTTATCATGTCTTTTATCTGGTTGTGTACTTGCTCTCGTAGGCTTTCTGGGATTCTGTAGCATCTCGGTGCTATGGGCTTGTCCGTGGTTAGTCGTATTGAGTGTTTAATTAGGGTTGTTCTGCCTAATTTGTTTTCGAACCTATCCTTAAACTCGTTCAACATGCTTTTCAGCTGATCCTGTTGTGTTTCTGATAGTCCTGCATTCTTCAAATTTAACTCGTCATCATCGCAGTCTTCGTCATCTATGGATCCTAGTGATTCAAAATTCTCCTCACAAGGTTCCGCTGTGAGTATGATGTTGACCTTTGGGATGTGGGCGTCCGACTCTCGTGCATGCCATAGCTTTAATAGGTTGATATGGTATGTCTTGGGTCCTTTTTCCGTTAAAATTTCGTAATTAACTGCGGACAGCTTTCTGGTTACGGTGAATGGTCCGTCCCATTTGGCGAGCAATTTGTTCTCTGTTGAATGTCTGAGGAGCAGGACTTCTTGGCCTGGTTCAAAGACTCTGTTTGACGATTTTTTGTCGTAGTACTCCTTTGTTTTCTGACGTACTTGTTTGGCGTGCTCTGTTGCTAATTCGACGCTTCTTTTTAAGTGATTTTGCGTCGTGGTTAGGTATTCGACTACACTCCTTTTGCTTGGCAGTGTGTATAGCTTACCTGTCCATGCGTCGTGCACGACTTGGAGGGGTCCTCTTACATCATGCGAGTAGAGTAGTTCAAATGGAGAGAAACCTGTTACTGTGGAGGGTATTTGTCGACAGCTGAAAGCCAGAAATGGAAGACAACATTCCCATGACCTGGGGTCGTCTTCTATAACCTTTCTCAACATTTCTCTTAATACTCGGATCATCCTCTCTGCGCTGCCTGCTGTTTCGTGGTGGTCTACAGTAGAAAATACCGGTGCTATGCCTAACATGTCCTGTAAGCCTCTTACAAGTTGGTTCTTGAAGTGAGTGCCGTTATCAGACTTGATGACGCGTGGTATACCTGTGCGTGCAAACACTTCTACTAATGACTTTGCCACGCTCTTAGCGGTAACGTTCGAGAGAGCTATGAACTCGGGCCAATGTGTGGTCTGCTCCACAATGATGAGTACGTATTTCTTTCCTGAAGAGGATTTTGGGGTGATTGGTCCCATGACGTCATAAACTATGACCTCCCACGGATTGTCTATTATCGGGACCTCGATTAATGGCGCCCGTTCTGATTTCTTGATGATGGCGGTCTTCTGGCATTCTGGACATGATCGCACGTATTCTTGTATATCGGCTGTCATTGATGGCCAATTGAACGTCTTGGTTATACGTGACGTGGTTGCTTGCACTCCCCTATGGCCTCCCCATATGGAACCATGTGCCATATCCAACACCTTTGACCTATATCCCTGTGGTACAACTAAACGCTTTTGCGCTGTTTCTGTTCTTCCGTCCTGGTTCGTTTTATTCGTCTTGTACAAATAACCTTCGTCGACTATGTAGTCTCCGTCTCCCTCCCTCGCTCGGCTCCAGATGTTGAACAGAGTGGGGTCGTTGTGCTGTGCGTTTTTGAAACCGCCGGCGTCGCTCTTAATCCATTCGTCTGTGTTTGTAATTATGTCTTGGTCCGGCCCTTCAGATGTCCCTCGGTCTACCGGTGTATGATCGCCCTCCTCTCTCCTGCTGACACTATCAATCATTTGATTTCCTTCGCTATCAGCCTCTTCCGCTGAATCGTGTTGGGTTTCATGATTAACAGATGTGGCATCCGCTGCCGCTCTCTGTCGTGTCGAGTGAGTTTGAAGGTGGTCATTTTCCTGCCTCTGTTCGTCTTCGGTATCCTGCCGTGCCTGGTCATTAATGTCTTTAGGGTCATATACTTCGGTCGGCCTGGCTGTCGGCCCGTCTCTTGAACTGTCGTTAATCAGCGCCGGGTTCTGGCATTCGTCTTGCCATTCTGTATCGCCTTCGCTCTGGCGGAGTTCAGTGCGTGCGCTATCGGTCCTATCTTCCTGTAGGCCTACCGCCGTTCGCAGTTTGTCTGCTTCGTCATAGTCGCATCGTCTGGTTGCAATTAGTGTCATGGGGTGGGGCGATAAAGAGTCGTCTTGTCTGCGCCTGTTACTGGCCACCACCGAATCAATCAGATCCGTATTTGAAACGAATAAATCATGGCCCGTTATCATCTCGATTCCCAAGCCTGGAATAACCCCTGCCTTGATTTTTATCTTACGATTGGTTCCAAATGTTGGGGACCATATTTCAATTTCGCATGTTTTAACACATTTTACGTTGCCAAAAGCACACTGAATTGTCATGGGCTCACATGTGGCAGATGGATTGTCTCTTGCTAATTCTGAATCGATCAAAGTTACTTGAGACCCACTGTCCCGCAGTGACTGCACAAGCTTCCCGTTCACATACATGGGTACTATAAACTGTTGTTGATAATCAATTACCTTTTCATGGTTTGACTTGGGTTTTACAAATCTGACCTGTGCATGCGCATGGGAGTTGAATCTGTTTGTATTGCGTGTGTTTGGGTGATTCCCTGCCTGCTGACCGCTCTGGAACCCTGAATGCATTGGTCTTGCATCCTGATTTCTCTCTTGGTGCCTATTCCACATGGGTTCTCTAGTGAAGGGCGCCTTAGCCCCCCACTGACTCTCTCTCGTGTCTGCATTGTGTGGCCTGAATTTATGACCCTGTTTATGGTCATTCTGAGCGAGCTTTCTGGCTTCGCTTGCGCAATCAAATTGAATGTCTGCAAAGTTAACTAACTCTGCTGCGTTTGTAGGCCTACGTGCCTCAACAAAATATTTGGCGTCTGCCGGCAAAGTTTCCTTTACACGTTCCATCAGAATGTCTTCTACAAGAGCGTCTAAACTGTCAATTTCTCTGCATTCAAGATAATACCCAAAGACGTCTCGTAACTGGTCTAACAATTGGGAATATGATTGTTTCCCTACTCTGCGCATTGCTTTAAATTTCTCTAGATAGAATTTCGCATTCATTCTGCATGCATTTAAAAGAGCGAGCTTTGTCTCCTTGTAATCTGCGCAAGTCTCAGTTTTTAGTCTGTTGTAGTGCAACCGTATAGCTGGGTTTAAAAGTGAGGGTAGGATTCTTGCCCACTTACTTTCATCGATGCCTTGTAGGCTCGCTACCTTCTCAAACGAATGAAAATACGACGCTAAATCCTCTCCGTCGCCCATTGAAGGAAGTTTAGAAAAGTTTACAGAGTTAGGTAGGTCGGTCGCAGGAACAGATGTAGCAGTCTGCAATAGACCCAATTGCACTCTTTGCTGATTCAACGCCATTTCAGTCTCCATCCTTTCCTTCTCTGCTCTAATCAGTTCGAGCTTCAACTGATCCCTGCTGCGTTCGTCTTCCTCTGTCCCTTCATTCTCCGTTCCTTCTCCACTCCCTTCTTCCTTCTCATACTCTTCCAGTCTCTCGATCATCCCCTTTCGAGTAAGACCGTTCCACTCGATTCCTCTCTTTTCGCATTCCTCGCCCAACTCTCCTCTCTTCATCTTTCCAAACATGCTGACTGCACTGGCACAGAAAGGTTTAATTCTGCCTTTATTATTCCTCAACCAACTGACGCGTATACAGCCAACGGGGCTTATACTAAAGTAACTATACCGATCACACTGCCAACGTGGCAAACAAAATCTTAATAATCTCTCTGCCAACAGGGCAAAACTGAAAAATTGCTACGCTTTCGTACAATATCTATATAATCCTTTCACACAGTTCAGATTGCTACGGGTTTTCAATAACCCTTCAATCACCAACCAATTAGCAGTTTTATGACGGTTGACAATAATTTTAACAACTTGGACTCTGCTCACCCGATGGTTTATCAGCTTTGTCTGAAGTGTAGCTCCGAAGAGGCCGCCGCTTCCGCTGGAATGGGTTTTCAGAGGTACTAGAGTCTCCTTGCGTCGGATGAATCGTTCGTTCCCTTCGATCCGTTTCGTCCGACTCCAGTTGGTCGTTTCCTTCGATTGAATCGTCCGTCTCCCTCGCTGTCTTGTTCGTCTGTTCCTTCGATCCGTCTTCTTCCTCTCCTTTGCGTTTTCTCCAGGAGCAGAACGTGTGGTCCCAAAGAAGCCGCCGCGTTCAGTCCGTTGAGAAGTTCCCTGGTTATCCCGCGTCGTCTCGCTTCCGTTGTTCTGTTCGTCTATTCCTCGGACTGTCTATTCCGCGAGTCTTCGTTCGGTCTCTCTGCAAATATCGTGAATCCCTGCTGGCACAATGTACTGAAAAAGATTTTCCTTGCACTATCCTTTCAGTTATGGTGGTAGCGGTGTTACGTGGCTGAGCGTAGGCTTAACTTCGGCTAAGTATATTTAGGCGTGGATTTAATCACGCAGAGACACACGAGACGCTTCACTTGACGAAATTCTTATAGACAGACGAGAAATATATGTATATACATGGCGTATTTACAGAACAGTAATTATCAGAGTCAGGTTGTCGTTTTAGAGGTCCGCACTCGCATCCCTCCGATCCTGCTCCCTTGGTCCTCTCCTTGACCCTCCTTTTTCGCTCTCTTCGTTCCCTCGAGAATCCCTCTCTCTCCAAATCTGCCTCCCGAATTCTCCCTCTTCCGCTTTTTCCTGTCTTCCCTATCGCCACCGCCTGTCAATCAACGCTTTTCGCCCCCCAACCGCGCCCTGCAGTCCGTTCCCTCTTGCCTTGCTCTGCTATCTGCCTTCTCTCTCCTTCACCCTTTGACAGGCGTGGCCTTCGCCTCCGCTCCCCTACGTATGTCGTCAGCTGTCGGCTGTCAATCATTTTCTTATACTTGCTACAATCTTAAACATTCATAATGGCAACTTTATATAAAATCTAAACTAACATATAATTATATACTAATATTAATATAGTCTTGGTCGATCTCACTACAAACCCCTATGACTTCATTGACTTGACGCAGCGCCGATGAATAAGCTGGTGCCCTGAGCTTAGCCTTAGAGTATAGCACTTTAGAAATTTGGACTCTACGATTTTACGATTTGTCGTATTGTTAAAATTGAGTCGTCAATGACTTTCTGTTTTTGTTGTTTTAGGGACCAGCTGGGCCCCGTGGGCCATCTGGGCCTCCCGGTCCAATGGTACGTATATAGGCTACCGTCTCTCGCTGTCTTCTTCTCTTCCTCATTGCTCAGACGGTTGTGGGTCGTATCAGTTCATCGTGGTCTTGTGAAGTCAGATCGGGAACACCTCTGAGGTGTCTACCTGAATGGACGCTATATAAATAAGCAATTACAATAAAAACATCGTCATCTTCGTAATCATTATTTTGTTATCTTCACTACCCACATTGTTTTCAGTATTTCTTATCGAAAACAATAGATTAATAAACTACTTGGTCTTCAGCTGCATCCGTAGCGTCTGACTTCTTAACTTTTGGATAAACTATAATTGTTTAACTACAGATGCCTTTGATGCTTCCTGTATAACATTCTGTCAAATTGATTTGTCTTTTCTCAGGGTCCTCAAGGTTACCAGGGAGCCAGAGGAGAACCCGGCGAATCTGGGGCCATTGTAAGTACAATCAACCAATGTTGTTCTGAGGCATCCAAGCAGTAGCTCTTCTTGCTGACGATGCCAATTGTAAATTGCATATAATATATACAATATTATGTTAGATATTTAATAATTATATATGTTTATAACTGTGTCTTCTCTGGGTATAACTGTTTATTCATAACGTTCGGTTTAAATCTGTTTTTTAACTGTATGAAACTATACACTTTGTTGAACTAGTATGTGCATATCTTCGTCAACAATCTGGTATTCCGTAAAGGAAGAAGAAAAAGAAGGCGATGATGATGATGATGATGATGATGATGATGATGATGATGATGATGATGATGATGATGATGATGATGATGATGATGATGATGATGATGAATGGTGGTGATGACGATGATGATGATGATGATGATGATGATGATGTTGTGAATGAATGAATGATGATGATGATGATGATGATGATGATGATGATGATGATGATGATGATGATGATGATGATGACTTGTTGCTCATTGTAGATGATGTCCACCGGGATCGAGATGGTGATGATGATGATCACCCGGACAACCAGGCAAAGATGATAAGCATTCGCATCTGTTATTCAAGTCAGAAATCTGTAAGCATTTGGTTCTTTTATTCATGTCAGAAATCTCTTTCTCATGTTTCTGTGTTTTAGAAAAAATCAAAGCAGAGCAACTCATTGGATATATTGAAACGATTAAACCGCGTTGTTGTGATTATATAGATCATGCCGTTGCTTAAACTCATTCGACGTTACTAGAGCGCTTCTAAAGAAGGAACGCTCTTCTTACAGACTCTTATAATGCGAAATTATCTTGACTGTGCTCCATCATATCGTAGGGACTTCTGCATTTCAGTCTCCTCGGTCCAGGGTCGTGGCACCCTTCGTTCGACCCCGTGAACTCCTGATTCTCCCTCGTATGCATATAGCTGCAACAGCTCGAGAGGCTTTGCATAAACTGAACGTATACCAGCTGGAATCAGCTTTCTCGAGAGCTGTGGCTCGAACTCCTCAGTTTGTCCTTTCCACAGATTCGCCAGAAGTCTGTATCATTAGACAGTAATGCCACTAATTTTGGGTCGGGAGCGCCAGTGGTTAGTTTTTTTCTTGAATTGGCGCTTTATAAATGTCAGATTGCATTTACAATGGATGATAAGGTGACGAGGGAGAAAAGTACTTTCATGGCCACTCGCCCACGTATGCCAAGGCTGAGAAAAATGAAGCCGCCACAATTTCGCACCCATTGTATGCTCTCGGGTTTAGCTCAAGAGATTGCGTCTTCTCTGTGATAGTATTGCAAATATCTTACACATGTCATGCAGATATTTTCCAGGTGAGTAGAAAATGAAAACGAACGACAAAGATAATCCTGGTGATTGTGACTTTGTTTCTGTTTTTCAGGGTGATGATGGTCGTGATGGTGACACCGGTCCAAAAGGACCAACTGGTCCTCCCGTATGTACCTATTCCATCTTACCTAAAGATACTGGATATCATCTAGAACTCATTTGATAATTCGTCATAAATAATATGTTTCAGGAAGTAGGTTTTCAACGTAAATGCATTAACTGTGTCACTATTTCGGTTAATTCTCCGATCATCCGTGTGTGACAGTTTTACTAAGGCGGTATATACATTTTCAGATGTCTACAAAGTGGAATTTGATGTTACATTTCTCAGTAACTTATGATGCTCAACAATTAACTATTTTAGAAACACTCCTTTAACTGATTGGATGTATTTTCCATGTGAGATGATGGTTCGATGTGTGTTGCATTTTAACGTAGGGTATACCTGGAATGCCTGGAATTCCTGGATTATCAGGCGCCAAAGGACACAGGGTAAGTACGTGATTTGTAACTGTATCTGTAACTGTAATTGGACATTTATATAGCGCTACTCTCAGATAAACAAATCAGTGTCTGCGCTGTCTGCGTTGGGCTATTCTACGATGTTTACGTGGTAGGTGCATAATATTATGTTGTATTGGATTTCACTTTCATCAATTCATCTGAGGTTTCGTTTATCCTCATCTTTCTACTTTGTATTTCTTCTCTCCTCCTCCTCCTCTTCTCCTCCCTCCTCTGATGCTCCTCTCCTACTCCTCCTCCAATTCTTCCCTCGTCTTCCTCCTGATCCTCCTCCTACTTCTCTTTCTTCTTGATTTATTTATGTTTTTCGTTCAGTTGCATGACTGTGCTGATAGTATGCTGATAACACACTGTCTTGATATTGCAATTATACTGTACCGATTTTGTGCTAATATTGTGCTGATGTTGTGCTGATACTCTCATTGGTTCTGATATTGTGCTCATTGCACTGTTAGACGTTGTATCATATCACAGTATTCTGCTAAACGTTACCGTCTGCTTGTAGGGCGTTCCAGGTGGAGCTGGAGCGAAAGGTGACCTTGGAAAAGTTGGAGAGCGGGTAGGCGTCTCTCCTTCCATCATCTTCCACTTCTCCTTCTTTCTTCAGTTTCTGTTTCTCAGTCATTTTAAGATTCTTTAAATTAAATTCTTCTTCGAGAAATACTGATGATATTGAAACAGCTGAGCTGGAAAACTTGTGCACTATTTCTATTCATAATTAATTTTATGTAATTGGACAAACAACAAAGAACGGTTGTTCAGAGGTGTGGTTATTATTGTTTTTATTGCTTTGGTTTTATCTTTGTTAATTTATTGTAGCAGAATGCTATTATAGTCTATAATATACATGGGATATATATATATATAGTCTATAGTATACATGTGATTTTGCTGTTTGTTTATTGCAAGACAAAGAACTTTCTCTAGCAGAATATGCATAAATGCAGTAGGTCAAATTTTTCTATAAGTGTTTCTAGTTTCATGAGTGATCTTTTCTTTTTTCTCAGGGAGCCGATGGACCGGCTGGACCTACAGGACCCCCAGGAAGTAACGTACGTATACGTCTTGTTTTTTATTTAGCGTCTCTGTAGAGACAGTTGTAGTGTGTCCTGTGTAATGTTACTGAATGTAGCCTATATATGCAGTTTATTTCATGAGTGTCTCTCAAGTTCACGTGTAGTGCCGTTCCTCTCTTCGATCAGCATCTGCTGGAAAGTATATTGTTCCTGGTAGACGTCTTGTCTTAAACCGGCTTTCATTCACAGTTGCCGGTCACTCTATTAACTCTCTACAAACTGCTAAAACTACACCTCTTCCAGTGTACTTATGACTCTTAATGGTTGCCCGATTTCAATGTGCTCTTCTGAAATTTGGAAGGAGGGCATTATCAAATTGCAGTTGTATTGTATTGTATTGCATTGTATAATGTAGGTTTCAGTGGATGAGACAGCCTCTTAATGCACGTTTGGTACAGTGTTAATTATGAATTGCTTAATCGTGTGATGGTATCTGAAGAATGTCTTTCGTATGGAAACGACTTGGCTGCTCTTCATCTTGAGGAGTCTGGGGTTCAAGTCAGGAACTTTATAAAAATGGGTCGTATACGCAGCCACATTTCGACCGCGCCTCTCCAGAGAATTATGACTTCTGAGAATACTTTTAATTGAAGCGACCATCGAGTGATGCGCAGTGGACTATGCTCACGGTGCTATAGAAGTTATGATGACGTTTAGACTAGATTACATGCTAGATGAATTGGAGAGAAACCAACTACGTGGCCTTAAAAGCATTTAACACTTTAACGATGAGAGTGTATTAAAAGCGACTGGGAACCAATGCAGATCGTCGTTAAAGTGTTAAAGGTCATTAACTGAGTTTTATGTATAGAGCGAGCATTAGTGTTAATGTGATTTAGCTAACATTCTGTATTGTGAAAATAAGTTCAGTACCTACTGCTATCGGCAAACGTAGCCTGTTTTGAATGATCTGAATGGTCTTCTTGTTCGTACAGGGACCAAGAGGTCTGCCTGGAGACCGAGGAACAGAGGGAAAGGAAGGACCATCGGTAACCTACTTACTTATTTCATTGTTTAATTACTTGCTCACTTATTTACTTTCTTACTTACCTACCTGCCAGTTTACCTCCCTATCTTCTCAAACACCTACTTACCTTGATACCTACTTACCTACCTACTTACATCCATACCTACTTACCTACCTACTTACATCCATACCTACTTACCTTACCTAATTACATCCAAACCTACTTACCTACCTACAGGTGTACATCCAGGTGAGACCTAGGGCAAGCGTTTACCTACCTACTTACATCCATACTTACTTACCTACCTTGTATTTCCTGATGGTCTGTGATGTGTCTGCGTGAAAGTGGAGCGGTGGACCGGTCTCTGAGGCCTACATCGTCTCTGAGTTCTGTCTCTGCGTTCTGTGAACTTAATGTAAATGTAAGACGTCTTTCTATAGCGACCGTATATTATTTGGCCTCACTGACCCTGCTCATTTTTCAATGAATTGATCGGGTGAAACCTTCACCATCGCTGCCCTTGTGAATGGATTCCATGCCATTAATTAAGGTCCCGTGTACGGACCGTAATAGTCCGAGATTTAAATGTCTGAAATAAACCATCATCGGGAGGCGAACCGCGAACAGCACGCGTTCTTATACAGAGGCGCTTGGAATGCAGCCTACGCTCTTACCAATGTATAGCTAATTGGGCCAATAGCGAGGTTAGAATAGAAAGCTGACTTATCTTTTGCTCTTTGTCTCTAATGTTCATACCAGTCCGATGAATTTCTATTTCAAGTTTTCTGACTGAATCAGAAAAGAGAAAAGATCTGAAATAAAGGAAGTTGATTCTGTTATTGCTTTCTGTTCAGCTTCTAATGGCAAAGAATTAGTTTTAAAAAATTGGGCTCATAAGCTTAGTGGATAAAATGTTGGACTCTGGTCAGCCATAATACTTAGAATCAGTTCTTATTCCCCAGACTAATCATTGTTTAAAGAGGTCATCTGATTATCTTTGTCTGGTCATACCTAAATCAAGAACTAAATTGCTTATCCACCATAGGCTCTCTCTCTCTCTCTCTCTCTCTCTCTCTCTCTCTCTCTCTCTCTCTCTCTCTCTCTCTCTCTCTCTCTCTCTCTCTCTCTCTCTCTCTCTCTCTCTCTCTCAGTCTGACATTCTACACATTGACGCGATTATAGCTTGGCTTTGGTGCTTTGTGCATTAGACGCCCGTATATTATATATAGACATTTTCTAATAGAATTACAATGCGATAGTGACTAAGAAGTAAAGCTCTCTTATCAAGCAGAAGAATGTAGAGACACTGGCGCTATAGAAGTTACAAATCACTATTGCAAATTGACCATGAGGAATTGCGTTCACTTAAGCAAACCGAGCAGTACATAGTACATGGATGGACCAGAGTCCATGGAATACCATGCATGCCATCTGGTGCTAGCTCAGCCCTCCAGTCCTTCGGTGTTAATGAGTATCGACAGAAGTTGAGAGGTTAGAGAAGATATCACCTCATTCGATTGTTCTTATTGTGTTTGCATTTCAGAATTCTTTAAACATCTGAACGATGCTTTTGGGAGTTGATGTTGAAGTCGGTGTTAGCCTACGTCTGCGGTTGTTTTGTTGAGAAGAAACATTTTCTGATGGTTCTCTTTGTATTGTAGGGTCTTCGTGGTGGAGATGGGCAAGCGGGTCCCCCCGGTCCAATCGGTTCGATGGGACCTCCTGGACCACCGGGATTTCCTGGTGTGCCTGGAGCAAAGGTATCAACTGCTCTCTGGTTTTCCAATCTACAATTCTCTATTTATATTTATCATTGTTTATTTGCCACCTTACATGCTCCTCCCTTGCTCTTCTGAATTATTGACCTTTTTGGATTAATCACGGTATTGAAGCTGACCAAGTGAAATGGATTTTTACTCGTCATAAGCTGGTTTGTGGTGATGAATTTAGATCAACTTTCTTTCAATCTTTCAATTTCAGTTTACATGGCTGTACGTTATATTGTTTAACACTGTTTGTTTTCATACACTGTTGTTTATTAAGTTGAGAGTGTGGAAAATAAACGATGAATGAGTTTGTGAATCTGTTTTAGGGAGATCAAGGTTTATCTGGTGAGAAGGGAACGCCGGGTCTCGTAGGTCCACTTGGTCTCAATGGACTGCCTGGGTCACCCGGGGAACCTGGACGACCGGTCAGTCAGTCACTCTGTCTCTCCCCCCTCTCTCTATCTCACTCTGCCTTTCTCTATCTCTTTCTCTGTGTGTGTGTGTGTGTCTCTCTTGTCTCTCTGTCTCCTTTCTCTCTCTCTCTCTCTCTCTCTCTCTCTCTCTCTCTCTCCCATTCTCTTTCTTCCTCTGTCTGTCTCTCCCCTCTGTCTGTCTCTCTGCCTCTTTGTGTCTCACCTCTCTCTGCCTCGGTCTCTGTCTCTATCCTCTCCACTATCGCAGTCTTCTCCATTTTCTTTGTGTGTACTTTTATCTGCCTATCTGTCAGTTCTGTGTGTCTAGAGTGTACGTCCTATCTATCTGTCTGTTTTTCTATCTATCCGTCTGTCTGTCTATCTGTCTGTCTCTCTCACAGCAAGTGCTATTATAATAGGAGAGAAGAGAAGTAAACTTAGTTGATACTTCTTTCAAAAACTTTTCACAGATGAGAAGCTCCACCAGTTGTTGGACTGATCAGTTTTCTGAACTCAGATAAAACAATTAAGCCGTTGCATTGGCTGTCTGCTCACCTTACCCTAACCCCATTTCGACCAGGACACTCAAACAGATCCACGTATAAACTGGAGTGACCCAGTTCAGTTTAACAGAAGACTGACGTAAAAAGCAGGTGATTTGATGAGAGGAGATGTGTGCGAGTGTGTGATTACATGTATGTGTGGCAATGTGATGATATCGTTGGATGTTTTCTATGTTGCAGGGTTCTCCAGGTGTTGACGGAACCCCAGGTCAGAGGGGAGAACGGGTGAGATAACCTTCTAATCATCTCAATCTATCATACTTTCATCTTCACTAGATATCAGATTAGATTAGATTGGTCCATGTTCTATATTCATTCATTCATTTCAGGAATTTATATAGCGCCCCTTCAAGAAGCCTACCCAGAGGCGCTATAGTCACCTGGTCATGTCTTGGAAGAGGAGGAGGAGGACGAGGACGAGGACGAGGAAGAGGACGAGGACGAGGAAGAGGAAGAGGTCGACTCAGCCTTTCATTTGCCAGATGGCGTTGGTAAAATGAGCAGTAGGACAGATGGGCGACTTGCATGGCTGCCATACAGCTAGGTTAGATTGGTCCATATTCTAATCACCTGGTCATGTCTTCATTTGATATTAGATTAGATTAAATTACATTACAATGCATTAGAACTGGTTTGATATTCTGATCACTTGGTAATATCTTTGTGCAGTCGGTCAGATTGATCTCGTAATGTAATGTAATCTGTTGAGGTGATAAATAATTGCGAGAACTGTTTTCGTCTGAATCGGGTGTTGTTGTGTGTTCGTTAGGGTGAGCCTGGAACAGCCGGTGGTCCTGGCTTTCCTGGATCGCCTGGTATGACTGGATTGATTGGAAATCCTGGATCAACTGGAGCCAAAGGAGACCAGGTAAAAGGCACGGTTAGGCCTCGGTTGGTAGTTGTACGCTAACGGTTGGGAAATGAGGTTATTTGTGTTGTTTGTCGTGTGGTGGTGGTGATGATGATTATGGCGATGATGATGACTTTGAGGAGGAGGGAAAACAAGAGGAGGAGGAGGAAAAGGAGAAGGAGGAAGAAGTGGAGGAAAAGGAGGAGGAAAAGAAGAGGAGGACGAGTAGGAAAAGGAGGAGCATGAGGAAGATAAGGAGGAGAAGGAGGGAGAAAAGGAGAAAAGCAGGAAGAGGAGGAGAAGGAGGAAGACAAGGAGGAAGAGGAATAAGATGAAGAGGAGGAGAAAGAGAAAGAAGAGGTTGAGGAAGAAGAGGAGGTCAAGGAAAAAGAGGAAGAGGAGGAAGAGATGGAGGAAGAGGAGGCGAGAAGAAAGAGGAGGAGGAGAATAAGGAGGAGGATTGATGATATTGACAACAATGATTGGGGTTGTTGTTGGTGGTGATGGTGGTGGTGGTGGTAGTGTGTTACGTTAGAGTGTTGGTGGTAACTATTGTATCATGTACCGTAGTCTAAATGAAGCAGAAGAGGATGACTGGTGATGTGGTGGTGGTGATGATGATGACGATGTGTATAATTCGCTGTATCTGGATATGTCTTTGTGTTGAAGGGTCTTCCAGGTCAGGCTGGTTATCCAGGCGAGGGTGGCTCCAAGGGAGCTCCAGGGGGACAGGGAGACAGAGGAGAACCTGGAAAACAGGGAGAAGTCGGAAAAAGGGTCAGCCTCATCTATATATTTAATATATAAATATATACACTATATATATACTTATTTATATTATTTATCTATATAAATGTATATATACATATAGTATATATGTATTATATAAATGTATATATATTATATATATGCTACTCTAAATCTCTCGACCAGCATCATCGTCTTAGTGACTTCGTCGAATCTAATCTTATACAGTCTGACTCAATCTTATTCTATTCAATCTTAGCTAATCTTATCCAATCAATCTCGGCTGCTAAGCTAATCCTATCCATACGCCGATATTCTAATATAATCTAGGATGATCATTATAATCTAGCGTAAGTTACTCCTATCTATTCTAATCAAAGCTGAGCTAATCTATAATATGGACTTATAAAGCGCCTCTCGCAGTACAACCTAATCAGAAGCGCTTCCAGTGCGAAGGGCCCCTCGAAAAAAGAAAAGTCTTAAGAGAACGAGCAGAAACAGTTGTACCTCCAGATAACATTACAGCACGAGTTAAAGCAGGGAGGTCATTCCACAGCAAAGGTCCAACGGTTGCACGATGCTGTGCTGTGGCAGTCAACTGAAGGTCATGATGGTCAGAAGAGCGGAGAGGACGTCCAGAGGTAGCTGAGATAGGCCGTCTCATAAGATCACAGAGGTAGCGTGGAGCTTGACCTAAAAACGTTTTACACGTAAGAAAAAGAATTTTAAACTGAATTCGAGCAGTTAGAGGAAGCCAATGAAGGTCTTGAGTCATGAAAGTCGAAATATGGGAGAAACGAGGTAAGCGGGCAATTAAACGAGCATTAGAATTAAGTACTGATTGCAGTGGAGCCAGGCGGAGTTTTGGTAGGCCCATAAGTAAGGAGTTACAGTAGTCAATGCGAGAACAGACAAAGGCATGAACCATGGAATAAAAAATCGGCGAGGGGACAGATCGTCGAATGGCACGTAGACGCCGCAAGTGATAAAAACTGGACCGAGAGAGATTAGAGATATGTGCAGAGAAAGAAGAGTACTTGTCAAGAGTAACACCCAGGTTAGCGGACATTTGTCGAAAAGTAAATTGAGGGAACTGCTTGGCAAGTAAATCGTAATCAAGTTTAATTAGCTGTTGGCGAGTGCCAAGCCAGATCAATTGAGTCTTGGAAGAGTTGAGTGAAAGACGATTAGAGGACATCCAACAATTGAGATCAGCAGAAAGAGATTCAATAGATTGGGAAAGAGCAAGCTGATGAGAAAGAGGGACCACGAACAAAGGCCTGGACATCATCAGCATAGAGGTGACCAGAGGCTGAGTGTTTAGCAAAGAGAAGAGGAATATCGGCTGTAAACAAGATATAAAGAAGTGGACCCAGCACAGATCCTTGTGGGACTCCAACTTTAACAGGTACCCATGAGGTGCGGGAGTCTCCTAGAATAACCATTTGAGTACGATCAGTAAGATAGGAGCGAAACCAAAGAAGAGGAAGGCCACTAAGACCAAAGGAAATTTCAAGGCGATGTAATAGAATATCATGATCTACCATATCAAATGCTGAAGATGCATCAAAAGTGCTAAGAGAGTAACGTGGGATTTATCCATAGCAGAATAGATGTCAGAGAAGAGAGAGAAGAGCAGTTTCAGTTGAGTGGTGAGCTCTAAAGCCAGATTGTCTGGGCGGTAGAAGGCCTGACTGCTCAAGGTAAGGAAGAAGTTGCAGAGAAACAAGTCGTTCTAAAGTCTTTGAGAGAAAAAAGAGATTTGCAATAGGGCGAAAGTTTTGGCATATGCTAGAATCCAGGTTGGGCTTCTTAAGAGTGGGAAACACAATAGCACGCTTCTGGGATGCTGGAAGGTGACCTTCTGAAAGAGACCTATTAAACAAGTAGAGAAGGAAGGAACTATAATCTGTGTTCTAATGCAGTCTATGATGTTCTAGTTTTTGTTGGCTGGACTTTTCAGGGTTCACCAGGTGGAGTTGGGCCACTGGGACCTCCAGGACCTCAGGGAGAAAGGGTACGTACGCTACCTAGCTACTCTCATTCTCAACCGGATTTCTATTTATGTGTGTATGTGTGTACGTATGTATGTATAGATAAGATGAGATACTTGTAAGATACTTGAAGCAATAAAATTGTTGGTTATGGTTATGGTTATTGCGATATAATAGTATCGTATCGTATTTAATAATTTATAAAGCGCCTATCGTAGAATAAATATTCAGATGCACTCTCACTCTCATGGAAGCCACGGGGGAAGAGAAACGCTTTTAAAGAGCGAGAGACGGATGAGGAAAAGCAGTCATTATTTTAGCCCTTAGTGAGGGGAAGGTCATTCCAAATGGAAGGACCCACTGCAGCAAATGCCCGGTGTTAGATCAGAACCGTTTTAGTCCTAGAACAAAGAGATCAAACCAATCAGAAGAGCGCCAAGAGCGAGCTGAGGATGCAGATAACGGCTAATAGTAACTCATTAATAATTATTAATAGTTTACAGATTCCTATTCTGCTGTGCTTGTGTGGTAGTGTCAGTTGTCTGTGCTAGTTGATTGCTAATGGTGTTCTGTTGATCGAACGTAGGGAGCGGCAGGTGAGCGTGGTCTTCCTGGAATCGAGGGACAGCCAGGAACAACTGGTCAGCCAGGGCCTAAAGGACCCGACGGAGATGCCGGTGAAAAAGGACCTCAGGTAAGGACCGCACTTATCTAACCCCCTACACAATTGCCTACTCTTTCGTAGTGCCAGTCAGAAGCACGAATAAATGAGGAGGGCGACGCTAATCATCTTTGTTATGACACAGAAACTACAAAAGGACTGATGATCACCGTTCGGGCATATAATATATCCGTGGGCATTAGGTGGGACCCAGATGGGTTCTTTACGGTCCCGTATGGCATAATGGGTCCGGTATGGGCTCCATGCTGGCAAGGTACCTTTTATCTGTTGGCCGTATTTCATGTGTTATCTACAGTAGTATTATCTTAGGATACCTTCTGTATTATTCTGATAGAAGAATTTCTTTCATCCAATCGATTGGAATAACTTTCTGTGGTGTCGTTGGTCTAAATTTCTTATGCCTCAGTTAATGTCACTTACTACATGGAACCAATTTACAGAGCACACCTTGAGCAAGTCCTTCACGCATGATTGCTCAGTTCCATCGATTGATGCTTCGTCATTAGATAGTGGCGCTTAATAAATCCATTATAATAATAGTCTAATAATAATAATATTATAATAATAATATATGAATATATAATAATAATAATAAATAGTCTAATAATAATAATAATAATAATAATAATAATAATAATAATAATAATAGTAATGCTTGTTCTGTCTGTTGACTTGTAGGGTGAAGCTGGTCGATCTGGTGCTCCTGGTCTTCAGGGTCTGAGGGTAAGTTCAGGATCAGCCAACATTTCTTTGCATTCTTTACGTCATTCAGTGACTGTTGTACAGTGGTTCTTCGTTGTAGCACTGCCTTCCAAGTATATCCAGGTTCTGTTATGTTGAGAACCAATTGTTTGACTCTGACCGTTGCAGAAGAATCCATCCTGACCTCTGTGGCAACATTCATCCACACCTCTGAGTCAGATGCATCGCGTGTAAGCTTACACTGTACAGATTAGGAAGTGCTTTAACTGTAAACATTTTCCAAAACTGATCGCATTATTCCACAATTATTAAAATGATTATGAAGTAATGATATTGAAGTTAAATTATAGTTAAACGAACGGTATATATATGATCACGACGCATTTGATTTTTTGACCTTTTTGTATTCAGCGTGGATACTTAGTACTTAGTACTTAGTCTCTTCCTGGTAGGTCTGCACATCGGTCCTTTCTTCTCTGTCCTGCGCCAGTCTTACAGCCTCGCCCAGAGACATCCTCAAGCACCTCAGTTCGTCCTTCTGGTCTCCGTGGCCTTCCCTTTTTCTTTTCCCCCTCAGGATCCAGCACATCACTTTTGGTTGGCTCTTCTAGCATTGTACATACGAACCACAGTCCCGTCTATTGTAATCTTCTCTTTCTCCAAATGTTCTCTACATCCTCTTCTCCCGTTCACAGACAATAAATTAAAGATTTCTGACTACAATTATACTTGAAGCGATTGATGCCTTGAGCATCATGATAAAGGCGCTATATAAGTGATTAGATAAGATTAATGAAACTTGATATATAGCGCCCCTTCAAGATTATTAGATTGGATTGGATGTGGTATTGAGGTTCCACTGTATTTATCAGCGGTAGCGCAATTTGACAGAAAAGTATATAAACAGGATTTTTAAAGGAGGTTTCGATTAATGCCTTAAGAATTGTGAATTGAGTTTCTTGTTATTTGCAGGGATCTCCTGGTCTTCCAGGTAATGATGGGCGAGAAGGCAAGGCTGGAGAACCGGTAAGAACATCTTTCTCCTATGATTTTGTCATAAATAAATTATTACCATTATTATTGTTGTTGCTGTTTATATTATTTTTATTATTATTATTATTATTATTATTATTACCATTATTATTATTATTATTATTATTATTATTATTATTATTATTATTATTATTATTATTATTATTATTATTATTATTATAATTATTATTATTATTATTATTATTATTATTACTACTATTACCCTGTCACCTAGCGAAATGAGTTATGAAATGAGTGCACTGACCATACGCTGTTGTGTTGTCGGTGAGAAGGTCAGACGGCATATGATTATGAGATATGAAACCCTTGCACAGCAGGGAGGAGTTTTTAGTGTTGTAATTTCTTAATTGGCTGTAAATTTGGCATCCTTGGCTCCTGACATCAGCTCTGTGCTGTATGTATCAGCAGTGATTTCACCTGAGATGCACTTTCGTTTTAGGGTAAACCGGGGCAAGATGGGAAACCTGGCGAGCAGGGTCCGCAGGGACAGCAGGGTCTACCCGGATTTCAGGGACTTACCGGAGAAAGGGGAACATCGGTTTGTACTCGACAATTTTCGAATATAATTTCTTTTTGCTGTGATTTACAAAGCAGTCGTAATATTCGTAATTATTTTCTGTATTTTTCGCTATGTACCCAACCAATTTGTACCTACTCTTTATAATTGTTTGTTTTCAGACAAGCTGTACTCATGGACTGTACCTAAAATTGTGAAACAATAAAGAACGATTTCATTTGATATTCTTTATAACTCTGAAAAGTTACTGAACATTTCACCATTAATTTATGGTACTGATGAATCTGTTCCTCCTATAGTGAGCCGCTCATAAATTGTCGTTTTTTCTGCCTTCAAAACTTCTGTGGATGTCTTCTACTACAACAAGGTGTGTTTTGAAATTCTGTTTCAGGGTGAGCCAGGGAAGGAGGGTGGCGTGGGGCCAATTGGTCCTGCAGGAAGCCCTGGTGAGAGGGGCCGCGATGGAGAAGCGGGAGGACCTGGTGAAGCCGGTGTGCCTGTAAGTCATTCAGTTAGTAAGATCTACTGCTGTGTAATGTAATGTAAATCTTCTCTCAGTCTCAATATATTGTTCACGTTGACTTTCCAGACAGGAGGAGCACTCCAGGTGGTACTGGCTGTGTATTGTCTGTAGATGTGAGAAAGGTAAATATTATCATTAAAATTATGCATTTATTAAGTGCTTTGTTTCTAATCTGACCCTCCAGGAAGCAGTAGCTGACAAAGTGCCTAACAAAATGAAGTTTGTGCTACAAAAATTCTATGTAGCTCTATATGAATGGTCTTTGTGTTATTTAGGGTTTGGCGGGTGAGAAGGGACCACTAGGCAACACAGGTGCCCCCGGATTCCAGGTATGACGTCGTCTAACGTCTTTTTACTCTCCGTTGCATCACTCGCCGACATCGCCGATCGTACGGCACGGACTTTTGGAAGCAAAAGATTTATTTAGCACCTGGGTTCAGACTGATGGCCGTGTCAGAAATTCTCTACTCTTTTTGGAACAATCTCCTTGTTGTATCTGTCGGTTCTGCTTAATATCTCTCTCCCTGTATCTGTCCGTTCTGCTTAATATCTATATATATCTCCTGTAATATATAAGTTTTATATATATCTGTTTCTATCCGTTCTGCTAACTTTCTCCCTGTATCTGTCGTTCCGTTCTAGTGCCGGCTTTAGGTAAACGCGATATAGGCGGCTGCCTAGAGCGGCACTTTCCAAATTTAAGGGGCGGTAAATTCCGACAAAATACATGATGGACACTTCCGTCAAGAGGATATCATTTATGAGTAGGGCGGCATTTTTTTCCTCACCTAGGCCTATAGCACAAAATTGTCGAAGACTCTCAAAGGCCGCCTCTGGTCCGTTCTGCAAACTCTCTCCCTATGTCTGCCTGCTCTGCTCAGTCCCTAGTGTCATTTTGTTCTCATCTTAAACTTAACTCTTTTAAATTCCTTATGTATAGGCTGCCTCTCTGTCTTACGGGCTGATCTTCTGGAAGTTGAGCTGATTACGGCTTGGTTTTGGTGTGCCATCGGTTGATGCCTTGTGCATTAGACACCGGCGCAATAGAAGTTACTAATTACAATTACTGGTGTCTAGATTCGAAGAACCAATCACTGATGAATGTGCGACGTATATATCTTCATTTAGATTTGGTAGAAACTGGAATTTAATGCTGTCCACGTACATAACTTCTATCCACCTCTTTCTGATCTTCTATGCGGTCTATCTGTCTGTCTGTCTGTCTGTCTGTCTGTCTGTCTCTGTCTTTCTGTCTCTCTCTGTCTGTCTGTCTCTCTCTCTGTTTGTCTGTCTCTTTCTCTGTTTGTCTGTCTCTCTCTGTTAGTCTCACTCTATCTCTGTCTCTTGTCTCCAGGCAACTGTTTCTTTATCCTCTTCATACATTATTCCTGGACAACCCCTCTGACTTGTCGCAACAGTCTTGAATCAGATGTATGCATGTATTGTATCATTGCATTAAATTGTGTTGTGTGGGAGAAGCTGTTTTACCCTGATGCTGGATTATTTCTCAGGGATTACCTGGAAGTCCAGGATCAGTTGGAGAGGGTGGGAAGCCTGGAGAATCAGGACCAGATGGTCCACCAGGACCACTTGGACAGCCAGGACCAACCGTACGTCTCTGGCTCCAATTTAGCTATTCAGTTTTAGCTGCATATGTATGTACGTACGTACGTATGTATGTATGTATGTGTGCATGTATGACTTATATGTATGACTTGTATGTATGTATGTATGTATGTATGTATGTATGTATGTATGTATGTATGTATGTGTGTGTATGTATGTATGTATGTATGTGTGTATGTGTATGTGTGTGTGTATGTATGTATGTGTGTGTATGTATGTAATGTATGTATGTATGTATGTATGTATGTATGTATGTAACAATTGATGAATAGCAGTTTGAAGAAGATTAACAGAAGAGCGTTTTGTCGTTCTTCAGGTATCGTCTCCATGGTTTCTGGATTTCACTTCATATCGTAAATCTTGTCTAATTTCTAATTTAACTGAGCTTATTCGCAATTGATTCACTTCAGATCTCTTTTTCTGAGCTGTAACGCTCTGCAGCTGTCCCAAAACGCTTCCTTTCCTCAACTCTTCCGTCATCAAATCACCCAATCCTACCAAACAACAATGTAAACAAACAACCCTAACTAATCCATTTTCCATGTTGCACCTCAACTCTGGAATGATCTTTCACCCCAATTCCAGAAAGTCTCGATTCCTCCACCCCTTCAGTTCCTCACCAGCCACCATTCGTCTCAGACCCTCAGCAGGCCACTCCATTCGAAACTGAAACCTATGAACTAATCTTACCCAGATCGATGCAATATGCCGCTGTTCTCTGAGACTCTGTCTCTTTGGTCGCCAGACAACCGTTTCTTCGTTTTCATACATTATTCCTGGACAACCACTCTGACTTGACGCAGCAGTCGTGAATAAACTGTTGCTCTGCACGTATCTTCATGTAGCGCCTTATGATTTTTTCTGGCTTACGATTACGGCACTAATTTAGATAATTTAATATTTTATTTTATATCTTTACGTAGAAGAGTTTCAGAAATCCTCGATGATTTCGTTTTCAAGAAATCTGGTTTCGGCATATAATTATTTGTGTGTTGGTTGTGTAGTAAGATCAGTTATAAAATTGAGATTGATTTCTGTGCCTGCCACAGGGTGAAAGAGGACCATCGGGCGAAGGAGGACCGATAGGACCACGAGGTCTTACAGGAGAACGAGGACCAGCTGGTCCAGACGGAAAGGACGGAGAAACGGTAAGTCTCCAGCTGGAAACTATCGGAACTTCGAATTGGTAAGCTAAGCGCAGGGCACCAGCTTATTCAAGAGGGACGAACGATATATTACAATACGATATAAATACCTGCCATGGTTTGCAGTGTTCAGATGTATTTTGTGTGGTTGATTATAATAGCACCTTGGGAAAAAGATTACTTTGATCAATTGCTAATTACATGATCCAAATGCTTTCATCAGTTGCTAACTGCTTAATCCCCATTGGCTAATTAATGTAACCCTGTGAATTAATCTATCCTTTGATGTCGTCATCATTGAGCGTCTCTGATTAGTTGACTCTTTAACTGGTGCTATATAAATGTTCTGTTACAATTACAATTACAAAAGATGATTTCTGTCAGTCGATGTAGCATTGGTAATTAGTTCAGCCGTCATAAAGAAGCAAGTTTGATTATCTGCATTACGTTTTTAGAAGTCCCTTCAATGCAGTGTGATTTTCCTTACAGATTTTATTTTAGTTATAGTTATAGTTATAGTTAATGATTTTTGATTTTAGTTATAGTTATAGTTATAGTTAGTATCATTTTTTAGTTATAGTTATAGTTATAGTTAATGGATTTTTATTTTAGTTAATTTTAGTTACTACTTAGTTACAATAATTAAGTCTATAAGCAAAATTGTGCGTATTAATACGCTGTTTCACAATTTACTCAGAGCTATGAAAACCTTTGAAGCATGGGTACAGTCAGCTTCATGAATACACGAGTTTCCAAAGTAACTGACAAATTTCACAATAAAAATTTCGCATTTTTCGTTCTCATTTATGTCGAATCGTCCATATTGCACTTCCTATTTTTATTTTTGTATTAACGAAAATAAAGATGAATTTTCGTTAGTGTTATTTTCGTTATAGTTATAGTTATAGTTAATGATATTTTTAGTTATAGTTATAGTTATCGTTAACGAAGTCATTTTATTTTTTAACGAACATTTTCGTTATCGTTATCGTTAACGAAAATCACACTGCTTCAATGTAACGCTTAGGCAGGCATGGGTATTAAGTGTTAGCGACTTCACTTTCTCAGCCTCGGCATATGAGGGTAAGTGGCCAGTCCTCTCCCTCGCCGTCTCATCTTCCCACTGAGAGTGTACGGTCAGTGTATTCATTATGGCTGAGATGATCAGAGTTGCAAGTGGAGCAGAAATCTCAAAGTAAAATTTCTGTCCTGGTTGGGATTTGAACCTCTCACTTGACAGTTCCACACGCTAACCACTAGCTAGATTAGTTTGATTAAATTAATTTAATTTGAATTGATGATCTGTTGATCTTGGTTGTTTCCAGGGTAAAGCCGGTGAAAAGGGAGAGCCAGGTCCAATGGGACCAGCTGGAATCGTCGTAAGCAGTCTATCACACAACATCTAACATCTAACATCTACAATAAATAAGAGAGACAGTTATAATAATCATCATCATCATCTTCATCAGCAGCAGTTGCAGGCACAGACAGTTGCCGATCGGTCAGAGCAATCGACTTGTAACGCGGAGCGTACGGGTACGAGCCTTACCTGAGATGGATATTGTGTAGAGACCTCCTCGAGCGAATCCTTCACACAAAGTTGCTTCATCTACAATAATGAGATTTCCTACATTGCTTGCATAATAGATGTAGGAATAATACAATAGATCGTATTATTTCGTATAGATAATAATAATAATAATATCTTTCTTTAATTAAGCGCCTGACAAACGCACTGCGCTGTACATTTGTAGATAAAATCATATCTTTCATCACGCTCTTTCACTGTCAATGCCGCTGGTCACTCATCAAATCCGCACACCCTCACCTGCGGTGTTCCTCAAGGTTCTGTTCTCGGTCCTCTGCTGTTCATTCTTTACACCTCCCCACTCAGCAAACTCATTTCCTCATCCTCTACTGATCATCACCTCTATGCCGACGACACACAACTCTTCATTTCTTTCTCCCCTCACTCCCTTCCAGACGCATTAAATCATCTACGCAACACAATCACCCAGATTTCAGCTTGAATGACCGCTAATCTGCTCTGCCTTAACCCTTCAAAAACAGAATTCCTCATTATTGGCCTCCGCGAGCAATTAAACAAACTAGCCTTTCCTCCCGATCTTTGTCCAACCGATCTCGCTTCTCCCGCATTTTACTCTTCTCCTGTCCGCAATCTTGGAATCATCATCGATAAAAGCCTCACCTTTTCCGACCACATCAGCCAGCTATCTCGCACCTGCTATATGCACATCCGCGACCTTCGTCGATTGCGCCCAATACTTGATTACAAGACTGCATGCACAATAGCCACCTCAATTGTTCATTCCAAACTCGACTACTGTAATTCCATCTTTTACAACATCGACTCTTCTCAAATCAAACGCCTGCAAACAGTCCAGAACGCTCTCGCCCGCGCAGTCACCAAAACTCCCAAACACCACCACATAACCCCTGTTCTCAAATCACTTCATTGGCTTAAAGTCCCTCAGCGCATCCATTACAAAATAGTATCTCTTACCTACAACGCCCTTCAAACGTCTAAACCCTCTTACATTCGCCAGCTATTCACCGTCCAACTGCCCGGGTCTACTCGCTCATCATCATACCTTTCTCTATCCCGGCCTCCAGTGTCATCCGCTCTGAAATTCTGCAACCGCTCCTTAGTCTATGCTGCACCAGCTCTTTGGAACGGACTCCCAAAAGACCTCCGCCAGTTTGCTCATCCTCCTATCTCGCCTCTTAACTCAACTTCTCCTCCGCTTGCACTCTCCTCTTCTACTTTCCACTCACGACTGAAAACCGAACTCTTCAAGATATCCTATCCTGATTCCACTCCTTCGCCACCACACGACCACCATCATCACCGACTGCCACCGTAGCACCATGCTGTCTCCTCGGCTTGACCTCCCCGGATTTTGACCTGGCACCGAAACGAACAGAGGAGTTTTGGCTATTGCGGACTGATTTGATATAGCGCCGGTGAATAAGCTGGTCTCCCTGACGTGGCTTTTGTGGGCGCTGAGAAATTTTCGAAGATTTACATTACATTACATTTACATGTTATGCAATTTAAATCTTAACTACTAACAGAACAGACAGCCTGCAATGCACGGCGCTAATAGCAGCCTACAAAGCATATCCGCCCTACGGAACTCGAACTCGGTACCTCTCGCTCTCTACGCCAGATGTTATCCAATGCGCTATCGGGCTATTGCTATACAATTATAGTAATAATCATGATAATTGGTGTCTGATGCACAATGCATCAGCGGACGATGCAAGATAATACGATGATAATAATGAAATCATATTTACGACAATGAACTGTAATAACGATATCACGAGAGTGTGTCAGTTGACTCCATTCGTTTGGAGCAGAGGCGTCGAATGCACGTAAGCCCATAACTGTTCTGCGTCGTGGCTCAGCTAAAAGACCGGTTCTTGATGATCGCAGGCAACGAAGAGGGATGTAAGCAGGGGTGCAAAAAACCAAACTTTTTTCAAAATGAAAAGTTTGTTTTTTTGGTTTTTTTGGTTTTATTTGGTTTTTTGGTTTTTTGGTTTTTTGTTTCTAAGATTTTCCTATTTCGGATGATAAAACTGATAAAAATGGCATAATACCGTTCAATTTAATCAGATGCATATAAATGAAATTAACTAGAACAGTAGAACCAAAGATATTAGAACCGTAGAATGTCATAAAATGAAGTTAACAAAGACCATACAACAATTGCCAAGAGAGTTTAAGAGACGACATTTTTGGCATTTATAATTTTGAAATTTGTAAAACAAAAACAAAATTGACGGTTTTTTTTAAAAAAAAAACCAAAAACTCAAAACCAAGCCTTTAACAGCCCTGGATGTAAGGAGTTAGAAGTGACTAAAGATAGGGAGGTGTAATGGTGCTGAGCAGGGCTGTTAAAAGCTTGGTTTTTGGGGTTTTTTAAAACAAACAAACAAAAAACCTCAAATTTTGGTTTTTTGGTTGTTTACAAATTTCAAAATTATAAATGCCAAAAATGTCGTCTCTTCAACGCTCTTGGCAATTGTTGTGTGGTCTTTATTAACTTCGTTTTATGACATTCTACGGTTCTACTGTTCTAGTTAATTTCATTTATATGCATCTGATCAATTTGAACGGTATTATGCCATTTTTATGAATTTTATGATCCCATATAGGAAAATCTCAAAACCAAAAAACCAAAAAAAACCAAAACCAAATGAAACCAAAAAACCAACTTTTCATTTTGAAAAAAGCTTGGTTTTTTGCACCTCTGGTGCTGAGGGATTTGTAGGTCAAATTTCAATTTAGATTTCATTCAGAATTCATCAGGAAGCCAATGCAGCTGATGGAGTAGGACTGAGGAGCTTGTTCGTAGTGCGACACGCAGTACTACGCGAGCTAAGGAGTGTCATGTATTAAGTTCTACGAGTCTTCTTTTCTTTCGTTTGTTGTTTGTAGGGTTTACCAGGTGAGAGAGGAGCGGCTGGAATCGCTGGAGCCAAGGGTGATAACGTAAGCAATCTTCCCTTTCAATCGGAACAACATTTTCCTCTGCTTGTCGTCTTCTATTGGAGTCGTAAAATCCATGCATTTTTATAGCGCCAGTTAAAAACTAAGCGCTGGTCACCTGCTTAGTCACGGGCACCGCGTCTGTCAGCTGTCGACTACCAATAGAGGTCGATGGAGCTGAGAAGTTGCTCTCTATGGCTTGGGTGGCACTTTGCTTCGGAACTGTGCCTCTCAGAACATAGTTCACTGCTGTATAATGCTTGCAGCTCAGAACGTGGCTTCCTGCTAACGATGCTGTAAATTCAGAGCATGGATCCCTGTTTATGATGCTTGTAACTCAGAGCGTGGTTCCCTGCTGGTGGTGTTTTACAGACTGGTGCTGTGTTCTGTTCTGTAGGGCCTTGCAGGAGGCAAAGGAAGAGCAGGAGAACCAGGAAAAGACGGTGAACCAGTAAGTATACCTCCGTTGAAATTCATCAGTTGACCTTGTGACCTTCGCTTTCGGATATCTCACCAACATCTCCAGATTTACATCGAAAGAAAGACGAACAAGAAAATAACAGCTTCTAAATCTTTAAATCACTACTTTAGACATGCTTGCATAAGTTTCTCTGCATCAGACAAGGGGCGCGTCAGTGAGAGAGAGACAGAGACAGAGACAGACAGGCAGACATACAGACAGATGGAGGCAGACAGGCAGAGACACAGACAGAGAGACAAAGACAGATAGACAGACAGAAACAGACCGACAGAAACAGAGAATAGAAATACAGAGAGACAGACAGAGACAGACAGACAGAGACAGACAGGCAGAGACAGACAGGCAGAGACATAGACAGACAGAAACAGAAAGACAGAGACAGACAGATAGAGACATAGACACAGAGACAGAGACGAACAGAGACAGAGACAGAGAGAAAACAGATACAGAATGACAGATAGAGACAGAGATAGATAGAGACAAAGAGACAGAGAGACAGAGACAGATAGAGAGTGACATCTATTGGATCGGTGTCAACTGCAAAAGGCATATCAATCGATGACGCTCAATGTCTTTACCCATTACCTTTCTTCTTCTAAGGAATCTCCATAGAGACATCTAAACAAGTCTTGTACTTTCATCCATTGTGCATTTAATTTATAATAATTTCTCGCTGTTGTTTGTTTTGATTAGGGCCAGAGGGGACTGCCGGGCTCAGGAGGGCCAACGGGGATTGCATCAGCCAAAGGTGACCCTGGGTTTCCGGGGGCAAGAGGGCCAACGGGTAACCCCGGTCCGCCAGGCGATAGGGGCGATCAGGGACCGGTCGGTGGCCTGGGTCTTCCGGGATTGGTGGTGAGTTGGATTTCTCTCTATTCAGACTTTAATGAGCCTTTAACGTCATCGACCGATAAAGAGCAACAGGGAAGGAGAGACAATCGTTGAAACTGAACCAAAGAAGTTGCTACGTTAAATAGTTTAATCCTTTTATGCCTCACACCAGGACAGGGTTTGGCTCTCAGAGGGGGAGGGGTGCGTTCTCGGTGGGTGGACCACAGCTTTCGAAGTGACTGCCCTGTTCTGTGCATTCTATCTATTCTCTGATGCCATCTGTCAACTGTTGATGGACATCTTTTGGTTTTGCTCTACGTGTTTGCGTGGGCCTACCACTGATGACTCTCCTAGTCATCTACTGTGCGTTGTTTGGCCAACAGGTGTGATATTCTATAGAAGTAATTATTTTACTAGATTTCGTTATCAATTTATTGATAATCTGCAGCTAAAACAATTGAAGACTTTTCAAGTAGTTGATTTTATTTATACTATTTACAGTCTTCATTTATTTGTCATTATGGAACACAATGATGTTCTGTCAAATTGAAATGCATTGTCTCTGGTGCCACTTATGACTCGAGAGAAGACAGTCTGCCAAGCGGACAGAGAGGCGGACGTATGGAGACTGACACACAGATAGACAGGCGGATGTACATAGACAGACAGACAGACAGACAGACAGACAGACAGACAGACAGACAGGTGGATGTGAATGAGTGACATATGTGTAGAGTGTTGTTTGTTTTCAATCAGGGTGGTGCTGGACCAGCGGGCGATAGAGGAGCTCCTGGATTTCCGGGTGAAAGAGTAAGATCTTCAGCCACTCATTTGTAACTGAACTTCTTCTGGAATGATTTTGCTAATTGATTGATTGATTGATTGATTGTTTTGATTCATTCCTTCATTCATTCTTTTAACCAGTTTGCTTTAATCATCATTGGTCATTCATGGGTGTCTATCAGACAAACAAACAGACTGTTTGTCTGTCTGTTTGTCTGTCTGTCTGTCTGTTTGTCTTGTCTTATGTTATTAATAATCTTGATTTTTCTGTTGATTGTTTGAATGATCTTTTGACTAATTGACTGATAAGATGGTCTAAGCTTATATTTAGATGCAATGAACATGTGAATTAGTGATATATTTAATTAACTCTGATAATTAATTAACTCTAGGGTCTTGATTAATTGTGATTCATTTAAATTAAACTCCAATAATCTGATTAATTTCTACAGTCTGTCCATTTTTTGTTAGTTTTTGACTGGAAATGGGTCCATATAAATGGGTTACGTTACGTTACATTTACTTCTGTTCTTGTTGTGCTGTTCTAGGGTATTCCGGGGCCTAACGGTCCCGTTGGGCAGATAGGGTCAGCTGGGCCTCAGGGCAAAGAGGGCGTGCAGGGCGGGCCGGGTACTAAAGGCGAAACAGGTTCAGTTGGTGAGACGGGGCCAACGGGTGGGCCCGGAGCCCCAGGACCAACCGGTTCAGCAGGAGGCCCTGGACTGCCTGGCCCCCTCGGACCAGTGGGAAAGGAGGGACAAAGGGTAAGCTTAAGCCTCCTCATCTCTTACTTCGTCTCTCGCTCGCTGCCGTGATATGAACGTTATGACCCCTGTATGTATGTATTTATGTATGAGCACTTGTTATAGCGCCCCTTCAAGATTTCTACCAGGGCGCTCCGGGTACTACAGCGAAACAGGACACTTGAATCGGCCAACGTTTCACGCCGAAGCGCATGAGCAATTGGTTCGGCAGGACTTGCCCAGGGCTCCCTACGCGGCGGCTTTGAGGTGGATTCGAACCCTCAACCCTCCGCCTGCAAGGCACTCGAACTCTACCCCATACACCACCGCGCCTCACACTTAAGTCATTGCACTGGCTTCCTGTTCAGCAGTTGATCTATTTCAAGTTGGGACTAGTAGTTGATAAAACACTGAATTCTGTCGAACCACAGCACTTAGAATCAGTTCTTATTCCCAAGACTTATCATTATTCAACGACGTCATCTGATTATCATTTCCTGGTCAGACTTAAAACAAGAACTGTTCTCGGCGAACAAACTTTTTCAGTAGTTGGACCTACTTTCCGGAACTCTGTCCCTGTGTCTGTCCTTCCTGCTCAGTCCCTTATGTCATTTCGTTCTCATCTTGAAACGTTCCTCCTTCAAATTGCTTATCCCCCCTCTATCTGTCCGTTGAGAGATCAATTCTCTCTCGACCTGATATCTGCTCCGTTCTGCTCAATATCTCTCTCCTGTTGATGTCCGTTCTGCTCAATATCTCTCGCAATAGTCCGTTCTGCTCAATATCTCTCTCCCATGTATCTGTCCGTTCTGCTCAATATCTCTTGATGTATCTGTCCGTTCTGCTCAATATCTCTCTCTGCTGTATCTGTCCGTTCTGCTCAATATCTCTCTCCCTGTATCTGTCCGTTCTGCTCAATATCTCTCTCCCTGTATCTGTCCGTTCTGCTCAATATCTCTCTCCCTGTATCTGTCCATTCTGCTCAATATCTCTCTCCCTGTATCTGTCCATTCTGCTCAATATCTCTCTCCCTGTATCTGTCCGTTCTGCTCAATATCTCTCTCCTGTATCTGTCCGTTCTGCTCAATATCTCTCTCCCTGTATCTGTCCATTCTGCTCAATATCTCTCCCTGTATCTGTCCATTCTGCTCAATATCTCTCTCCCGTATCTGTCCGTTCTGCTCAATATCTCTCATCCCTGTATCTGTCACCATCTGCTCAATATCTCTCTCCCTGTATCTGTCCGTTCTGCTCAATATCTCTCTCCCCTGTATCTGTCCGTTCTGCTCAATATCTCTCTCCCTGTATCTGTCCGTTCTGCTCAATATCTCTCTCTCTGTATCTGTCCGTTCTGCTCAATATCTCTCTCCCTGTATCTGTCCGTTCTGCTCAATATCTCTCTCCCTGTATCTGTCCGTTCTGCTCAATATCTCTCTCCCTGTATCTGTCCGTTCTGCTCAATAGCTCTCTCTCCTGTATCTGTCCGTTCTGCTCAATATCTCTCTCTCTGTATCTGTCCGTTCTGCTCAATATCTCTCCCTGTATTGCTGTCCGTTCTGCTCAATATCTCTCTCCCTGTATCTGTCCGTTCTGCTCAATATCTCTCTCCCTGTATCTGTCCATTCTGCTCAATATCTCTCTCCCTGTATCTGTCCGTTCTGTTCAATATATCTCTCCCTGTATCTGTCCGTTCTGCTCAATATCTCTCTCCCTGTATCTGTCCGTTCTGCTCAATATCTCTCTCCCTGTATCTGTCCGTTCTGCTCAATATCTCTCTCCCTGTATCTGTCCGTTCTGCTCAATATCTCTCTCCCTGTATCTGTCCGTTCTGCTCAATATCTCTCTCCCTGTGTCTGTCCGTTCTGCTAAGAATCTCAATGTGTCTGTCTCATTCTGCTCAATGTCTCTCCCCGTATCTGCTCTGCTCAATATCTCTCCCCTGTATCTGTCCGTTCTGCTCAATATCTCTCTCCCTGTATCTGTCCGTTCTGCTCAATATCTCTCTCCCTGGATCTGTCCATTCTGCTCAATATCTCTCTCCCTGTATCTGTCCGTTCTGCTCAATATCTCTCTCCCTGTATCTGTCCGTTCTGCTCAGTATCTCTCTCCCTGTATCTGTCCGTTCTGCTTAATATCTCTCTCCCTCTGTCCATTCTGCTCAATATCTCTCTCCCTGTATCTGTCCGTTCTGCTCAATATCTCTAGGCCTGTATCTGTCCATTCTGCTCAATATATCTCTCCCCTGTATCTGTCCGTTCTGCTCAATATCTCTCTCCAATGTATCTGTCCGTTCTGCTTCAGTATCTCTCTCCCTGTATCTGTCCGTTCTGCTCAATATCTCTCTCCCTGTATCTGTCCATTCTGCTCAATATCTCTCTCCCTGTATCTGTCCGTTCTGCTCAGTTGCTTGTGTCATTTCGATCTCAACTTGAAACTTACCTCCTTCAAATTGCTTATCCCCCCCTTTCTGACATAGTGGAGAGATCTTCCGGATGTTGACCTTATTACGGCTTGGTATCGAAGTGTCATTGATCGATGCCTTGTGCATTAAACACCGGCGCTATAGAAGTTTCTAATTACATTTACAATTTACTATTTACCAGACAATTGATGTCTATGATCGTTCCGGTCATAGCAGTGTCTGCTGATCTAGACCTTTTACTAGTGTGGTCTTCTGGTTCCTTTATACGAACGTTTCTGGTTGTTGGTGTACTTGAAGAGTGTCTTAGAAGATGGAGCTTAATTAAGAATGGTTTGAATATGACTTTTGTTGCTTTTTCAGGGAGCGAGAGGAGAATCTGGTCAGCCTGGGAAGTCGGGTGAAGCTGGAACCCCTGGAGAGCCTGGAAGAGACGGAGAGAAGGGAGAACGAGGAGAGGAAGGACCAGAGGTGAGGCACATCTTGGCATTACCACAATCATCATCATCATCATCAGTAGCAGCAGCAGCAGAAGCAGCGACATGAGTGTCATTATCGTCATCATCACCATCACCATCCACCATCATCATCACAAGGGATGCGGAACAAATTACATTGCCATGTATTATCATAAAAAGTAATTGAACTAGGTGTCTAGATGGTGCCTTCTATGTTAGCCCCACCAACGGGAATCGCTTCTCTCTCTGTCTCTCTGTCTGTCTCTGTCTCTTTCTCTTTCTCTCTCCGTCTCGAGCTCCTCAGTTCGTCCCTGCCACATTATATGATCGGTTGTCTTTGAAATGAATGGGAGCCGTTGTCCGAATCCATTGGAAAAGCGAAGGTGTAAAAATCGATTGAGTCATTGAACCCAGTCTATAGCATATCAGTCAACTTGAGACAATGGAGCGTATGATTGTCGGAGTTAGAGATTGATATAGCTAATGGTTTATGTCTGATTGTAGGGACCTTCTGGTCCAGCTGGTGCCCCCGGCCAACAGGGCGAGAGGGGGCTTGTTGGGCTGCCTGGAGCGAGGGGTGAAGCAGGGCCACATGGCCCATCCGGTCCAAACGTAAGTATGTCTCGTTTCTAATAGGCCTTTGTCCCAACTATCATTAACTTATTATTTTCGTACTAATGACTTATTATTTTCATTGTGTTGTATTGTTTGTATTGTACTTACGTTTATATTGCGACCGAGCCACCCGCAGTAAAGATATCATTAACTCTGATTATTTTTCCGGGAAGCGAACCCGGGGCGCCGGCGTGACGAGCGGGCACCAACCCACTCGGCCACTCAGGATCCTTGTTATTCCTATCATTAACGTATTGTTTCCTACTAACTATTTATTATTTTCAAATTGTTAACTTATTTATCCCTTTCATTAACTCATTATTTTTCATGTTATTAGCGTGTTATGTATTTTCTTCAGCCTGTTGTTGCTCCATTCTCCCTACGCAGATGGGTCGACAAACCCTGAACTTGATGCTTCTTGTCAAGTGTTATTATTGTGAATGTGAATGACATTGAATTAAAAGTATTTGATCGTATTTATTATTATTTCACATGGCTAACTGATCGAAAGAAATGCGGCCTTTGTCAGTCGTAAAACTTGCGGTTTTATTAAAGAAGTCATTACTTATCGTGTTAATTGGTTAATTGTTTGATTGAGTTGGCTTTGTTTCTGCCCGATTAAGCTGCCGGATGATTAACAAATCCTTTAATATATAATTTTGAATTGTGTGATCGTCGTTTGTGTGTCATAGGGTGAGCCTGGTCCACCTGGAGATGATGGAGACGCTGGGGATCGAGGTCTTCCAGGAGAGGCAGGCACTGCTGGAAGCCCTGGACATCCGGGAGAAAGAGGACAAGGTGTAAGTGAACACACTGTTCCATCCAATCCACTGAAGAACAGATATTTTATTATTATGTGTTATTATTATTATTACCAGTGATGTTGTTGAGTCCACCTACGCTGAGTCGAGTCCGAGTCCAGAGTAGAGTTCGAGTCAACCGCGGTAACCGCGGTAAATCAATGGGGAAACATCGGTAATACCGCGGTAATCCAAGCGGTAATGGGTCTCTAGCGGTAATACCGCGGTAATGGGGAATGAGCCGGCAAGAAACCCGGGTGATGTTAAGAACTTGAGAGCTGATAAGGAGATTTTCTTATTTCCTGAAGCCGTCTAGTCAGAAATGGTCAAGACTTGGTTAATACAAACTGTCGATATGATAATTACGGACTAATTAGTCAGCAATACAAATAGCTTTGTTAGCCAAAATATGTCATTTTTTAAATTTTAATTGGTAAACTTTTGCGGGGAATGCGATGTCGTCCTGCGGGGATGGGGTGGGGATGGGGAGAAAACCTAAAGATGGGGATGGGGAAAACCCTGCTAAGACTTACTTGTTGCGAATGGGGACGAGGTCTCCCCATGTCACTCTCTAGTCCAGTAGGTGTTCGAGTATGAGCTAAAGATCTGTAACGTACAAGTCTAATTCCGGAGTCCGTCAGCATGAAAATGCACTGAAACACGCAATTTAATGGCATAGCCACAGAGAAAATAGCAGCACTGTTTATGCAGTAAGAATTGTTAATGTAATTAGACTTTATTAAGCGCCACTATGTAGTGACGAAGCATCAA
>JACEVL010000246.1:304998-542498 GCA_020284085.1 Aporrectodea caliginosa | reverse complement strand
TATTTATGCAGAAGCGCAAACATTGAACTAATGAGATACGCCAACAACATCAATCGATGGCGCTGAGCATTTGTGAGTGACTCTATGACTTTCTCACGGTCCCTACACAGTAACCGTCTCAGAGGAGGAGGAGGATTGAACCCATACTCTGTGTGTTACAAGCGAGCGCTCTAACCACTCAGCTACCATAGCCCTTGTTAGATCATGTTTCCTCAGATTCGAGGTTGCATCTGAATCTGGCATCAACCAATCTGAATGGGGTCTGTTGTCTTCGATAAATGCCCTCAATGTCGCCCGGCAGAACTCTCTCTTCTACCCTACCAGCACTGGATATCATAATTAGATTAGATAATTATGATCATTAGATTAGATTAGATTAAATTAGATCATTATGATTACCGGTGCCTTTGAGGTGTTCTTTAAAATTGTCTTTACTATGCACATGCGTTGACTGTGTCTGAATGTAGAGGTCTATAGTATTGATAACGGCAATGGAGAAATGATTTGATTTGATTAAAATGACCGTTTCTGGGTTTTCCAGGGCTCGAAAGGACCTCCAGGCCCCAACGGAAGACCGGTGAGTACGGACTGACCTCCGTTCAACTCCTGCTTAATTGAATTATCATTTTAAACAGAAGGTTAACTTTTTGCATAGCGTGCCACAACTGGGATGCTTTCTACCCTATCAACACTGGAGAAATGAGTAGATAGGATTGGATTGGATTGGATTAGTTAGATTGGATAGATTGGATTATTGGATTTAAATTAAATCTGCCTTTGAGGTGTTCTTTAAAATTAATGCTCTTTTAGTAGTATTGATAACGTGGAGTGGTTTGATTAAAATGACGTGGTTTTTCCAGGGCTCGAAGGGACCTTCTGGCCCCAACGTGGTAGTGGTAGTTAATTGAATTATCATTTTGTAGTTAGCTGGTGCTTTGTAGCCTAGTCTAGCAGTAGCAGTAGTGGTAGTGGTCGTGGTAGTGGTAATGGTAGTTGTAGTAGCAGCTGCAGCAGCAGCAGTAGTAGTAGTGTTTATAGTAGCTGTAACGCATCCTTAAACAGCTACTATTATCCTACTGTAAATTTTGATAAGGCCTACGTTTTATAGCAATTAATTGCGTAATTCTTCACCATATCTTTTGCGTTAAGGCTTTACACAGTGTAATCCCAGTGCACAATGTATATAGCACCACTCCAGATAAGGCTAACAAGAGATGCTCTCTACACTAGACTCAATTATCTTAAATGTCGTTACAAGCAGAAATTTCATCCGTAAGAAAAGAAGTATGCACAGAAATCTAGTAAGAATCGCCGTTGGCGAGCCCACGCAAACACGTAGAACCCAGGCAACAGAGTTGGTTGATGTGTAATGACTGATAGTGAACTATACATAAGTGAAGAACTGGATGTTATTGTTGTTTCAGGGTCCACCAGGTCCGCCTGGACCACCTGGACCACCTGTGAGTTGACTTTCTTTTCCATCTTTATATTTCTCAGCCAGCCTAGATTTCTACAACACTCTAGTTTCATTGCTTTGTTTATTTTTCGTCTCTGAATGACTGTAGCAGTCATTAAGAAGGAACATTGTTTCTATCGGGAACTAGTTTTGGAACGACTTGGTGATGTCGAATTCACGACCAAATGGTAGAATGATTGCCTGTAAAGCAGATTGGCCGGGTTCGAAATTTCAATAAGAGAGAAAGACACAGACAGAGAGAGACAGAGGGAGAGACAGAGAGACAGCGAAAGATAGAGACAGAGAGACAGAGCGATGGGGATAGAGAGGGAGACAGACAGACAGACAGACAGAGAATGAGAGGCTTGTGTGTATAGATATATACATGCTTCTGCTTCAATTGTTGACCTTAATCTCGTATTGTTCATTCATACATACACACAAACGTGCGTGCGCACACACACACATACATACCTGCAGATTGTTATTTGGTGTTTGTCTGATGGTTGGTGTTGTTTGTTTAGACTTACGTTGGAGATGGAGGTGCTCCTGCCTACAGAGAAGACTGGGGTGCAATGGGTTACGGTCGATCCAAAGGACCAGACCCATTCCTCGTTCGTTTCTCTCTTTCACATCATTTCCATCCTAATTATACTAATGCTGTTCACACTATTTTATTCACATTATCTGCTCACATTATCAGTTGACATTGTTTATTCACACTGTTTATTCATTTAGTTTATTCACATTGTTTATTCGCATGGTTTATTCACATTGTTTATACGCATTGTTTATTCACATTGTTTATTCACTTAGTTTATTCGCATTGTTTATTCGCATTGTTTAGTCACATTGTTTATATGCATTGTTTATTCACATTGTTTATTCACTTAGTTTATTCGCATTGTTTATTCGCATTGTTTAGTCACATTATTTGTTAACTTGTTGTGTATTGTTGTTTGTTATTTATGCTGTTGTCTGTTGTTGACAACTTTGTTTGCTGTTGTTTACAGCAGGGTGATGATCCGGCCAAAGGACCTAAACCAGACAGCGTAAGAAGATTTTCTCCTCAGTTCTCTCCTCAATTCCCTCACTACTTCTTAATTATTACAATGTTGTCCATTATTTTAATTAAATAAGTCGTAGTGATAAGTATTCTTTAATATACATGTATATGCACACACCAATACTCGCTTATTTTCCATAAAATCTGTTGGCTCCGCTACCTGGAACATGCTTCCCTCTCACATACTACGTTGTGCCCCGCACCTACGGCACTTAAAAAAAATGCTGCATGCCTTCCTAATTAATGGAAATTAGCCATAACCTACCCTGCCGGATATTCTTTTTCACTGTTAGTTAAGGTTTTCGTTTTTTTCTTTATTTTCATAGTGTTTTGAATTGTTTTAATCATGTACTGTGTACTATGTACTATACTGTTTGCATTGCTGTATGAAACTTGATGTTGCACTGTTTATCAAGGATTTAGCTATCACTAATTTCAGATTTCTGAAATGTTGTTTTAGGTGTCCCTAGTTAGCGGGATCTTGATCCCTTTTGGGACTCCTCTTGCGGCCAATCCTGATATTTTTATGTTGAAATGTTATGTGATTTTATTTTACATGGCTTCAATAAAAGTTTTGATTGATTGATTGATTGATTGATTGATTGATATTAAAGAATTTAATATTAAAGAATACTTATTATTACGACTAATTTAATCTTCTGCCCTTTGCTGAATTCCTGATGAGACCGACCTCTGGCAGGTTTCGCTCTGTTTGTCGTAAATTGTCAGAGCAGCACAATGATTGGCTTAATTATTGTTCAACAAATTAGAATGTTGACTTTCTTAATTATTATTTAATTCGTAACTTCTATAGCGCCGGTTTCTAATGCACAAGACATCAACTGATGACACACCACAACCAAGCCATAATCAGGTCAATATCCAGAAGATCAGTCAGTTAGAAATTAAAGAAATACCAAAGTGGTATGTCGTAATGTAGTCACCATAAAATGTCAGATGATATATATATATTTTATGTGAAAATTCTTAGTAGAATTTTAGTTAAATGCAATACAATCCTCGGCTTAGTGTTCTACAAAATATTCATTTCCGTAATCGTATTTCTCAGTCTAGTCACCATAAATTGTCAAATGGTACATTTTTCTGTGATATTTTTCAGTTAAATTTTAATTAAATGACACAATCTTAGTGTTCTAAAGAACAATGACTTCTTTGAAGACGGCCGGATTGGTTAGTTTCAAACTTTCAATCGTGTGGTCACAGGTTGTCGTATAGTGTATTTTTTCATGTATGTTACCAGGCAGAGTATCGGGCGATGAGGCGCATTGGTCAGTTCGTGGACTCCGTGAAAGACGCCAAAGGAACGAACTCCACTCCGACGCGATCCTGCAAAGACCTTGCCCTTGCTCATCCAGAATTTAGAAACGGTTGGACATAGCCTCAATTCTTACTGCTCTATGTATACCCGTGTCTCAATATGACGTCTATAATAAAAGATGCCTTGTTAGCGTCTCACGCATCATGACGCATGGCTCGGGCTTTTGAGCTAACCAGTTGAATGTCGTTGGTGAGCGGAGTGTAAAGGGCAAATAATTGTTAGAGAGGAAAAGGAAATTGGAGTGAATTTCTGCTCATTTTGAAAGGTAAATTTAATTAAGGCAATGTCTCTCTGTCTCTCTGTTTGTCTCTCTATTGCTCTCTCTGTCTTTCTCTTCTCTGTCTGTCTCTCTCTCTGTCTGCCTGTCAGTCTCTGGCTGTCTGTCTGTCTGTCTCTCTTTCTCCCGCTCCCTCTCCCTCTCCCTATCCGTCTCCCTCTCCCTCTCTATGTCTTGCCTTTTGTAAATCATAATAATGCAGTTAATGATATAGATGGAGCAGAGCAGCAACTGTTGGATGGTGATGTGAGAAGAGAGTGTATTGTCTGATTGCAGGTGTCTATTGGGTCGATCCAAATCAAGGAAGTCCTTCCGATGCATTTGAAGCCTACTGTGATATCAAAGCCATGAAGACCTGCGTCTCTGCCAAACCACAATCGGTCTGTATTTCATCATCGTTATCATCGTCATCATCATCATCATCATCATCATCATCATCATCATCATCATCATCATCATCATCATCATCATCATCATCATCATCATCATCATCATCATCATCATCATCATTGCCATCATGTGCCATCATCATCATCATCATCATCATCATCATCATCCCATCATCATCCTCTGAGGCTGCACAAAGGACTGCTCTTCTTCTTCTTCTTTGATCTATACATTACTTCTGAAAGTATACAACTTGGCTATCGTCATCCAGATGATGATAGCCAAGTTGTATTCATTCAGAAGCGATGGGATTACCGTTCATAACCGACAGAGAAGATCTCTGTCGCTTATGGACGGCAACCTTTTCATTGGGCTCCACGACGTGCGTGGGCTCGCAACTCCGCGACTCTTCCAGTTACTGTGCATTGTTTCCTGCCTACTTTGGAAATTTCACTTCTCTATTACAATTGTCATCATTTAGACCAGCACATAGACAACGCCCCTCATTAGTTTACTCTCGAAGTGGCGCCATATAAATTTATTATTGATTCTTGCTTTTGATTGGTTTGAAAGGTGTCGAAAGGAACGTATTATTCGGGTCCACGACGCAGGATGTGGTTCGGTGAAGAGATGAAGAATGGTTTCCTGGTAAATTAACACTCTCTGCTTTTTATCGGAAGTAGCCTACAATTGGAAAAAAAATTTCAATGTATTCAGTCATTTCTGGAAAGAAAAAACAAAATCTCAGCCACAAACTTACAAAACAATTTAAGACATTCCTATGTTTTGTACGATATGCTCGTTTAATCATTTCATAAGTCTATGAACATAATTGATGATTGAATGTTATCGTTTCAGTTCACTTATGCGGCTGATGCCTCGCAGCTGCAGTTCCTCCAGATTCTCAGTTCCAGCGTCTACCAGAACATAACCTACCACTGTCGCAAATCGGTTGCGTTCTACGACGCCATCGGAAAATCTTACAAGAAAGCGATCATCTTCTCTTCTGCGGACGATCACGAAATCGTTGGAGCGACGCGACCAAAATACCAATACAAGGTCTCCACTGACGGATGTAAAGTAAGGATCTGCTTACCCGTTTCTAATCTAATCTAATCTAATCTAATCGGACTTCTATTGCTGCATCAGTCAATCATTCTGCGATCAGTTTACCATCGGGAAGTCAGATCACTGGGCTTTCCCTGATCCAGAGATGGAAACTATTTACAACAACTTTCAATTATGTAAAATGTGGGCGTGTCTTGCATTAATAAAAGGCTATTAAATTTTGCATACTTACTTTATGGTAGGCTACTTTATGTTAAGCACACTTTTGGTACTTTATGATGCTTTAAGTATCAAAAAGTACCAAAAGTACACTTACCATAAAGGTAGGCCTAAGTGTGCTTTTGGTACTTAATGGTTAGTGTACTTTTGGTAATTTATGATAAGTGTAATTTTGGTATTTTATGATAAGTGCACTTTGAGTACTTTAATTTATGATAGACATAAGATTGGTATTTTATGATAGGCCTGAGTGTAATTTTGGTGTCATGGGTGTGTTTGTTGTAGAATCGGAAGAGAGAGTGGTCGAAGACGGTCTTTGAGTTCGAGATGGACAAAGCGACTCGTCTTCCGATCGAGGACTTTGCTCCGGCCGACATCGGGGACAACGACCAGGCCTTTGGCGTCGAGATCGGACCCGTCTGCTTCTCTTAGTGGGCCCCTCACTCCCCTCCCTCGGGGGACTCACCCATTGCCTCATCATACTCACCGATTGACCTTCTGCATTTAATTTCTGGTCTTATTAATTGATGAGCGACTGATTTTGTTAGACTAAGAAGAAGAAGATTTATTACTTTAACGTGGAACGTATTATTCGAGGTCACTCAAGAACCAGGATCAAGGCGGTTGCCTGGCAACGCAACGACATGGAATTGCCCCCATTCTAAAATTAGATTCCGTTCGTTGCCGTTGGGGGGATTGACCCGCGTTTGACCCTGGTTCCTGGTAACCCCAAACGAACATAGTTGATATGTTAACGAAACTGCCAGTGACTCACTGCCAATTGCGAAAAATGTGCATTAGACGATTAATCGTTTATTATTCGCGTATTTATTTTCTACACGTCGCCGCTTATTCTGTAGTTTCTCTCAAACGGATTTAGAATTCTCTTGCTATACTCCTCGATCTGTTCATATTCTGTGCCTTTTCTAAGCGTAGAACATTCATTCGTAATCATTTGCAGTTCGCCTACTTTTCAGTTGAATTTTCATCGTCGATCTGGACTGTGTGAAATTTGGTTAAGTTTGGTTAAGTTTGTGTATACTTAGGTATTGCTGTATTGAAAAATGCCGCCATGACAGCTGTTGCTAAGGCGACTGTCGTCATGGTGGTTGCTAGTGTGACGTATGTCTGTAGTATATGCTAAAGGCACAATTAGCAAGAACAGGAATAATCACAATGATTGAGTTTTGTGTTCTCAGACAAAAAGGAACAGAACTCGGGTAAAAGTTGCCGCATAGATACAGTTGTCCGCTGCTGTTTTAAGGGTAACAGGGATTGCATACAAGGGGAGAGTAGTAGTGCGTAGTCTTGGTAGCGGTGGTGCAGTGGCGTAACGAGGGGCAGGGGGCGGCCGTCCCCGGGCGTAGGAGGGGGGCGCAAAATTAGGCGTTTAATTTCTGGTTTATGTGTAAGAAATCAGGCACGAATAGTTAAAACTAACTTTTGTACAAGATTTTTTACTTTAACGTGGAACGTATTATTCGAGGTCACTCAAGTGAGATCTGACAACTTTCTTCTTGTCATACCCAGAGAAAAATTAGGATGATATATTTTTATTTGTTTGTTAGCACAGTTAAACTATTTCCCTGGAAATGTGTTCATTCGTATAATCATCAATTAGGCCTATTATCGACATTCGCAAAATCTTCCTCTAGGTCAAGGTCCTTTGCGCCGTGTAAAGTGTGTTATAAAGTTATCATAATTATATCAAAGTATAATCTCTGGCAATTTTGGACTTCAATTCAATTCCTGCTCTGACTCATCTGATCCTCTGCCTCCCAATTCGACCTGAACGACACCAGCCTTAGCAGCTGCACTGCCTCCTCTCTTTATCTGGACCCTCTGGAAACCGTACCTCCTTCTGACTGCCCTTTGGAAGCCCCATTGACACGACGCAGCGCTCGTGAATAAGCTGGTGCCCTGCACTTTACTTTCGAGTGGCGCTTTAGAAGTTTGGAGATTACGATTACGAATTTGATATCTGTACAACTCCTCTGACTCGACGTAGTGCTTGTAAACAAGCTTCGCTTTCGAGTAACTCTTCACAATTTTGGAGATTAGGATATATATGCCCCATACTAAAACTTATATATACTGTTCTGAATGAGGGTCCATACCTCTGTGATAGATTGACCAAGAAGTCCTCAGTGAACCTACGTTTGAACACAACGAGAGTTTTATTATCGAGTGCATGTAATCCACTTTGGTCTTCCGTACATTCTTTATCGTAATCGTAGACTTCAAGCTTCTGAAGCGCCATTCGAAGCCAAGCGCACGGCACCAGCTCATTTACGAGCGCTCTTACTGTTCAGTGGCGCAGGATCGATTACTCGTAATCGTTAACTATGAATTTCGTAAGTGCTACGGTACTTGAGCATAGCTCGTCATTGTTGAAAGAAAACCGGCAAGTACTCGACTAATCGTTAAGCAACTGGCCAAATACTCGAGAAATCAATTAATCGTTCAGCCCAACTCTCTACTGCGTGGTTTTGTGTGGTTTTCGAAGCCGGGAAATTCCATAATTATAAGCCTATTAGGCCTCTTTACTTCCTTGTAATGCGCTACGCCAATCATCTTCGATATGGCAGCGTCGTTAAATAGGCTAAACCTACAGCTCAAACCCCAGTCAAAGTCTGGAACACGGACCTAGGCGCAAAGTACTATGAACTGATTTTAAACAGCCAATAGGCTTGCTTCACATTGACCCGAAGGACCGCTGCCATAGGCGTACATACCCTGCCGTAGGCCTGGTTGACTTTAAAGAAGGGTATACCCTCCTCTGCCCGACAAAACCCCACCAAGCCAGGGCCTGAGAGATAGGCGAGATATTCTTCGTGTGAAATAATGTCTGGAGCATAGGCTACAGTAAGACGACGTTTGAAGTATAATTGTGTTAACGTTTCAAGTATAGTTTTGACGTAGGCTAATATGAAAATGACATGCGAGACAATATTTTTTTTTCAGGGAAGACGAGAAAAAAAGCAAAGAAGTTTGGGGGCAGTTTAATCATTATTGTAACGCACGATGCTTGGAGGCAGTACCCTTGGGGCCGTCCATAAATGATTTCACGCCACTGCGGGAGGGGGGGGGTCGGAAATTTGTGACGATGTGTGTAATGGGGGGGGGGGGTCTTCTACAGTGACGTCACATCAGGTCTGTGTAATTAAATTTAACAATTAACAACAATTTAATTTTAATAATAACAGCACTAATTTTGAGTATTAAATTTTCATAATTTTTTGATTATTTTAATGTATACGGCTACCATTATTAATAATTTTCTAATTATTTCAATATTTGGTCACCGTTAGAGTTTAAAATATTCATTCTCTCCCTATTTTTTCCACGAAGGAGCATTTTGCTTCGCCATGGAACAGCGTGGTTTTAGGGGGTTTTAGAGCTTTGTGACGTAATTTTGAAAACTTTGTAACTTAGGTGACGAAGTGTGACGAGGGCGAGGGGGTCAAAACATGTCCTAACATTGCATGACGTCATTTATGGACGGTCCCTTATGCAGCGATGACGCAAGTTTTCACCCGTGGTCGAAACTTTTGTTGTGTTACATTAGGCCTACGCAGCGCTTACAATCAGCCTGTCACCCTGAAGTCAAGAGAGCCAGGTTATGGTAAGTAGCTGGAACTTCCATTTACCGCTGCCACCTGCAGGAACTCATACGCCCCGCAACCGTTCAGCCAGTCAGTCGATCAGTAGTTCTCCGTGCCAGAACTTCAACTGTCTACACTCGAACTATTGATGGAGTCTACGTCTGCGGTGCCATATTGTTTAGACTATGAAGAAATTTAGGTTCTAAAAATAGTTAAAAAGTAGGCTACTTCGCAAACGTACATTATGCAACACCTTTTAAGCGTAGGGCGATATAGCGAATAGCCAGCAACGGTTTGTTACTTATGCCGCTAAGCCTAATTATAGAGACAGAAACGCAAGCTTGAACAGATATCTTGAACAGCATGTTCGCGTGGACCGCGAAAAGCGTGACCTGATCAGCAGAGAAGTTCTTCCACTCGTTAAAGAGTTGCTGGTCGAAATCAACGCCCAAGATGAACGCTTTGGAAAGGAAATCCTTCGCGTCGGTAGTTCCACGCAGGGACTCAGCGTCAACACGAACGGAGATTACGACTTCAGCGTCATCTTTAAACTCGACCCGAACGAAGATCCCAATCATCCATCATCTCTGCTGTCCTGGTCTAACCAGGAGACGACGCCTATGCAATATGGATTCAAGGATTCTGAGGAAAATGAAACGTCGTCGCTTCGCAAGAACTTGAAGATTGGCCGTAAAGAAGTCAGTCGGCCACATCCAGGATTCGGATATTTCAAAATATCGTTCCAGCGGCCATACTCAGACTCTGATGACTCAGACTCTGATGACACAGCCTTCGATTACTCAGACTTGGATGACTCAGACTTCGATGACTCAAACTTCGATGACCCAGACTTCAAGGACCTTCAGTGCCATGGAGAATTGATACCAAACCTGGTGAAATGTAGATTCAAGCGCTTGCTACAGGACGCCTTAGACAATCTAGGACTAAAAGGTGAAGTTGGTGCATTGAATTACAATATTATGATTAGTCTAACATTATAGCGATTTGAAAATAGTTTTACAGTGGCTTTGATAATAATAATAATAATAATAATAATAATAATAATAATAATAATAATAATAATAATCTTCGTTTACTATTTCAAACTGACACGCCGCAATAGGCCTATATGATTACAATTCACAGTATGAAGGGTTAGCGTAATAAGGGTTAGTCTTAAAAAAACAGAGTGGCAAATGGCATCACGTGATTGTTTTGCTGAAATCAACGAACCAGTCGTGCAGTTACTAGGTCCTACGTCTTATATTGATCTCCAAAATGAACAGCATTTCCAGAGGCATTAAATAGGACCACAACTTAAGGGATTTAAATAAGACTCGTATGAGGAAGATTAGGAATAGGGATAGGATTTGTGAAAAAACGGTGTTTTCAGTTTTGAGTGGAAGACCTGTGGAGAGATAGCAAGACGGGAGGTTTCGGTGAGTTCCTGGGATGGATCAGATATTTATCGTAGCACTGGCGGGAGTTTGTTCCAAAGGGGCGGTAAAGCTATGGCTATGGAGCGATTTGCAAATTTAAGTGATGAGGTGACGGAAGGGCGGAGCAGTGTATACTAAGGGTGGAAGAGGAATGGGTTAAACGAAGACGCTGGACCGTGAACAACTGACAGAGATTGGAGGGCTGGGAGGATTGAAGTGTGCTGTAGGTCAGTGGTAGTGAGTGATAACGTGGCGAAGCAGCTAACAAGCCTATGAGATGAGGTTCAAATGCAAGTTTACCAATGGGAAATTGGTTACAGCTTAATGACAGATTTGAAAGTCCACTTTCATTTTGTGCTGCTTCTATATCTACAGCCCCTGATACGCGGCTGGTGATTCCTATTCAGGGCCATAATATCCGACCATAAGATTTCTGCCCGAGTCTCCCAGTCTCTGCTACAACCTACGAACACCGGCCCATGGGTAAAAACTTCCACCGAAGGATAATAAAAACTTTATACCACGACTCCTATACAAGAACATCTATTGACATTATGGAATCAAACCTGGCCGGGATTTTTCTGACAATTTGCCCCGCTGGCTTGTCGCCCCCAAAACTAAATGAACTCTGCCATACCATTATCTGTCTTAAGTTGCGGTTATGCCAACTTGAATTTTTTATGAATAAACGAATATTTGATGATGATTTAAAAGGCGATGGCCATTGAATTGCGTAAACTCAGGTCGAAATTCCGACCTTATGATTACCCCCTCCCTTACGATTATCTAGTATAAAGTCTTACCTACTTGCTACAAGATATTTCGTATTGTTACAGATGACCTGAAGTTGTCTAGAGATGCCCATGGTCCAGCGCTGACTTTACGAACCGAGGTCATGACTAAAAGCGACGGCAAAACACATTCGGTCAGTATTGACTTGGCCGTCATCATCCGAGCTGGACTGAAGTTTCTCCCGGAAATGGGTTGGCCAGTGTCATATATGCCCTTGTCAGCGCTACTTACACCCTGGCAAGTGTCATATAAACCCTGGCCACCACCGGACAAGGTCATTGCCATCCTGGAGAATGGCATCAACGTCGTTGCCAAGAAACAATTTTTCTGGCAGGTGAGCTTTGTAGAGTTGGAAAAGGAATTGGTCAGCGAGATCGACGTAGATGGTGGATGTCGTAAGAAAGTTCACCGCATCATGAAGTCCGTGTTCTACACCGTCTGCAAAGAGAGACCGGTTCTAACTTCCTACATGCTTAAGGTATCATATTCAATCGGAGGCAGGTTTTAATTCCTTGTGAAGGGGTTAAAGAGTTACTGAAAAGTGAAGACCGGGTGTTGGGAGGTGGTGAGAAAGCGAATGCAGCTCTACTCGAATAAAAGACCTGCAAACAGTCCAGAACGCTCTTGACCGCGCAGTCACCAAAACTCCCAAACACCACCACATAACACCCTGTTCTCAAATCACTTCATTGGTTAAAGTCCCTCAGCCTATTCAAACAAATTGTATCTCTATTCTTTTACCTACAACGCCCTTCAAACCTCGCAACCCTTTCCATTCGCCAGCTATTCACCATCGAACCGCCCAGGTCTATTCGCTCATCCATCCATCATCTCTATCTCGGCCTCCAGTCCTTCCTCTCTGAAATTCTGCAACCACTCCTTACTCTGTGCTGCACCAGTTCTTTGAAGTCTTCAGACTATCCTATCCTGACTCTACAATGTAGGCCTATTTCTGCGCCACCACACGACAACCATCAGCTCCAATTACCACCATAGCACCATGCTGTCTTACTCTAGACTTGCTCTCCCCGGATTCTGACTTGTCATCGGAACGGACAAGGTCACAAAGCAGTCTGGCTAATTGCGGACTTAATTTGATATAGCGCCGGTGAATATGCTGGGCTCCCCGACGTGATGAATTTCTGCTTCTGCATTGGTGATAAGTTTGGGAGATTTAAATTACTTTACGTGTGCAGCTTTCTTGTTTTTTAAGAATGTTTGGTTTTTGGAATGCGAGAAGTATCCCGATACCGAGAGCTGGCAACCAGAGAATATTGCTGAGAGGTACTACAACTGTCTCGAGAGTCTTCGTGACTACGTTCGACAAGAAAGACTGCCGCAGTACTTCAATCGAAGCGTCAATCTGTTGAAGGACAAAAATGTGGGAGAGGATGTTCAAGAAATCATACGCTTTGATTTCGAGAAAGCCGTCACCAGGAAGCGGGGGGCTGAGGAGGAGTCAGATCTCCAACCACCCCTCAAAATCCAACGGCCTTACTCCGGAAACTGGAACCCGTTTTCGTTTCGATGGTGTTAACTTTGCATAAAGAACTTCTACGCTAAACCAACCACCATTATTCTTAGATATCGTAATTATTGTATTAGTAGACTTAAATTTGAAATGGAGGCGTTGAACTCTTCTGTGACAATAATAATAGTAACACTTTTAAAGATTACAATTATAGATCATGTTTTTATGTTGTGCTACATGAGAAATCTTCTAAATTAAATATGGGTTTGTGGCTGCTTCTTTTGATTAGTATTTCATTGAAAAGAAGAGAGAGGAAGAGGAAGAAAGAGAGAGACAGAGAGAGAGAGAGAGACACAGACACAGACAGACAGACAGACACAGACAGACAGACAGACAGAGGCACAGACAGACAGAGACAGAGAGGGAGAGAGAAGGCTGCATATAATGCAGTTGCTCTATGGCGTTGCCGGTCTGTATACAGACCTTCACGGAAGAGGGTGACGCCGGTCTAACTCTTCACCAACCAAATCAGCATTGTACTCGTCATGCTTACGATGTCCGCTCAGTATAACCTTTGCCTACAGTTCGTAGATCAGCTCTCTGCAAGGAAATTTTAAGGTGGGGCGCTTCCCTAAGAGAAGCAACAATGGAACGCTCTCTGTCTCTTCCAGGGGTCTCTGGAGGGGAAAGTTCGGAGGAGGAGGAGAATGGCCTTTATACAGAACAGGTTTATTGCTTTTCCGGCAACAGTCGTTCTCTTCTAGTAGGCGTCTGTAGGCTACGTCTTTCCTCCTCTCACTATCATTCTACATCTCGAAAGTTTGAAACGATCGCCATTACCGTACCGTACCCCATTTTTCATACCCAGAAGGAACAATACCTATTATTATTTTGTCGGTGGAAGGTCTTCATTTGAGCACTCAAGACAAAGAACAATAATTACCGAGCATCAAACTACTATTGTTGTTGTTATTGTTATTGGGAATGGCGCATAAAAGGCGCCGTTCTCATTATTCAACAGTGGCGAGGGGGAGCGATGATAAATTTGGTTACTCCCACTTTCTTGACCAAAGTTACTCGATCCCCTGCCAGTCATTCTCTGAGTTCCTGGAACTCGAAATTCCTATGAAAAGGTTCTCTACGTCTGTTCGCCTCCTGCCATTAATCCGAGACACAATCAATCTCAATCAATCTGTATTCATAATATTACAACAATAATATCTTACAACAATAAATTGCAGGAGGCCCTAAAAGATGAATGATCCCACTAGCTGGGGATTCCTGATAATTGAATGACTCAATTACTTGGACGGACAGTCATTGAAGGAAGTCACAATGAAGTAAATACGACTTGTTTAAATGAACCTAACTAAGGCACACATCAAGGTACAATTAAATCAATTATGATAATTTTTTATAACAGTGAACAAATAAGAGAAAAGACTTAACCAAGCAACTTAACTAATAGGTCCCTACGGGGTTTAAGCGCACATGATAAGCCTACATTTAATTTTAAAATGATAGATGAGTAAAAAAAACTGGGTCTATTGTTATCGGCTCAGCAGTAGTTCAGTCGCTTTCTTGATCATTCGCAGAAAGCAGGTAAGAGCGCAATTTACAATTAAAGCTCTCCAGCCTCGGAGATTGACGAATCAACAGAGGTATGCTGTTCCATGTACAGGTTCCTTTAAATCTTATTGAAAATATTCATGTGTTTGCGTGGGCATAAGGTCTACGGTATCAGCTATAGAATCTCTAGACTGGATAGTCTGGATTTAAGAGGAAAGTTGAGAGATGCCTATAACGCCATCGGGAGCAGGTTATATTTGTAGCAATACATAAGTTCAGCTATCTGAGTAGTCCTTATTTGCGTGACTGTCAACAGACCCAGGGCCGTTTTATCTTATAGGCATTAGGCACAGTTACTGTAGACACTGTGCCTGGGGCCTACGAACCTTCAGGGGCCCCTACGAAAGTCTGAAAATATAGATATTGGAAAATAAGTTTAATGATTGAATTTGACGCGATAATGAAAAAAGAAAATTTAAATTATAACTTAATATTTTTGGTAATTGTACTGAAACAGTTTAACTTTAAGATATTAACTTAAAGTTCAGTGGAACTGTGGAACAGCTTGGGCTTTGCATTAGCAAGATCATTTAATATATTACAGAGGTGTCAAAGATCCGGCCCGTGGGCCATTTCTGGCCAGCCGACGATTTGTTTCTGGCCCACGGAGAATGGCCTAAGCCGCCTAAAGGCTACACAATTTGAGAATAAATGTTTAAATTTGTAATTTTTAAGGCTTAATGGGTTTTATTTGATGTTGGTGACTGACAATGAAAGTCAAAATTAGGATCTTTAAACCTATAGTTTTGACTGTATGCTAAAAAACTGCACCATTTAAGAACCAGTTTTGCGAAACATTTCTGGGGACGGGCTCACTTAGCTCCCTCTCAAATCCCTATCCCACTGGCTCAGGCACCTTCGGCGCCCTGGCCCGCGTCTTGCTGGTAAAATATTGCTACTGGCCCGCCATTAAAAAGGTTTGACTTATAATGTATTCAAATGTTATTTCCCACATTAACTCGTTTTCAATTTCAGAGCTGGTAGTTCGGGCCTACGAGTGCGAAAGCAAGAGTGTCTACGGCCTACGACGACCTTGAAGCGGCCCTGAACAGACCAAACTCATTAAATAGTCGTCTGGTGTGGGAGTTGTATGGGTGTACCGGCAATTAACGACTCGGATAGCTCTGTTCTGCGAAACAATTATTCCTTGTGAGTAGGATTAATCGATAGGCCTAGATGTCGAAATAGGATTACAATTAGCGGCGTGTACTTCCCAATCTGGCGTAATCCCCATTGGATTTTTTTGCCGTTTTCAAAATACCAAAAACCATCAGTTGATGTTTGTTCAAGAGAAATTTCAATCCGAAACAATAGCCTATTGTCGTGGGCGCCCGCAGAGATTTTTGAAGGAGGGGACAGAACACAATGGTCACGGTTAAATTTCTCAGCAAGAGCTTAATAATTAAAAGCAGGACATTAAGAACATGAGTATATTTTATAGAGGCTTTTAAATGTAAAATTTAAAACAATATCCAAACTAGTTTTGCTTGAATGTTGTTTTAAATAAGCGCTTCAGTGAAAAGAAAAAACTTTTAAATACCAAAATTAGTAGCTGAAAGAGATATAAGTTTTCCAGGGGAGCAAGTGCCCCTCTTGCCTCTACGTGCGGGCGCCGATGCCTATAGTCCAGTTGAGACGACGGGTTGAAGTCCGATAGAGAACAATAAAAACGAAAGGGTTTTGAAAACTTCCCAGTCTCAATGATCTCTTGTGGCATGCGATGAATCAGACAGCGGATGCACTGGTGACACTCGACCGCAATATCGCATTGTCTGCGTATTTACATGCACGCATTCCCATCCCCACCCACCCCACCCCCGACAGACACCAAAGAGTAGACCTACAGGCCCAGGAGTTTTAAAATTTATGGAATCTGAGCAAATAAGCTGGCAACCTCGACTTAACCTAATTGCTATGTATATTTAAGCTTAATCGTATTCGTACAATTGCCTAACGCTATTCGTTGAAATTGTCAAACCGTGTTTTCAGTGGCGTCAGAATTATTTCCCCTTCCAGAGTTAGTCAGTTGGTGTCTCCTTTTGACATAATATTATTAAAATATCAGCTACAGTTTCTGTACAGGATAGGGCCGACCACAATCATTCACACTACGCTATGCAGTAACGGTAGGCAATTACGATATTAGCAGACAGCCTACACACGTTCATCGTCGGATAGAAACGATTTGAGTGGATTTGAACGGTATGACAAAAGCGTCGAGTTATCCTGCCAAAAGGGTTGACAACGCAACACTGAAAAGATACTTTACCGATCACGTTCCAGTGGAGAAAGGAAAGACGAAACGGATCCGAAAGGGGGTTCTCTCCGACTTGGATGCGATCCTTGATTACGTTAACCGTCGAGACAAACACTTTGGGAAGACGGGAATTCGTGTCGGATTCGAAGTTCCACACAGGGACTGAACGTTAACAGAAAGGGCGACGTCGACTGCAATGTCGTTTTCAGGTTCGACCCGAACAAAGGCGAAGATCATCGGTCAAACAGACTCGATTGGGATCAGTTTAGTCTGAAACCTGCTTTTTATGGGTTCAAGGGCCCAACGCCAAACAACACGTCGTCACTAAGCGAGGACTTAGAGATTGTCGAGAGTCGAGAGAGCCTGCCGTCTCCTGAACCCGGGTATTACTATCTGCGTGGATTCTCCAGCCATCCAGAGTTCGTGTTCAATGGAAACTTGATACCGTTTCTGGTGAAGCTCAAGTTCAAACGTCTCCTGCTGGAGGCATCCAACCAGCTCGAACTAAAGGGCAAGCTATATGAACCTACATAATAGCAGTACTTTCTGTTAGAGATCCTGAGTGGCCGAGTGGGTTGGTGCCCGCTCGTCACGTCGGCGCCCCGGGTTCGCTTCCCGGTCGGGTCGGTTTATCAGAGATTAATTTCTCGGATCTTTACTGCGGGTGGCTCGGTCGCAATTTAAACGTGGAGTACGAGGTTGCTTTCTGCCTCCGACACTAATCATCTTCGATATGAAAAAGTGTCGTTAAGCCGAAACAATTTAATTTTTTAGTACTTTCTGTTATACAGATCCATGCAAACTGGAGCTGGAAGATTAGTGTCCATAGCATGGAATCGTAATAGTAAACTCTGTAATATTTCAGATTCCAAAAAGGCTTAGTTGTGCGGGGAGTCAATACAATACAATGGCAACAATGCATAGATGTATTGATATTTCCCTCCTTCCAAAGCCCAAAAATGCACACACGACCATATGACAGAACATCGATGGCGCTGAGCGATTGTGAGTTAATGACTTGCCTTAAGGACTTGCTCAAGGTTCTTACACAATAACCGTCTCAGGGAGGAGGATCGAACCATGGATACTCTCCCTGCAACAGGCCGAGTGCTCTAACCAGTCGGCCACCGTCGGGGCAGATTTGGTCAGATTCGGTTCCGAGACGACCCTTCTGCCTTTTGAGTACTAGAGTCCAAAGGTAAAAAAGTTGACAGACAAGCGGATACGATGGATTTGTGACGAGAAAGAATTCTTAAGTAGAAAATGAAGATTAATAGGATTAGTCTTTCATTAATTTTCCTGCGCAGAAATTGCAAGGAAGAAGGGTTTGGGAGTGGAACGGTAGAATAATTTTAGGGAAATTTTGATCATTAGGCCTATAGTCTTTCAGGAAATCGAAAGTTAATCATCATCCATTCTAGCAGGCCTTGGCCTACTGCTGAGGATCCTGTGGTTGTTTGTTAATGTGTGATTTGGTATATTAATTAATGTTACTTTAATTGAACCCGATCGAAATGTGGTTGCAGATGACATGAAGTTGTCCAGAATTAGCCACGGTCCTGCGTTGACCTTTCAGACGGAAATCACAATGAGTGATGGCGAAATACATCCGGTCAGTATTGACTTGGCCGTCGTCATCCGAGCTCGACTACCTTTCCTTCCCCAAATGGGTTGGCCCGTGACAGGTAAACCCTGGCCACCACGGGACAAGATCCAGTCCATCTTGGAGAAGGGAATTAACACAGTGGCCAAGAAACCGTTTTACTGGCAGCTGAGTTTTTCTGAGTTGGAAAAGGAGTTGGTCAGCGAGATCGACAAAGATGGCGGATGTCGTAAGGACGTCCATCGTATCATGAAGTCCGTTTACTACACCGTCTGCAAGAAAGACGCCGCGCTATCGACCTATGTGTTGAAGGTGAGCAAGTTCAGCTGTATGCCGACTGATTAAAGTTTGCTGCTGGTAGCACCGTAGCAGTGGCGCGGATATGAGATCTGTTACGGAAAGGATGAGGTTTACGTCTAAGACTACCATGATTTTCGCTTAAAGTCTTTATGGCTCGTACCATCTTATCCTCTAAATCGCACAATGGTGCTGGATTTATAGGTTTATACTGCTTATAAATTATGCTCCCGCTTTTATGGCAGTTGGGGAAAATCCTAGGTAAATGTAACAATAATTGTACACGTTTTACTATAGCCACCGCATGGCCTGGACAATGCTAATTTTTAAGTGATTGGATAGGATCCTTCACCACTAGAGGGCGGAGCATTACAACGGAGTAATCGAAGGGCTTGCGCTGAGAAGGGAGAATGCGAGGAACGACAGTCTGCAGCGGCTACCTGTCGAAGGGCTTCTCTACTAGATGAAGAACAATTATTTAAACTGCAGCTACATAGGTAAGCGTAGGGCCTAGCTACACCTAGGACACTATGTATTGTAATTTATTAATTTATACGGCGCCGCTCACAGCAGTGGCCATTCACATTCAGTAGCGCAGCTAGCGCTCCCAGTGCGAGAACCCCTAGAGAAGAAGAAGGTTTTGAGGAGGGAGAAGACTGCAGGAAGAGACCCAGAAAGAATGGTAGCACGTAGAGAGAAGGGCATTCCATAGAAAGGGTCCAATAGTGGCAAAAGATCTAGTTTGGGCCATAGTGGTCGATGAGAAACTGAAGAGAGAGGGGAGAATGTGATCCCTAAGATATTTAGGAGCAATGCCCAATTTGGACTTAAGGACTAGGACAAGAACTTTGAACTGAATTCTTTGCTGTGAGAGGAAGCCAGTGCAATTGATTGATCATAAACGAGGAGATATGGGAGAATTTAGGAATGTGAGCAAACAATCTGGCAGCAGCATTTAGTACTGACTGGACAGAGGACAGGCGGACCTTGGAAAGGCCTATAAGAACAGATTTGCAATAGTCAATTCTGGAACAGACGAATGTGTTCATGTATGGAGGACACTCTGTGTGCGTGTATGCATGGTTAAGACGAAAATTTTACTCTGGTTCCTTCTTTTTCGTCTTTTGCACTGTTCCACATTTCTATTTGGGTTTATTGCTTTGTTTTTAGAATGCTTGGTTTCTGGAACTGGAAAATTATCCGGATCCTAGATTGTGGCAGCCGGAGTACCTAGCCAATAGGTACTACGGCTGCCTCAGCAGTCTTCTGAAGTATGTTAACGATGGCAATTTGCCCCAGTACTTCAATCGACAGATCAATCTACTGAAGGTGGACAAACTCTCGGATATACGCAGCGATGTTGGAAAGATCCAAAGCTTTCGATTCGATACAGTTGATCAGAGGAAGCGACCAGCCACTAATGGCCCCTTAGCTCCACAGCCCTTTAAGAAAGCCAAAGCCAAAGCCCCAAATTTGCATTACATCTCAATCCCACAAACGCGTGGAGTCTGTAGTTCTGCACTTCTCAACGAATAGTCGAGTTCTGACACTGATTCACGGATCACTAATGATTCACATTCATTCATTCATTAATTCATCGATTCATTCATTCATTACAAGGATTTATAAAGCGACCCTTCACCAATCCACGCAAGGGGATTTCACCGTACACGCACAAACCGGAAGTTTGGAAATCGTGCTTTCTCTTGCTCAGGACCCTCAGAATGGAACAGTCTTCCAACTTCAGTACGACAGTGCACATCTGTTGGCTGTTGCTCAGTTTAAAACAAAATTAAAAACTCATCTGTAATTCATATTGCACTATGACTATGAATGCAGCGAAACGCTTTCTCCTGCAAGACCTTTTCGTTTCTATTGTATATTGTATTGAGTTCCTGGGACTGGAGATTTCTATTGCACAGAATCTCTACGTCTTTTCGCTGTGTCCATTCCAGTGTCTTGAATGCAACACGCATTTCCATTTAATTATCTCCTTTCGTCTCTTTTTCCATATCTGTGTATGTCGAGCCTTCAGCCTCTCACGCTTCTTTGTCGTGCTCCATGACTTACGTCACGAAGTCGCACCCGAACACCGTATTATTATCGACGACCCAGGCAGTGCATTCTGCTTCGAAAGATTCGGTAGAATCTCTAAAGAGTGCTCACAGTTATTGACAGCTGAAATTTGGCTGAAAGAAAACTGGCCAATAGTCGAGTAATCGTTAAGCTACAATAGCCAAATACTCGAGTAGCCAATTAATCGATCAGCCCGACTCTAAGTAGGCTACAGTGTGTGGACGTGTTACGTCACGCGTGGTTTTGTGTGGTTTTTCGAAGCCGGGAATTTAGACATAATTTTAGGCGGCGTAGAGAACCAACACCTGTCGCGTTGGCCTATACTCTGTTTAGTCTCGACTTACCTCGGAGTGCTACATGGTTGAGGCGCAAATTTCAAGCCAGATTGATTCGACTTTGAAAAGGTAGAGTTTCGGAATTAAAGTTTTTAGAAAGTACTTCGAAAACGTGCATTATGTATCAACATACATTGGCAGATATTATAACGAATAGGCCCCAAAGGCAATATTGGTACATTATGTCGCTAAGTCTAATTATAGGCCTACAGAGAATTTTCTTTTCGTGGATCGCGAGACGCGTGACGTGATCAATAAAAAAGTGGTAGCGGTGGTAATGGAGGCGGTGTTAATGGCGGTAGACTGGTGGTTTCATGGTGGTATGTGATTTGTTAGTTTGCACGACCCAATTTTAGAATCGTCTCTGGACTCCTGCTATGCATGTAGTTGTAATTATGCATTTATACAGCGCCGCTAGCACAGAAACTATGCTCAGGCGTATAAATGCATAATTACGCCTGAGCATAGTTTCTCTTCTAGCCTAGCTCAGGCGTTATATATGCCAGCCTGAATGAAGCTAAATTGACAATCAGCGCTCAGGAAGCTAGATACTTAGTGGCGTGAGGTGACTGCATGAGGTCCCCTATGATCTAATCTAATCCCTCCCCTAATGGATTCTATAGCGCCGTTTCATAACGTCAAAGGCATCAGTCGATGGATGGTTCAAGAGAATTTGCAATCAGAAATCGTGGCCTAGTCCATGCAGCTGAAAAGACGGGGTTTGATAGACGACCGATAGAAACGAAAGGGAAGGGGGAAATTCCCAGTTTCGATGGTCTACTGTGGTCACCTATATGCGATGAATCAGGCAGCGCCGCCGCAGCGGATAAGCAGATGACAATCGACCACATTGTCGCAGTGTGTGCGTAGTTAGCGAGCGCTTGTGTCATTAGGCCTATGCACACATGCCAACCCACGCTCCCAAGAGTAGACCAATAGACCTAAGAGTTGGACTAAAAAACGCTCCTCTATCTCGACTTAGGCCTTCGGTGTTCAACAATCGCTTAACTTGCGATTTCGATAGGTCCATCCTAATTGTTACGTCTATCTATATTACAGCTTAGTCGTAGCCTAATTATCCCTAATATAGGCCTAGTCTATTGCGTATAGCCTATATCGCAATTTGTTGAAATTGTGAAGCTGTGTTTTCAGTAGCGTCAGATTCTATATCTCTTTCCAGGATTACTCAGTCGGGGTCTCATTTTGACATAATCAAATCTCGGCTACAGATTTCGACTAGCCTGTGTGCAGTTTGTGTACAGGAAACCATAAAAACATTGCTACGGAGTAACGGTATAACAACGATACTAACAGACAGGCTGCATACATTGCCAGAGAGAAACGAAATGGCTTTGAATGGGATGACGAATGCGAAGAGTTGTCCTGTAATGAAGGTTGATACGGCAACGCTGAACAATTACTTCGACGAACACGTACCAGTGGAGCAGGAGAAGACAACACTGATCCGGGAGGAGGTTCTCTCCAACTTGGATAAGATCCTTCACTATGTAAACAATAGAGACATCCACTTTGGGAAGACGGCAGTTCGAGTTGGAAGTTCCACACAGGGACTGAACGTTAATACAAAGGGAGACGTCGATTGCAACGTCGTCTTCAAGCTCAACCCAAAGGAAGGAGAAGGTCATTCGTCAAATACACGCATTTGGGTTTCCCGAAGTCCGAAACTGAGGTATTATGGGTTCAAGGACGCAACACAAAACGACGCTTCGTCGCTAAGCGAGAATTTAGAGATCGTCGAGACTCGAGAGAGCCTACCGTCTCCTGAGCCCGGGTATTACCACATCGGTGACTTCTCTGGCCACAACCCTTGTTACTCCGGTCTCACAGAGTTCGTGTTCAGTGAGGACTTGATACCGTTTTTGGTGAAGCGGAAGTTCAAACGTCTGCTGCTGGAAGCAACCAAACATCTGGGACTCAAAAGTAAGCATAGCCTATGTAATCGTAATCGTAAACTCTGTTATATTTCAGCCCTCAAAAGGCTATCATCGTGCAGGGAGTCATCGTCTTCAAAGTTGCAAGTTGGGGAGTGAAACGATACCAGAAATATGCGAAAACTTTGAGCATTAGAATTACAAGTTTGCAGCAGATCGCAAAGTCTAAAAGTTAATCATTGCTCATCGTAATACGCATCTAATGCTCGCAACCAGATTGTTTGTCGATTTGAAATTGTAAGCCTATATTAGGCCTAATAAGTGTTACTTTAATTGAACACGTCGATAGCTGTTACAGTAGGCCTAGTGGTCAGTGGATTTGACAGTCAATAAATTTGGTTCGAAATTTCTGCTCCATATGCTCCCCTAGCCAACTCAGCTATGATGAATAGGCCTACACTGCCCGTACACTGTCGGTGCGAAGATGAGACGGCGAGGGAGACGACTGGCCACTGCACCCGCCCTTATATGCTGAGGGCCTGAGGCTAAGAAAATTAAGTCGCTAACACTACATACCCATGCATGCTGCCTCAGGGCTAGCATAAGGGACTGCTCTTCTTCCTCCTCCTCTCCTCGTACTCGTCTTTTTCCTCTTCTTTTAATTCTAATTCAAATTAAATACGATTCAAATGTGTTTTTGAAGGTGACATGAAGTTGTCCAGTGTTAGCCACGGTCCTGCGCTGACCTTTCAGGCGGAAATCACAATGAGTGATGGCGAAACTCAACCAGTCAGTCTTGACTTGGCCATCGCCATCCGAGCTCGACTACCTTTCCTTCCCGAAATGGGTTGGCCCGTGCCATCGAAACCCTGGCCGTCACAGAACAAGAACGTGAAACCCTGGCCGTCACAGGAGAAGATCGACTCCATCCGGAATTTGGGTATTAACTTAGTGGCTAAGAAACCGTTTTACTGGCTGCTGAGTTTTTCGGAGTTGGAAAAAGAATTGGTCAGCGAGATCGACAAAGATGGCGGATGTCGTAAGGACGTCCATCGTATCATGAAGTCCGTTTACTACACCGTCTGCGAGAAAGACGCTGCTCTATCTACCTATGTGTTGAAGGTGAGCAAGATCAGTTGTAGGTCTAGTTTGCCTACTATAAGTGAATAAGTCTAGATATAAGATTACGGTTTGTGGTTGGTAGCAGTGGAAGATAAGACCTGTATTCGAAAGGATGAAGATTACGTTTCAGATCACCACGATTCTCTCCTAAAATCTTTACTGGCTTAATTGTACCATCTTATCCTCTAAATTGCAAAGTGGTCGTGTATTTTGTAGACTTACTTCTTACGTGCCCTGCTTTCACGTCAGTTCGGGAAAGTGCCGGATAAACGGGCCTGTATACCGTACGTTTTTATATAGCAACCGTATACGGCCTCGACCCTGCTAGAGCTTAATGGGAGGATTTAAGGGCTTGCGCTGAGGAGGGAGAATGTGAGGAAAGACAGTCTGCAGTGCGCATACCTGTCGAAAACCTTCTCTTCTAGATTACGATCAAAATTAGGCCTATTTCAACTGCGGCTGCATAATTCAACGTATAGGACTCAGGTAGGCTATACCTTAGGACACTTTGTGTTCAAGTTCAGTTTAGACGACATTTTACTCTGGTTCCATGTCTTTCCGACTCTTTCGTCTTAACCGTTTTCCTCTGTACCCGATTTCTATTTTGGCTTGTTGCTTTGTTTTTAGAATGCTTGGTTTCTGGAATTGGAAAATTATCCGGATCCTAGCTTGTGGCAGCAGGGGTACCTAGACGACAGGTATTACGGCTGCCTCGAAAGTCTCCTGAAATATGTTAACGATGGTAATTTGCCGCAGTACTTCAATCGACAGGTCAATCTACTGAAGAAGGACAAACTCTCGGATATCCGCAACGATGTTGGAAAGATCCAAAGCTTTCGATTCGATGCAGTCGATCAGAGGAAGCGACCAGCCACTGATGGCCCCTTAGCTCCCCAACCATTTAAGAAAACTAAGGCCACAGCCCCCAGTCTGTGTTACGTCTCAACCCCACAATGGCGTTGAGTCTAGAGTTCTACGGCCAGAATGTATACATACTTATCTACGAAAAGCCGACTTTTTAAAATGACTCACTGATGATCACTTATGATTCTCTGTCGGTTGAGCTCTACGTGTTCGCGAGTGCCCATCGGTGCGACTTTTCCAATTATGTTATCATTTGTAACGACCTTTTTGTTCTAAATTAACGACTGAATAGGCGACTTGATGACAAATGTAGAAATTATTTAAGAAACCGGAAGGAACATTAGGGCAGAAATGAAAAATTCTTCCTAAGACTTTTGAACTTGTGGAATGGTTTGGATGATAGTACCGTCTCAGTGGACACTGTCGCATCTATTAAGACGAAAAGCTAGGAGCGATGGTTAAGTTAAACCTCGGCACAGCTTTCAGTGGTTCAATGTATCTTATTTGCTTAAGCCTTAATTAATCAAAACTATTGCTTTGTGTTTTCTTAGTTTTTATTCACAGTTGATGGCTAGGCCCAGTTGGTAACAGCGTATACATTAGGCTGCGTCTCGTTGCGCCTCTATGTTAGAGAGCGTGAGGATTGGGGTTCGCTTCCCGATGCTGGCTTATTTCAAAGATGTAAATCTTGGGCTAGTACAGTCGTTGCACGAGATACTATAAATGGCATGGAGTCCATTCGAACGGTAGAGCGGTGATGTAGGATCTCACCCGATCAATTCATTGCAAAATGAGCAGAGTCCAGGCCAGAGACGGTCGCTATAGAAAAAGTGTAGGCCTTCATTTTCATGAAAGCGGTATATAACACGGAATAGCCTAATGCGCTACGGAACCGATATTATACAGCCTATAAGAGGTCGCTGTACAGAACAGTGAGTAGGCCTAATCGTAATCGTAAACTCGAGATTTCTAGAGCGCCCACAAAAGCGGAGTCGCGGGAACCAGCTTATTCACAGGCGCTTAATCAAAACAGAATCGATAGGCAGAGGGTCAAAATCCAGAGAGTCAGACAGGCAGACAGTCACACGGCTAAGGTGGATGATGTTTAGAGTTGAAATGACGAGGGAGGCAGCGGCGCCGCCAGGATTTTAATTGTGTACGCACAATAGGCAGGAGAGCACACATAGGCCGGGGGCCGGGGAAGAAAGTATGCGGGGGTTGGATGAACGAGCGCCGATATGGGGGAGGGGTTTGGAGAGGGGATGTGCCCTCCCTTGAAAACTTTTTAATTTCCACACTGTAATGGTAGCATTTTGAGCAGTTATCTGAAAAAAATTGCTCTATAATTTTAGTGCTGGTAGGAACCAGCTGTCACTCCTAGGCGTCGTAGTTATAAGATGTAGTTTGAGTCGTGTTTGAGTTTGACTGCGGACAATAATAGCAAACCAGACATTTATTAAAATTAATATAAAAACTAGAAAATACGTTCAATTTAATTTTCAAGAACGCCATAAGCCTTTAAGTAAACATACTGCTGACCAGACACAATTAGTAAACATAGTTTGCAGATGGTTCACAAACCAAGAAAGAACGATTCAACTACCGAATCGTGAAGCCATGTCACCCATGTGGTAGGCCTAATGATGTAGTTTTACTAAATGTAAATCTTCGAAAATTTCTCAGCGCCCACAAAAGTCACGTCAGGGAGACTAGCCTATTTATTATCGGAGCTATATCAAATCAAGTCCGCAATTGCCAGAGTCCTCTGTTCAATCCGGTGTCAGGTCAAAATCCGGGGAGGTCAAGCAGAGGAGACAGCATACGGTACGTGGTAATCCGGGATGATGGTGGTCGTGTGGTGGCGCAGGAGTTGAATCAGGGTAGGATATCTTGAAGAGTTCGGTCTTCAGTCGTGAGTGGAAAGCAGAAATGGAGAGTGCAAGCGGAGGAAAGGTTGAGTTAAGAGGCGAGATAGAAGGATGAGCAAACTGGCGGAGGTCTTTTAGGAGTCCGTTCCAAAGAGCTGGTGCAGCATATATAGACTAAGGAACGGTTGCAGATTTAAGAGAGGATGAGACTGGAGGCCGAGATAGTGAAAGGTATGACGATGAGCAAGTAGACCCGGGCAGTTGGACGGTGAATAGCTGGCGAATGTAAGAAGGTTTAGATGTTTGAAGGGCGTTGTAGGTAAGAGATACAATTTTGTAATTGATGTTCTGAGGGACTTTTAGCCAATTAAGGAAGTGATTTGCGAACAGGGGTTATGTGGTGGTGTGTGGGAGTTTTGATGACTGCGCGGGCGAAAGTATTATGAACTGTTTGCAGGCATTTCATTTGAGAAGAGTCGATGTTGTAAAAAGAGTGGGCTACAGTCGTCGAGTTTGGAATGAACAGTTGAAATGGCTATCGTGCACGCGGTCTTTTAGTCAAGTCGTGGGCGCAATCGTCGACGGTCACGAATGTGTATAATTATAGCAGGTGCGAGATAGCAGGGTGATGTGGTCGAAAAAGGCAAGGTTCTTATCGAAGATGATTCCAAAATTATTGCGAACAAGAGAAGAGTATAGGTACGGGAGTAATGAGATCTGTTGGACAAAATAATGTCGGGAGGAGAGGCTATAGGTTGTTATCCCAGTAAGCCATGCCACATAGGCCCGCCGACGGCCCGACGTGTTCTACATCGGCATCTCATCGGTGGTCGGTATTCGCCTTAATTATGACGAGCTGCCGATGAGTTGGTTAATAATTATGCAGTTCATCTTGCTAGCTTCATGTTAGATCACGTGGGCCACGATAGCCAATCATCTGCGGACTAATGGCGGACTCGCTCTTTTCGAATCGAATGGCGAGTGAGGTATGTAACCGTATGCATGTCTATGTTACTAAAAGTTATAACTATTATTTGTAGCGTTACATAAGGCCTAACGTTCTTTATGTAGGTTTCATATCCTTTGCGTAATATTCCCAAGCATTTGTTCCAAACTACCAATCACATATCGGGTAGATATCGGTTGAAGCTGTGCGTGCACGTGGCCCACACCCCTAAATCAGATTTTTATTACGAACTGGCTACGGTACCGTCCGGACGGTACCGTTATTTCTTTTCTACGATACCGTCCGCAAATAATCTATGGGCGATTGCACATATCTATGGCGTGTACATCCGGTTGAAATAAATATTGGCAAAAGCCTGTCACGTTAAGTTGTTGTCTTCGCGTCGAATTTTTCTATGGCCGACAACTTGAGGGTCGGTTAGGGCCAGGTTAGTATTCGTGTGGTCGTTTAGTGTCAAATTAGGCGTCGTGAGGGTCGGTTAGGGTCAGGGTTAGGGTTAGTTTCGTTCATCTCTTAACTACTGCGCTATTGATGGTTAGGCTTTCACGCCATAGATATGTGCAATCGGCCATAGATTATTTGCGGACGGTACCGTAGAAAAGAAATAACGGTACCGTCCGGACGGTACCGTAGCCAGTCAGATTTTTATTATTATAAAGATTTTCATATAAATTTAATATTATGTATTGAGAAATATTTCATTTGTTAAATGATTATGCAGCACGATTTCTTTGCTGATGAACTTTTGATTTGGCAAGGCAATGAAACTTTTGTGGGCCACGTGGTACGTACAGCTTCAAATCACTGAGGCTAAAAGAAGGGCAAACATGTAGTATCGGGGTGCGTAAGTTTACTGGCATGCTGCGTGGAAGGTACCATGTTTTCTAATGACGATCCTAATCCTGACTCTAACCGACTCTCACGACGCCTAACCAACACTCACGACGCCAGTAAACTTCCGCACCCCGATACTACATGCTTGCCAAAACAAGTTCTTCATGGTTAGTATTTCAATATAACATTTATATTGGCAAATAATGCTTTCGAAATGTGTATAATGATCGAGGACTTCCAATATTTTAACATAATGGGCATATTGGGATCCATGGGAGTATATAGGATAGCACTCTTGCCTGAAGTTTTCACGGACCCGGTTCGATTCCCGTAAGACTCCCCTGGGTTTAGCTCATGCCTTCATTCCCTTAGTGACAGTAAAAGTACAATGAGCTTGCGCCTTGCATGCTGAAACTTTGTTGATTTATTTCTTCTGTGATTTGTGTTCTTGTGAATTGTTTATTCGTCATAACTTGTATCTGTACAGCGCAGTGGGTTTGACAGGCGCTTCATTAAAGAATAAATATTATTATTAATATTATGACATGAAAATTTTTTATTTAACTTGCTGTGATGATCATAGGCATAGCTACATTGAGGCATGACTTTTTATATACTGGAACTTGATTGACTAATGACCCCAATGACCATGCAGGATTTTGCCAATTGTCTGTGAAGTTACCTTTTCTTGAATTTAAGTCTCGCTACGCGCCTGGTGATGATTTTTAAAGAAATTCTTATCCCAAATTTGTCATGCACCAAACTTATTAAATGTGAAATTCCATTTTGGTGGTGATGGTGATGACATTGTTTGATTTTTAGTATTGTTTAATTTAATTTATATCGTAAAGATCATTTATTGGCACACATCCTGGCCAAATGTATGACATCAGGAACATGAGTAGTACCTTTGAAGGGGGGTTATACAAATCATCGTAATGAATGAATGATGATGATGAATATGATGATGACCTAATGATACAATGTGTGTGATAATGTTAGTTGCTATGCCTATTCACTAACTTTGCATTTAATTAAATGTGTTGTGCACAGATGCTGTCAGGGCAAATGGACTGACTCGCAACGCAATGAATACAGACATTGATAACATCACCATGGAATGGCTGCAAAGCCACGGTCCACCTCAAGAGATCAGAACTCGTTGAATTTCAGCGACACAGAAGATGTTAAGAATTCTGACATCTGAAGCTCACAGGTAACTATTAATACCAATGTTCACGTATCGTTGTCAGTGGCAGCTTTATTCACAAAGTGGTGGCAACTCATGCCTTATGCCTTACAATCTTATGCCTTACAAACTTGTGCATTACAGTCCGGTTGTAAGGCATAGTCCTCCCGGACATAATCCCCCCCATTTTGTCTAGGTCATAATCCCCGGACATAAAGCCCTCTCTGCAATTAGCTTATTTCTGTGCATTTAATTGATAAACATTTCTTGCCCAGTTTTGGCTCATTGTGTCAAGGTATAGACTTAAGACTTGTTATTGTTAGTCACTTCTGAAGTTAAAACTTGTTAGTGTCATTTAGGTCTAAAGTTCAGAATTGTTAATGTTAGATTTTAAGTTAAGTCTTATTAATGTTGTTCATTTCTAAAAAAATTGCCACAGCTGTGCCAAGTTGGTGAGATGGAACAAAATCCATAGAGAATACTCTGCGCAGACTTAGAAACAACATTAGTTAAATTTATAATGTTGTGCCCAAAATGGGAACTACTGGTATGAGGCACATTTGATGTACTCTTAGGTAGGATAATTGTTACTTTGCCATTGCTTGTAACTATTTTGGACTAATTTGGACGACTAGTCTAATAAACTTTTCCAGTGAAATCAAAAGATATTCTTGTAGATTTTTTGGATATAACATATACCCGGTGAGTTTATCCACCGTACTTGGCTGAGGTTGGGGTGGTTAGGCCTATATTTTTGCCTGGTGGATAATGTCCTAGCCTGAGCGATTATGTCCAGGGAATTATGTCCGTTTTCCTTACAATCTTGGTCTTGGACAGATGTGTTCTATTAAATTAATAGCTAATAATTTTGCGTGTTACATTTGCATTTGAATCCATGTTCTCTTGACATGGATACTTGAGATTGAAAATTCATCACTTGGAACAGTTGATCGTTAAGGGTGAAATCACCCAAAATTCCATCTAAGGAGCCCAAGAATAGGAAAATGGGTAAGGAAAGGCGCACCACTAATGGGATTCTCCTAGTGCAGAAACACACTACGTGTTGCCGCAAGACCGTACAGGTCACATGCTCCCAAGCACGAGTGAGCACGTGGCAAATATGTTCCATGCCATGGCCCAACCACAGGTTCTGCCATGGATAATGTTTAAGACTCTTGAATTTGTGCTACTTCTTACATGTTGTTTTCTTTGTATCTCTTTTGGCTGTATAGCGAAGTACTACCGGAGCATGGCTGACAAGGAGGCGCTGACAAACAAGAAGCCAACAGTTCTTCTAAGGGACAGGGCACAGATCAAAACGAAAATGGCATCTCAGTCTACACTTCTAAACAACTGTACTTAACACTGTGTATCAGGAATGCCTTTCCTTCAGCGCTGTGGTCAAAAGCTCCAGCAACTCCTCCATGTCTGCGGATAAAGTACTGGAGTTGCTTGTGAGGACCATCCGCTGGAACTTGGCATCCCAATTGAGACACTTGTCACTAAAGCTAATGATGCCTTCAACTGCAGTACTCATGCCGAAAATACTGTGGCAGAGTGACCCTCTTAGAATTTCTACATGGAAGAGTTCATTATCGGCGAACGAGTCAAGAACAAGAACACTACGAACTCACAACCGTGAAACTGGATACTCCTTTAAAGCTTGTTCACACAACCGTAATATTTCACTCTCTGACTAGGAAAGGATTATCAGTCGGATTATGTACAGTTACTATACATGTTTCACAAACGTATTACTATTTTCATGTTATTATTATTAATATTATTACTTTGATGTTTTATCATTCATTATATAATTCATGTCCTATTGTGCATTTGCAGAATGGTGTATTACTTACTTAATTTGTATATAAAGATAAAGAACATTGTATAATAAGAACATTACGAACTATCACATTGTGCTAGGTAGCTGTGCTGCAGCGCCCTTGTGAGTTACTTAAACGGCGCTATACAAGTGCTCTGATACATACGTACATTGTATATAAAGTTAAAGACCACTACTTATATATAATAGATTTCAATATATTACTGCAACATTACGAACTATTATCTTGTATATAAAGATCACGAGCATTATATAATGACATGTAAAAAAACACGTACGTCCCACAACAAATGTGGCCAAGATGGGGGTGGGGAGTAATCCCAACTCTGCTGAAAGAGCAATGGAAAATCCTACCTCCAGTTTCCCCTTTGGGGTTTTCTGGTTAGGTAGCTGTGCCGCAGCAAGCCTGTCTTGAACCCCATAAAGTGCATAAAATTATTATGTATTCTAGCTTGTACATGTATTTGTCAAACTGAAACTGAATAAAGCTGACGGGCTGTTTATAATTCGTATGTGAATTAGAGCTTAAATCTATACCTTTTCATCTGAGTTTAGCCACTTAGGATATCATCAGGTATGTGCAGACTGCAGAGCTGGTAATAGGCCCAGGGCCAGATGGGAAATGTAGGCCCAATTAATTTCAATCTGCTCATCAAGTATTTTGGTTATCAATCACTGCTAAGTGCTAACTACATATGATATGATTTCTGTAATATACATGTACTTTACATAGCGTATAATTATGGATATGATGTAATTACAATTTACCAGTAACAGAGCAGTTATTTTATTCTGAGAACAGTTGTTTTATTCTGATCTGTTTCCCCTTTGACTCTGAGTGGAGGCACCAGGATTTCAGGTGGGGGGCTAAAGCGTCAAGGGGCAGGGTAACTGATTGTGGGGCCGACGGGAGTTAGACACGTCGGAAACCCACGTCGGGCAGACGTGAATTAGACACGTCGGACCGATGTCGGTAACACGTCAAGAAACCCATCAGTTTCCGACGTCGGATTGACGTCTTGCCGCTCAGCGGGTGCTCATAGATCCGGCGTGTTTTTCCGACGTCGGCCCGACGTGAGTTAGAGACGTCGGATTGACGTCGGAAACCCACATCGGGCCGACGTGAATTAGACACGTCGGATCGACGTCGGAAAAACACGTCGGGCCTACGTCGGAAAAACACGCCGGATCTATGAGCACCCGCTGAGCGGCAAGACGTCGATCCGACGTCGGAAACTGATAAGTTTCTTGACGTGTTATTGACGTCGGATAGACGTGGTTGGTTATCTGGGATAGTTTGTTTAATTGATCGCGGAGGCCAGTAATGAGGAATTCTGTTTTGAAGGGTTAAGGGTTAGTGGTCATCCAGGCTGAAATCTGGGTGATGGTGTTGTGTAAGTGATTTAGCGCATCTGGAAGGGAGTGAGAGGAAAAAGATACGAAGAGTTGTGCGTCGTCGGCATAGAGGTAGCAGAAGACGAGGGAATGAGTTTGCTGAGTGGGGAGGTGTAAAGAATGAACAGCAGAGGCCAAAGAATAGAACCTTCAGGCAAACCGCAGGTGAGGAACTGAGGGTGTGCGGATTAAATGAGAGACCATCGGCATTGACACTGAAAGAGCGTGAGGAAATTAAGTATTAGATATAAACCACTGGATGGTGTTAGACTGTTAGTTTACCTAATATTAAAACTAGCACCTAGTTATTATAATTTTGTAACTTAATAATATTTCACTTTTTTCATATGCAATTTTTCATTTCTTAGCCTGTTAGCGCTGTACGCACTTGCGTAAGTGCGTAACGCTAGCGGCGCCCCTGGAGGGAGGTGCATGAGGGGAGGAGAAGGAATCGGGATAGGATTTGTGAAAAAGCAGTGTTTTCAGTTTTGAGTGGAATACTTGTGGAGAGATAGCAACAGGTGATCAGATTCTGGTGAATTTGTGGGATGGATCGGATATTTGTCGTAGCACAGGCGGGAGTTTGTCCCAAAAAGGCGGTACCGCTCAAGGCCGTAGCCAGGATTTTGCTTCGGGGGTGTTAACTCGTCCTTGAGCAAGCCGACAAGCAACCGAGTCAATCGACTAAGAGGTTTGTGTTAGTAAATGCATTCTTTCATTTTTACATTATTTAATTTCGGGTGGTGTTCAAACACCCAAAACACCCCCTTAGGTATACGGCCTTGGTACAGCTAGGCTATATATGGCTATAATTATGGAGCGATTTGCCGCACAATTGCAAGCGCTTAGAAGCTGGATGGGCCAAATATTTCTCACAATTATAATAACAGCAATCTTAGCCTAATCTCGCGATTGCTTTAGCACGGGAACCCGCTTATTCACAGGCACTTACTTAAATTTATGATGCAGATATAAATAGGGCCTAAGCTGGCTTGAATGCCATCGGATCTGTTTAGGGCTGATTAATTTCTGAAGCTTATGTTAACGATTACCACAAGTTCCTCTGAACATTTTTGTACGCGTACGCCTACCCTAAGATCGTTAATACCGAAAACCTAGAAATATCCTCGTGACCTATATAGACCGAGTCGTTAATCGTGCAAAGCTGAGAACCAGCCTCATGACCCAGTTCTATCCAATCAGCTTAGACCACATACGTTTCTACAGCTGCTAAGAGAAATGCCGGCAGATAAATATAAGACGGTGGAAAACGGTCGGAACAACGTTGTTCTAAAGGCGGAACAATTAACGTCCAAACAAATGGGAGTTTCCGATCAGAAGAAGACGTTCATCGTCTGTTTTGTCGGAATCTTCGTCTCCTACTTTGTCTTCGGTGTCCTTCAGGAAAATATGTAAGCAAAGGATCCGTATTTTCTGTTACACGTTGCTGTTTTGACACGTGATTCCATGGACATGTGTATGATCACAAAAATCCCCAATGTTAAAAAAAACACATTTCTCACTTTTTGTACAATATCCGAGTAAATTTACAAAGGATTAATAATTATTAATAACCGCCTTGCGTTCTAATTAATTATTATGTTGTAGTTGATAATAATTAAGCATTTGTTAATGATGCATTGGGTGGGGTGGGGTAAAAGTGGGTGTGATTAGAAGTGGGTTTAGGTAAAGTGTAGGGAATGAAAAGTACCACTGTGGCAGTTGGTGGATGTCAGATGGTTGGTACAGCCATATGGAAATGGCCAACACTTTAACATATGAACTACAAACACTGCAAATCGGCTACCTATTACACCAATGGCCCAATATGCATTCATCATTCATGGATGGATTTATGTGTCTGGCTGTTTTATAGAGCATTTATTTAAATGAGAGAAGAACATATACATGACCAAAAGAAATACATGCATTGTTTACGTACTGACTTTCAACCATAATGGTGCTGAGATTCGAAAGTCTGCTCAATCCCCGAATTGTCCCATCTGGTTCAATCTTCTTCTTGTAAGCAAAGCATCAGTTTCTCCTAACGTTCTTTCCTTTTTATTTTGATTACAAAGGAAGGAAGAATTGGTCATGCATAAACTTCTGAATGCTGCTCAGTGAACTTTGTACTGGTTGAACGAAGCTTGACTTACCGTATTGATTGGTTGATGGTTTGTTAGAACTTTGACTGGTTAGTTCATTGATTAATTAATTGACTGAATGGCTGGTTGATTGATTGATTAGTGATTGACTGGTTGAGTGATTGATTGACTGATTGATTGACAGAATGACTGATTGATTGATTGATTGATCGATCGACTATCAGAGGTCCTCAGATCTTCTTAATCTGACTATTCTCTGTGTCTGGTCCTTCTCTTTCGCTAACTCGAGACTGCAACGCTCTTCCGGCAAACGTTCGCTATGCTTCTGGTCTTCAGATCTCAACTAAAAACTCATCTTTTCCTCGACTCATTCCTCCGCTGTTTCCATGTCATCTCAGATTCCCTTCCTTGCTTTTGACCGGGGTAACCCTGGAATTTGGCTTGCTCAACGGTTTCCTTAGTTTTGACCACTGACTGATGATGCCTTGAGCAGTGTTAATTGGAGCTATATGAGTTCTGTGATTATTATTATTATTATTGTTATTACTACTACTACTGCTAACTACTAACCGACTGTCCCGGATTCGCCTGGACAGTCCCGGAATCGGCCTTGTGCATCCCATGTCCCAGATTGATCCCAAATTGTCTCAGAACTTCATGTAAATATCCACTTCACCAAATGTTGTTCTTGTTTTCGCACACTAAACTCGAACAGTAAATAAGTTTTACAGAGTGGCCATAGAATAGAGGGTAGTTAGGTTAGTAACTGGTCTTCTATTTAATAAACGTTTTGTTCTTGAAACAAATTTGATATAAGCCCACGTCTTTTGATGATTATTTTTAACGTAATTTTTGTAAGGATTATTTTCAGTAGGCTGTAGAGCATGCATTAAGCTGATGCAACATTTGTTACATACAGTGATGTAAACAGAGTAAATTGTTTAAGGCATATCGAATCACTATGCGGGTGTCCCAGATTGGCAAAGCAATAGTTGTCAGCTCTAAATACTACTACTATTATTTCTATTATTGCTATTTGTTTTTACTATTTATTTTGTTATATGTTGTTGTTATGATCATCAATATCATCAGTATATTATTTCTATTTGCTGATGATTGTCTTAACTATGGTAAAACTAATTAACGTAAATCAACTTCTCGCCATCTGGTGAATGTGAACGAGAGCGCCATCTGTCGAATGAGTTCCTCATGTTTGAGTAATGAACTGTTGACTTGTTTGTATAATGACCAATCTGTAGGCCAGGCCTGGATAAACTCTCTTCCTCTTCAGTATCCTGTTTGATGATTTGTAATCCTGGTTATGGGTCTTGCTGGTGGTAGTGGGGGTGGTGGGGTGATGGTGGTGTGGGATGGATGGTGGTGGTATTTGTGTTGTTGTTGATGGGGGTGGTGGCATTGGTAAACGGATTAACCAACCAGGATCAATAATTGTTCATGGACAAATACATGACAGACTTCATCCTGTTTCTCTTCTTTGTTTTCCAGTTATTATTGTTTTGGATGTTTGAGAGTCTTTCATTGGTTGTGTGTGATAATCGAGTGTGTAGTTACTGGGTTTTCAGGTAAACTAACAAGGCTGGGGTTGAAATCACGCCAGGGCAGAGATTTCAAGGTTTTAAACCCACAGGTCTCGGGTTGAAATCACCACCAGGGCAGAGATTTCAAGATTTTAAACCCACACGGCTTGGGTTGAAATTACTACAAAAGCAGATATTTTTAACCCACAGGGCTGGTGTTGAAATCACCACAAGAGCAGAGATGTAAAGATTTTAAGCCCACAGGTCTGGGGTTGAAATCACCACAAGAGCAGAGATTTAAAGATTTTAAACCCACACGGCTTGGGTTTAAATTACTACAAAAGCAGATATTTTTAACCCACAGGGCTGGTGTTGAAAATCACCACAGAGGCAGAGATTTAAAGATTTAAATCCACAGGGCTGGGATTGAAATCACCACAGAGGCAGAGATTTAAAGATTTAAATCCACAGGGCTGGGGTTGAAATCACCACAGAGGCAGAGATTTAAAGATTTAAATCCACAGGGCTGGGGTTGAAATCACCACAAGAGCAGAGATGTAAAGATTTAAATCCACAGGGCTGGGGTTGAAATCACCACAAGGCAGAGATGTAAAGATTTTAAGCCCACAGGTCTGGGGTTGAAATCACCACAAGAGCAGAGATGTAAAGATTTAAATCCACAGGGCTGGGGTTGAAATCACCACAGAGGCAGAGATTTTAAGATTTTAAGCCCACAGGGCTGGGGTTGAAATCACCACAAGAGCAGAGATGTAAAGATTTAAATCCACAGGGCTGGGGTTGAAATCACCACAGAGGCAGAGATTTTAAGATTTTAAGCCCACAGGGCTGGGGTTGAAATCACCATAAAGGCATAGATTTAAAGATTTTAAGCCCACAGGGCTGGGGTTGAAATCACCATAAAGGCATAGATTTAAAGATTTTAAGCCCAGAGGGCTGGGGTTGAAATCACCATAAAGGCATAGATTTGAAGATTTTAAACCCACATGGCTGGGGTTGAAATCACCATAAAGGCATAGATTTGAAGATTTTAAACCCACAGGGCTGGGGTTGAAATCACCACAAAGGCATAGATTTGAAGATTTTAAGCCCACAGGGCTGGGGTTGAAATCACCACAAAGGCATAGATTTGAAGATTTTAAGCCCACAGGGCTGGGGTTGAAATCACCACAAAGGCATAGATTTGAAGATTTTAAACCCACAGGGCTGGGGTTGAAATCACCACAAAGGCATAGATTTGAAGATTTTAAGCCCACAGGGCTGGGGTTGAAATCACCACAAAGGCATAGATTTGAAGATTTTAAACCCACAGGGCTGAGGTTGAAATCACTACCAGGGCAGAGATTTATGTCGAAGGAGTCGTTGAGACATGTATGTTCTTCAGTGGGTCATTGCTGATGTTTCACTGTCCTGAATCGAAATGGGTTTTCTCTGCTCTGAAGTCCCTTATTAGAATGTCTCCAATGTCTTAAATGTCGTCGTTTGTTGAAGTCAGTGTTGGTTCAGCAGTCTATGCTGTAATAACACTTGCAGAGAATCTGAATTATACAAAGTCTCTGCAACATGACATTGCAATTCTGTCTGTCGCTTGGTCCATCTGGTGTTTGGAGGAATTGAATGAGTCCGTCTCTTACTCTCTCCCTGTATAATTATGTTCTTTCTCTGTTTTTGTCTGTGTTTCTCTATGTCTCTCTTTGTCTGTCTCTTCTCTCTGTCTCTTTCTTTCTCTCTACATGTCTCTCTACACGTCTCTCTCTGTCTCTCCGTCTCTCTGTCTCACTATTTCTGCCTCTGTCTGTCTGTCTTTCTGTCCCTCTCTTCCTTTTTCTGTGCCTTGTGTTCAGTCACTTGTGCATTTCATTGTCAACTTAAGATGTACCTTTTTTCAACTTGCTCATTCACCATCGGCTGCCTCTCCTGTCTAAGCCGACTGATCTTCTGGATGTTGGCCTGATTACTTCTTTTTTGGAGTGCCATCGGATGATGCCTTCAGTATTAGACACAGTGGCTGGTGCTATAGAAGTCACTAACTAATAATTAATTAATAATTCAAATGATGATAATGATAATGTGGAGATAATGAGATTAGGGTAAATAAGAAATGATGAGCACGACTGATTATAAATTTATTGAGTTATTAATATAATTCTGCGAGTTAAAATTGTTTCAAATTACGTCTCGTGCATTCTCCGTGCATACTCGATTAAACTTCGCTTTTAGACAAAACCGAAAGCAAAATTAAAAGCATTTTGTAACGCGCTGTTTCCCGGGCAAGAGAAACGGCTGATGGGTCAAACGGCGGCTTTAACTTCCTCTATAGCTGTTGGCTTAAGTATCAGTGGACGTGAGTGGATCACGAGACCTGGCTTGTCGTCTCTTTGCACACAGTCGCTTAGCGGCCCGGAAGAAGAGTAGTCCCCATAAGCTAACCTAAGAGTCAGTCATTGGTATCAAGTACAGCGACATCATTTCTCGCGGCATATGAGGGCGGAGGGGGGGCGGCCAGTCCTCTCCCTCGACGTCTCTTCTATGCACCGACAGTGTACAGTCGGTGTACTCATTATAGAGGAGTTGGCAAGGGGCACAGATGGAGCAGAAATCTCCCCAAGAAATTTTTGTCCTGGCATGGATTTGAAGCTCCGACCTTATGGTTGATATTCCTGCATGCTAACCACTTGATTACCATGCTCCCTGACTTTGAGTGAGCGCTGTTGCTGCGAGTTCAATTTCTTATCGGTCATATACTTTATTCTCTGTTATAAAACTATACTGTTACTATAATTAGCTATCTGAAAATCTCCCACTCCTATTTTATAGTCTGTCTACCGCAATTTGGTAATATATTTAATTTTACATACCGAAATTTAAAATTTTAAAATTTTACTTATTACAGTTTGATAATATTTTAAAGTTTAAAAATTTTACGGCATTTTGGTGATATTTTTAATTTTACATGCCGATATTTGGAAATTTTTTTAATTTTACTTGCCACAGTTGGATAATATTTTAAATTTTACTTAAATCACAGTTTGATAATATTTTAAAGTTTAATTACCGCATTTTGGTGATATTTTTAATATTACATGCCGATATTTGGAAATTTTTTAATTTTACTTACCACAGTTGGATAATATTTTTAATTTTACTTATCGCAGTTTGATATATATTTTAAAGTTTAATTACCGCAATTTGGTGATATTTTTAGTTTTACTTAACGCAATTTGGCAATATTTTTAATTTTACTGCATCCAGCTGACAGAAGAATTCAGGGATCCAAAATTCCAAAGTATTTATGGATATGCAAACTTTCTGAAGTGAATATCATTTGAATAGTAAGTCTGGGGTAGCTTTACTTGTGACTGTAATTGTGAGTTTATAGAGCGTCAATTCAAGAAATGGGTGTGATTGAAATGGATCTTGTGGGATGTTACGATACAGATACAGTGATAGCGGGACAGTCTTATTATCCAGACAAGAGTTACGTGACCTGAGGGTCGTGAGTTCGATCCTCACTCTGGGCATGATATTGTGACAGCCGATTGGTTATAGAGGATAGAGCGCTCGCCTTGTATAACGCAGCAGAGAGTTGGGTTCGAGCCAACACTGAAGCGGTCACTGTGTTATGACCTTGAGCAGCTCTTTCACTCAGAATTGCTCAGTGCCACTGAGTGAGGAACCTGTTTAAAGTCCCTACACAGTAACCGTATAGGAGGCTTGAACCCCTACTCTCCACGTTAACCTCACGGCTATCTTGCCATCTAATTGTATGCACTATGCAGCTGATACTGTTCAGATGTTTTATGTTACCTACGTCATGGCTAACTAGACGATTAAACATGGGATTTGTTAAACGCATTCGTCTGGGCTTATATATTAGTACATGGCATACAGTGAGTAACGACTGCTTTTACCCGTATAATAAACTAGTTATGAAAATTTAAGAGCCAGCCAACATTGATGCACATGAGTGATGAAACTACATCCATATATATATAGATGTATAGATGGATGGACTGTGTGCGTGGTACTGATGATAATCTCTAGGATACACATGGCCATATGAGGATATACGTAATTAGTGAACTAATTTATCATTTCTCTCTCTATTGGTCGGTGCAATGTTTGGAAGGGAAACAGCTGAACGGATTCAACGAACATATATTTGCTGCGCTTCAATTGGGGAGTGGCATGGGGAAGTACAATGGGGGTGGGGAGTACGATGGGGTGGGGATGATCTGGTATTGTCAATTCAATGAGTCAGAGGGTGAGACGTGGAACTGTAATATGTGAACGTACACGTCATTATATAAAGCGACCGTGTGACCTTGACCCTGCTCAATGTCCTATGAATTGATCGGGTGAGATCCTTCACCACCGCTCACCCGTTTGAATGGACGCCACACCCTTTAAGATCCTCATGTACGGACCGTCAAAGAGAACTCGGCCACTGCTCGTACTCTGTCAGTGCCAGTCCCAAGCCTGGATGAAGGAGGAGGGCGGACCAACGATATGATCTTTTGTTATCACACAGTGTCGTTACACTGAAATTACTACCATCAGGGGCGCGGTGATGTAGGGGTATGTTCGGTGCCTTGCAGTCGGAGGGTTGAGGGTTCGAATCCACCTCAAGCCGTCGCGTAGGGACCCTGGGCAAGTCCTTCACTCGCAATTGCTCATGCGCTTCGGCGTGAAACTCCGATTCAGTGTCCGCGCTAGTCGGGAGCGCCTCTGAGTAGAAATCTTGAAGGGGCGCTATATAAATATCTGAAATGAATGAATGAGAGATTGATTGAAGCGACGATTGGTATATATGCGAACGGGCATCCTGATTCCTGACGCCAAGAGCAGAATCGCCCTAGACGTACATCATTTGGAGTTTTAAATGATGTATAGAACTGTATACTACGTGGTTAGATCTGCGTCAGGTGAGACTCAACAACAATGCTCTAATTGTCTCTTTACCATCGGACCGTAGTTCCTACTTACGACTGATGCGTAATAGTAAACTGCTTATATCTAAAGCGCGTCTTTAAAAGCTAAGCGCAGGGCACAAGCTTATTAACGAGCGCTGCGTCGTATCAAAGGGGCTGTCCAGAGACCGACTGCGAGAGACAGAGAGACAGAAAGAGAGAGAGAGACAGAGAGACAGAGAGAGAGAGAGAGAGAGAGAGAAGAGGGGTAGAAAGGCAGAGAGACAGACAGACAGGCAGACAGAGAGAGAGAAGGAGTAGTAGAAGTAGTAGTAGTAGTAGAAGTAGTTGTAGTAGTAGAAATAGTATAGTTGAAGTAGAAGTAGTAGTAGAAGTAGTAGTAGTAGTAGAAGTAGTTGTAGTAGTAGGAATAGTAAAGTAGAAGTAGTAGGAGGACGAGGAAGAGAAGGAGGAGGAAGAGGAGTGGGAGGAGGAGGACGAGGAGGCGGAGCTGTGTATGAATATCTGAACTATATATTTGTGACTGTAGAGATGAACTCGGCCTATGCCAATCGTTGGCCCATCCACCCGCATATAAGTTAAGGATCCTTGTTGAGCGGAGTTTCAGAGCAGGCGCTGTACAATCTGCAAACCGGATATAGAACTTATTAGCGCCGCCGCCGCCGCCTGCAGTCCTTTTAGGGCGCCGTGTCTCAGGCTGTCTGGTCCTGTCTAAGTCCGGTTATATCGACGATGATTATGAGCATCTGTTTACAAATATGATGAAGCAGAAAGCCATAATTAACGAGTTTAAGGTCAATCGTTTTATATAAATCCCGTCTATTCCTATCATCCATCATAAACGGACGCTGTGACATATTAACGCTAATACATCCGCAAATCAGCCACGCAGTCTGTAGACGTTGCATACTGTTGATGGCTGTGATGACGATGACGACGGTGGTGGTGGTGGTGGTGGTCTCGTGACCCGATGGAGAGACGAACAAATAATAAGAAATGTTGTGAACGGATTTAAACGGTAACCTACGAGAAGGGAAGGGTCCGAGGGACATCTGCTAACGAACCATGATATCCTGCTATAGCAGCAACATACCCTACCCATCTACCTTGCTGTATCTACGCGATCAAGCGCACAAACCCGGTCCAGACTGCTCTTCATCCCAGGGCCGATGAGAGGGGGGGTCAGGTGGGGTTGCTGCCCCGGGGCCCGGTTCTATGGCAGGGGCCCCTGGCAGGGGCCCGGAAATGTCTAAAACTTGTTTCAAACTGAAGAAACCTGTGGGTTTTGGCCTAATGCAGTCTAATTGCTTCAAGTTAATAGCTACATGTAATAATGAAGTAAATGAGGTACTAGATCTATTGAATTTCTTTACCAAAATTTAAGCCAATAACGAATGTGACGGTGGAAATGGGACTGAAAAGGTTAGCAGTGTTGTTAACGAAAACGATTTAATAACTGTGAAACTTAACAGTCTCAGTTGCTCAGTCAGAGGATTTAGGAGTGAGCAGTGACTGAGCACAGGAACAGAAGTTGGTCATCACTCATCAGAATGGTTTTGGACTATCTGCTGATGCAAAGTTAACTGATGCAGAGAAATTTCGATTTCTGACTGAATTCTATACTCCACCAGAAATCGTATGCGTGTCCAAGAACTTTGCATTACGGGGTGCGTAATGCAAAGTTCTAGGCCACGTTATAGTTGAATAACTTGAATTTGAAAAACACTGCTTATCAGTAGGCTAGGACCTATATATAGGCCTATTTTGAGATTTTTCAGCAGTTGGCCTAGAATTGATTATTCGTTTTCTGGGAGGCATAAAATTTGTACTGGATGTAAATTTCTGAATTAAAATTTGAGTTATTGTCAAAATAAATAATACTTTAACTTACAGCTGGATGTAATTTATATCACAATAAATAATTGATATCAAATTACCAATATTTGATATTATAATAAAATTATAATTCCATATAAGTTGATAACGAATTAGAAAATGAATTACCATCAGAAATCTGGAGCTCAATAAAGGAAAGAAAGATTGGTGAAAGTCAGGAATGCAAACGAGAGACAAACAATCCTTCAAAGCCTTGCATTTTCAATTTCATCAAAAGCGAATGATCGTGATGCAGCAAATCAAGCCGACAATATCGTTGCTAGTGTGATAGTAGATGTAGCCTACATGGAGTTGATCATGGTAGGCCGCTACAGCTATTATAGAGCGAGTTGTTGACGTAGTCCATGTAGACAATTAATGCAACACAGCAATTGACGTAGCCTACAGTATCCTCACCTCTTGAAATTGGATATCATAATGCGATAATTTATGTCATTTAAAAAATCATTTATCACATTCACATAATCACATTTTCATATTAAATTTCTGTAAATTTCTTTATAGAGTCATAGATGGACCTTTTAAACCAGAAATTTATTTTCACATTTACTTTTACTATTATTATTCAGGGCTTTTAAAAGCAATTTTTAGAACTTTTACCCCTTAAAAAGTCATAGTGAATAATTCCAAATCGGATGACAATGAACATTTTAAAACTAGTTTTAACTGCACAAAAATGCTTCTACAGCTGCCCAAATTTATTTAGAACTGCCCTTTTTGTATAGAACTGCACACTAAAAAAAAGCCGTTATTATTATTATTACCCTTATTATTATTCGTTAAATGTAGTTTAATAGAGTTTTTCAGGCTTACACCTGACTTGGGCTTAACCTAATAATAAAAACGAGGGGCCCTGATGGACGTCTGCCCCGGGGCCCGATTTGGCTCTCGACGCCCATGCTTCATCCACTTACCTCTCCCCCACGCCCGTTACTGTATTCTAAACATCGTCTGCCCGCCTCTCCCTTAGATCTTAACCTGGAACCGATTTTCACCCTACCTACCTATTGTATCGTATCGTATCTATAGATTTATATAGCGCCTATCGCAGAATAACTATTCAGAGACGCTCTCAGCGCAAACCCCGGGAAAAAGAAACGTCTTTAAAGAGCGAGAGATCAATTTTGATTTGACTGAGCATTTGTGAAAAAAGCTGGATCCCGCCACTTGGCTTTACTGTTGAAATCTTGAGATGACCGTTTGACATCCTAGCAATCTGGCTGCACTGCATCTCCTACTATAAAACCACCTTAACCGTGTGGGATTATTCTGGCTCTATTCCTCTGCTTGACCATCAGTTATTTTGGTTGATAGAAACTCCAGAAGAAACTGGAGTTGCAGTCAATAACTTCCTCTTTGCTTCGGCCTTCAAGTATTATTTTGTCGGAAAAACCCATTTATTTTTACTCCATATCGTTCTTCCTCTGTCGGTTACTAAGCGAGGATGTAGACAGATCTTCTGGATGTTGACCTGATTAAGGCTTGGGTTTTTGGTGCTCCATCGGTTAATGCCTTGTGCATTAGACACTGGCTCGATAGAAGCTACTAATTAATAGTTATAATAGACAGAGCGTCTGCTTCTGAATATCCTGGACAATATTAATTACTCATTTTAAATTCTGTGTCGTCTTCTTCCGTGTTCTATTCTTCTCTGCTGTCGTCTGCTATGTCAATCAGACGATAGATGTCGCCAGTTTAGATGAAACCATTTCCTTATTCATTCATTCGTTCATCCGTTTATCCATCAGCCCCATTTTTCCATTCAGCCACCCATCCGTCCACCAACGTATCCATCCATCCACGCATTCCTCCATGCATCCACCCACTCAACCGCCCATCCCCATCTATCAATTCACTCATCGATCCATCCATCCAATATACAACCTACCCATTCTTCCATCATCCATCCATCAGCCCACCCAACCCACACCTCTCCAACCACCCACCCATCCATCCATTCATCTATCCATCCATCCACTCAGTCACCTACCCATTCTTCCATCCATCGGCTCATCCACCCAGCCATCTATCCATCCATCCACTCAGTCACCTACCCATTCTTCCATCCATCGGCTCATCCACCCAGCCATCTATCCATCCATCCACTCAGTCACCTACCAATTCTTCCATCCATCGGCTCATCCACCCAGCCATCTATCCATCCATCCACTCAGTCACCTACCCATTCTTCCATCCATTGGCTCATCCATCAACCTACACCTTTCATCCACCCTCCGTCCATCCACCCACTTATCCACCTCCCCTATTCCGTCATTTGACTGTTGTCATTGAGTTTGTGTGGCCACTGATCTCGAAACCTTGCATCAGTGGAGTTTCCCTTGAGATATGTAAACAAGTCTCAAAGTCTCAACAAAGTCTCTTACCTCTTTACATTTGTTCTTCTGATGATTTCAACCTTCATCTTAACATGTAGGGGAGGAGATGCATGATAGTCTAGCGGTTAGAGTGTTACACTGTCAGCCAAGAGGTCGGGGTTTGAATCCCTTCCAAGGCAGAAATCTGGTTCGAGATTTCTGTTCCATCTGCATCCCCTAGCCACCTCAGCTATAATGAGTACACTGTCGGTGGGAAGATGAGACGGCGATGGAGAGGACTGGCCACCCACCCTCATATGCCGAGCATGAGAAAATGAAGTCGCTAACACTTCATATCGATGACTTCCTCTGAGGGTCTAGTCTTTTTCTACTTCTGTGTTAGCTTGTATGTAACGTCAGACTTCTGCTGGTGGGTCTTTTCTGTCATAATCAAGACTCTTCTCGTTTGACGCGACTTCGCTGCAAGTGGCCATGAGGCGAGGTCTCTGTCCGTCTTTCTGGGGGCGCTACATAAATAAGGTATCAGGTTATAGGAGAGAAAGGAAGAAGCGGGTGAAGAGGAGGAAGGGGTCGATCTCTGTTGAACATGAGTTGCTGATGCTGGTTGTGTGTCACATGATGATGTCCGCATCATTATATATCGGAATTCCTACAGATTCAATGACATCCATCCATCCTAACATGCTGGCTTTTAAAGCTCGTTTCCTCATCATGTATATTTATATATAGTGTATTGTATATATTTTTAATTTATTGTATATGTATATATATATATGAATGCATATACCAGCATTTAGAACATGAGGCAATTTCCCTTTAACAATATATATTTAAAGTGCAGAATTGTCTGGAATGGACCTTATTCGTCTAGATCTAAGTTGGTGATAGCATAGTTGTTAAAAACGATAAAATGAAAATAAAAAACGGGAAAAACGTCGCTTTTTGAAAAAAAAATAAAAACGAGAAAAAACGGAAAAGAAAATAATTTGACTTTGCTACATTTTTACTGCATTTTAAAATTAAAACCTTGTTTACACAATTTAATTTTAATCAGCAAAAAACCTAACTTTATTAGTAAACACCAAGTAACAGTAATCTACAACAATTATTTTCTTTTTCATAAGTTTGGTTTAAAAAGAAATTCAGAAATTAAAAATATTGAAATCTTTTCAAATTTAAATTGTATACATAAGTCCACATAAATCCATGCTGACATAAGCAATTAAGAACTAAACTTTGTAAGTATAGAGTGTACTTTATTAAAAATTGTAGGTCTACTTACAATTCTGACTTACATATGAACTTTATATGGAGTAATATCTGTCAGTTTATCAGTCAATCAGTGTAAAAAGACAACATTTCGCATTTGGATAACTTAGAAATTCAAATAACTTTTATAAATGTTATTTCCTGCAGGCTACAGTGCTGTTTATTTCAACTGATAACACTAAATAGTGACAAATTAGATGAATCCTTGAAATGACGGAGACAACGTAAGGGATATCAGGCAAAAATAAAATTAAACAAATAGTAACAGACAGTTAATAAATAAATAAAGTTACATAAAAAAATAAAAAACGGAAAAAAACAAAACGAGAAATAAAAAACGAAAAACCCACGTTTTTGGGAAAAAATAAAAAACGAAAAAAACGTTTTTTACAACTATGGGTGAAAGTATTATTATTTTTATTATTATGCATTTACTAAAGTACACTATCTAGCGATGAGGCATCAATCAATAGCGCTCTGCAGATGTGAGCAAATGATGTGCTCACGGTCCTTACCCAGTGACCGTCTTATGGAGGAGGATCGAACCCAGATACTTCACATTACAAGTTAAGTGCTCTAACCAATTGGCTGCTATGTCCCATATGATCCCAAAGGATTAGAAGTATTAAAGATAGCATATTACTGGGATGACTAGTCTTCATTGATTTCGAGTTTGGTTGCAGAAGTGCTGTGAATTTAAGCGATTGTATTGAAGCATTGGATGGTAGAGATAAGAGTTGATAGAGAAATGTAGTTCCTCTGTTGTTTCCAGTGATCTGGCCAAAGCAGTGGCCAAGGATGTTGAAGAAGATCTGCCCTATGGATTTGTTGGGCCAAGAGAGTTTCAAAGATGATGGGCACAAAATAGTATGTGGGCAGAACAGTATGTAGGTAGAACAGTATGAGGGCAGAACAGTATGTGGGCAGAACAGTATGTGGGCAGAACAGTATGTGGGCAGAATAGCTGTGTACTTGGCGAGTTCTTCATTCTTCATGCTATTATTAAATTACTATTATTATTATTATTTCTTTCCCTGAGGCACACTTGATTGTTCAGTTTTACATAAATCAGATGATCACTGTTCTGGAATGGATAGGCTTCGCAAATGAAAAGATCATTGGAGAATGTTCGTTATAATTATTGCTATTTTTATTATTATTATTATTTTTTTTTATTTGTCTGGAGATGAACGTACTCGTCGTTTTCCTGGTTGGCGAAAGTGCCTCGGAACGCGATTTGTTATTATTATTAGTTTATTATTATTAATTATTATTATTATTAAATTTAAATTTTATCCTATATGTAAATGTAATCCTTCCAGCCCCCAGAAACTATTATTATTATTATTATTGATATTAAGAGTAGTGGTCTTATTATTATTGCAATTTTTGCTAAATATTATGAGTAGATGATATTAGTAAGCTGATATAATTTGTAAGGCACATGCATCTACATTCTCATATTATATATACACATATATATGTACATGTATATTTTTAGTAGTATATATTAATTATTATGTACGCCACATATATGCACATATAGCCTATTTACACATATTTATTCGCACATATGTTTGTACTTATATGTGATAATATATACACACATATATATATATATACATGTATGTCATCATATAGTAGTTGTCTATATGATATAAATTGGTTTTATGATGGGTCCTGTTTAGTTGAGTCTATTCGTGTAGTCATGTATATATTGCTATCAGTGTCAGCTGATCTGCCAATGCAGGTCCCGGATGTTTCTTCGGGTGGAAGCAGGAAGTTGGAGTTTGTCCTGCTGCTGTAGGGAGGGGCGTCACCCCAAACGACGAAGGGGTTTCATCTTGCATCTGCTGCTCCTACTGATGATGATGATGATGATGGTCACGAAAGCTGATCCCGAGAGAGGGCGCTTCTGTGGATACTTCTGCTGCGGGTGATGATGTGAGACTGATGGTGCCGCCATCTTAGTTGTTCTCGGTGACCTTCCTAGTATCCATCTATCCCTCCTTCATCTAAATACCTCTCTTCCATCCATTCCATCTATCGCCTTCGTTTTGGTGTGATTGGTGATGCAGTCTGCATTAGACCACTACCGGCGCTAATTTGTGGTAGTGGTAGTAGGTAGTAATTAATTAGTAGTAATAAGAATAATATTTATGATGATAATGATGATGACGGTGGTGGTGGTAGTGGTAGTGGTGGTGGCGAAAATTCATTTATACATTCATTCCAGAAATTTAATAGTACCTCTTCAAGGAGCCTTGTAACTCGGAGGCGCTCAATGATGATGATGCTGCTGCTGGTGGTGTTGATGATGATAATGATTATGATGTGGTGATGGTGATGATGATGGTGATGGTTATGATAAGAACCTTAAGATGTGACCGTTGCATATTCGTCATCTGTTTAGACAATTGTTAAAGGTTGGTCATGGAACAAACATCCTGCGACAAAGTGTTGCTATGTAGATAAGCATCAGCTGAGAGAACGACTTTTGTGAATCACTTTGAGTAACAACTGGTCGATAGGATGAAGCGTCGGCCTGGAATCATGAGGGAAAATCTCTCGTCAGACCCTGATTCATTACTATTGTTGGGGAAGGGTAAAGGATGCCTTTCAGACATCCCAGTGCGAGCCCATTGGTTTTAAGAGTGCTTGCCTTGCAACGAGGATTGTAGAGCATAGTCTGCGTAGAGAAGGAGTAAGTCCATTCCACATTACTAGGAGAAGGGAAGGGTACAGGATGGGACATGGTATAGCTTATTTGTTAGAGCGCTTGCCTTGTAGCGCAGAGAGTACGGGTTCCATCCTCCTCCTCCTCTGAGACTGGTTACTATGTAGGGACCTTGAATGAGCCCTTCACTCACAATTGCTCAGCGTCATCGATTGATACCTGGTCATTAGATAGTGGCACTTAATATATGCACAATAATCATAAGGATTATGATAATAATCGTAATTTATTATTATCCATAATATTTGAAATCCTCATGGATTACATGTACATCAGGTAAAAAACAGTAATAGAAGGTCCATTTGTCGTAGTGTTGCTCATTGTTTGGGGTTTGACTCAGTCAGTGATAATACATTACGTTAATTGTTTGTAGGGGTGTGCACTGTGTAATTGTCAGAGGGGGTTGTCCAGAGATGGTCAAGGGAGAGACACACACACTCACACGGACACTTACAGACAGACAGACACACATACACACAGTAACATTCGAACACACACACACACACAGACACACCTACGCATAGGGCAATTGTTTAAGCATACGTGTATACGATAGATACGTTACGAGAGAGAGAGACAGAGATCTGTGAATCGAACGGAGATTTGCTTCCAGTATTCAAATCCGTACATAGAAAGAGTTGAGGTTGCTATTGGCGCCCGCTGTAGCCCCGCCCTCTGGCGCCGTCGAAGGGGGCCGGGCTTCGTTCTTTAATAACCGGATCTTGGGCTTTGTCACGATAGCTATTAAATACTAGCGACGCAGATGAACAGAAACAGTTATCGGCGGCGGTGTTGACGAAGTAGGAACAGGAGGAGTGGCAAACTTCGACAGCGCCAGAAGTCCGTCCTTCCGTCTGTTAGAGGGAGTGCCATTGACTGTCGTCATGGAGGATCGTCGTCTGTTCCATCATCCAGTCCACTTAGATGGATCTGGTGAGCCGTCTATTCTCCACTAAACTGTGATCATAGATGAAGAGCCGGTCAGAGGATCTCAAAGGACGCCATGACGTGGCAGAGGAGAGGGGACGGAGAATTTGAAAGATATTTTGGGGAAAGACACAGTTGAGATTTGAGCACGAGAATGAGAACCTTAAATTGGATGCGCGCAGATAATATACGCAGTCGTTCAGCCAGAAATGTAGAGATGCGAGAGATTCGAGGAAGGCGAGCTGGTGTATCTGGATGAAATGAATTGGTGGAAATGGATCGGTGTAAGAGAGGAGGCAACTATAAAAATTATTTAAAGTAGTTTTATTGTTCAAACTTTCGTTAATAGTTGTATCTGGATTTTTTGAAAAGTTATCTGTTAAGTAAGGGGAAATCAGGAAATTTAAAAACAATGAATGAATAGGAATCCTGTAATACAATGCAACAGCAATCGAACAGAATGGTAAGTAAGTAAGTATGCTTTGTTTATGAGATGTCTGTACACCAAAGTGTGATTAGCAACTTGGTTAATAAAGAATATAGTTACTTACTTACTATGAAACCACGATCGAACAGAAGGGTCTTGAAGTATTTGCAGAATAGTTGTAGTAGTTTTATAATATTGTAGTGTAGTTTCAGTTTGTAAGCCATAGGCTGAAACTTCGGAAGGTTTGGAAAACTAAAACTACTCAAGATATCTGGGATGGCTGTAGTCTTTGCAGAAATCTGATGCTTCATTTTGGTGTTTATGATTTATAATTTTGATTTTAATTATAATTACTATTTTCTAAGTGTAACTGTTGTTGTTCTTATTACTCTTGTATTTGCGTTTGTAATCACATATTTATATAGCGCCTTTCATAGAAATTCATCAGAGGCGCTCCCGACATAGCGATGTAAAACCAGGATTGAACAGAATAGTTTTGGAAGCGCTTACGGAATAGAGGTAGAGAAAAAACGAAGGAGCTCATGTCGTTGGATGCTATAGGTAACCTATTCCAGAATGTTAAACCGACCACGGCAAAGCTTCTGTTCTGTACTGTGAATGTTCTGGTTGGGGTCCTGGCACTGCTGTATACTGTGAATGTTGTGGTTGGGGTACCAGAACATTCACAGTAGAGCAGTGCCAGGTCACCCTGTGCAGCAGAGCGAAGAAATCTACGGCCAAGAATGGAAGCACGAGACACACAACTCCCTGCTGTGCCTGCGCTCAAGGTGTCTTGGTTGTTCCACGGGTGGACTTCTACGGTCCAGCGCAGAAGTTTTGCTGTGGTCGGCCCATCCTCTGGGAATAAGTTGCCTATAAGAACCATGCGACATGAACTCCTCGGCCTCTCCTCTTTTCCTCTTTTCCTTCCGTAAACGCTTGAAGACATTCTATTCGATGGTGATTTCGTTGTGCTAGGTCGGAAGTGCCTTTGATGAGTATCTGTTGAAGTGGCGCTACATGAATTTCCAATTACGATATCTGATGGGTCTGCAAGAATAGATCAGCTGAAGCTGTAAGTTGCGCTCTGTCTTAGAACTGCCCAGGTAGCTAAATTGGTAAGAGCGTCTCATGCGCCTCTGTGAAAGAGAGCGTGCGGATCGCGGTTCGCTTCCCGATGCCAGCTTATTTTCAGAGATTTAAGTCTCGTGCTAGCACGGTTCTAGCACGGGGACCTTAAATGGCGTGGCGTCCATTCAAACGGGCGAGCGGTGGTGAAGGATCTCACCCGATCAATTCATTGCAAGTGAGCAGGGTCGACGCCATATTATACGGTCGCTGTAGAAAAACGCGGACATTTACATTTACTCTTTCGTAGTGGTCAGTAGGTGTTGGTATAGACAGCTTACCCGTGCAGTGAAGTCTGTACAGAGCAGCAGCAACTGCATGGTTAGGGGATTCAAACTGCTAACGTTCGATCATAAGCTAGATATAGATGTCTGTTTCTTTCGTTACTTATGTGGAACCTTTTAGGCTCTTGTCAATGTCGCTGATGGGGAAGGGTATTTGTAGGAACATTTATATACTATATATCATCTGTTTCAGACCTTCTCATAGTTGCTAGAATATCTCTAGGCAAGTAGGCATGCTAATAATTTAACTTACAACTGACAAAACTTTTATTTCCCAGACCAATGCATATGTATTCACATAATACATAGGCCTAGTACTAGTGGTGGCTAGTAGGGGAGACCCAAAAGGGGCAGAAGCCCCGCTTAATTAGGTTAACTAGATTGTGGTGGATGATTAGTCAGTTGTGGCTGATAACATTCAACTTTAAGAAACAGAAGATTAAAAATGATGCTAATAATTGAATCATGCCAGTCGTGTCAGTCATTTGTGTATTTTGGAGCACTAGTGGTTGTAGTGGTGGTTTTCGCGGTCGTCGTGATGGTGATGATTGTGGTGTGGGAGGGGATGACATGGAATGATGATAATGAAGATCTGTTTCGATGACGAGTGTCATCGTTCTCCTAAGTGGATAAATATCCCGGATTCTTGTCCGACTTTTATGGTATCAGTTCTGAGATGATCTGCCAACAGAAGAAATCGTCAATCTTAACGCAGTCCCCCTCCCTTCCCCTCTGACCCCTTCGACCCCCATAGGGAACATGATTGTACATTTATGGCTGTGCCGTTAGAGGGTGACATGGGGTTCTGGGTGTCCGTCTCTCTGTCCGTCTGTCCGTCTGTATGTTTGTCTATCGTCTGTGTATCTTTCTGTCCGTCTGTTTCTCTGTGTATGTGTCTCTCCGTCTGTCTGTCCGTCTCTTTGTGTATGTGTCCGTCCGTCTGTGTGTCCGTCTGTCTGTGTATGTTTCCGTCTGTCTGTTGTCGTTTTAATGGTCCTGTTCTCGCTATATTCGTCGTCTGCCGGACCTATAAGTCGTCGTATAGGCTGGGTCCTCCTCCGATCGACGGACGACAGCCTCAGTTGTTGGTTCGTAGTCGTCACGTGCATGCATTTGGATCTGGCGACTGTTAACAGCGCGAAATTCGAGATGTCACGTTGGTTGGCAGAAGCTGCTCGATCCCGCCATCAGCAGCAGCAGGAGCGGTGAGGGAGGGAGAGAGGCTGAGGAGAGGAGGGAGGAGGGCCTCTGCCCGCAGACGTCGTTCGCCATGTCCGGGTTAAACGGCTGGCCAGGGCATATCCGGTAATTCAGGCCCATGATGATCCCCTCTCTCTCTTTCTACCTCTCTCTACATGCCTACCCGTCTGACTGTCTTCTCTCTCACTCTATTAGTTTCTCTCTCTGTGTTTCTGTCTGTCTCGTCTGTCTCGCTCTCTCTATCTCGCTCTCTGTCTCTGTTTGTCTGTCTCTCTCTGTCTGTCTCTCTCTCTCTCTCTCTCTCTGTTTCTATCTGTCTGTCTGTCTCGCTCTCTCTGTCTCTCTTCTCTCTATAACTCTGCTTCTGTGTGTCTGTCTCTCTTTCTATCTCTTTCTCTCCCTCTGGCTGTCTGTCTCTCTGCCTCTCCCTCCTACACCACCGCCACCGACCCTCCCCACCCCTGGGGTCGGGCGTTCTTATCTGTTCTCTGTGGCTGCTGATGACAAAGACCTAGCATCCGCTTTTACCCATCGACACTGAGCCGATAAAAAGCCTGTGCTATGTCCGGATGCAACTGCAGACGACTGTTGCCACTAACTTTACGATAAGTGTTTGTTGTGACTCGGTGATAAGTGTTCGTCGGTTGAGGCGGGTGGTGCTATTGTCATCGGAAAAATTGAGTCGATTCTCACAGTCACACGAAAGACGAGAGATGTGAGTAGTTGCTACTAAGTAATACAGTGTAAACCTTTGCGATCTCTGCGAATTGGTGTCTCTGTCTTCGTATTCGTGACGTTTGTGTTCGATGCGAAATCTGTGTTTAACTGCGTTTCTGATGAAACGAATCCGGCTTCTGCTCTGACAGTAGTTGTTGGTCTTTGCAAGCCGGAACTGAAGGGTTTACGTACGCAGGAAGTTACGCGATTAACGCAGACCCACATTTGGTTTACGGCTTCGTTTTGGTGCGCCATCGGTTGATGCCTTGTGCATTGGACACCGGCGCAATAGAAGTTACGATTACATTTAGAAGTAGGCAACACGCATTCAGCAGTTATTTCTTTCTTTTCAGCTGCAGATGAGGACGATGAACAGTCGTCAGTATTTGACGAAGTTCATTTAGTAGTTTTTTCCATCAGGAACTTTCTCCCTGTAGTCTGCTGTGCTAACTCTCTTCCTGTATCTGTGTGTTCTACTACCTTGTGCATTTGACTCTGGCGCAATAGAAGTTACTAATTACAATTACTATTAATGACAGTTTGACCTGTTTTGGAAACCATGGCCTGATGCGAGTATAGACGGAGAAATTTGCTGAGATAGATCGACTGTTGGATGAAATAGTTTAGAGTTTGATCGTTTAATTGGTTGAATCGACTTAATTAATTATATTTAATTAATGTGGCTGTTGTTTGTTGTGTTGTCTGGTGATAACAGAGCGAAGAGCAGGTATGGCCCAGACGAAGAGCGATTCACTTACACGGCCGTCATGGTCTTCATTCCTTGCATCGTCAACGCTCTCTTCGCTCAGATCGGTCGGTGATCGATTTCTAATGATTTAAATGCTATTATTATTGAGATCACGACAGATCCTAATGCTTAAATGCTTATGCCAGAGTCTGGCAATGGAGCTTCATTGGTCGATGGTATTGAGAAGCGTACGTGAAGAAAGAATTGATAGCGTGAGATACTTCGTGTTCATTGTAACAGACGTCGCTTGACAACTTCACATGCGCTTTGTAATAATTATGGACATAAGACCAGTTAGTTTAGTCTTAGAAACGTCTACGAACGCTGTATAAATTAAACAGACAGTTGTTAATAATTTGAGGCATCTGGCACTATGGCTGATTGGTTAGAGCGCTCGGCCTGTAACGCAAAGTACGGGTTTGATCCTCCTCCCTTGAGACGGGTAATGTGTATAGAGACCTTGAGCAAGTCTTTCACTCACAGTGACTCTGCGTCATCGATGTTCTGTCGTATGGTCTTGTGCTCTTCTGAACTTTGGAAGGAGGGCAGTAGCAAATGCAGTAATTGTGTTTTATTGTGTTGCATATAATTCGAGAAAATGATGTCTTAAGACATTCACTCGTAACAGAAGCAGAAGCTGATAGGGAATTTCTAAAAAAAGTCTACAGAACCTTGTTAGGACGGAGGAAAGATTTGGATGTAGTCCTACCACTGCAGCAAGCTTAGCTAGGATTTTGGAAAATTGTAGGAAAAAGTGACTTGCTGTGATGCTCCGTTTGATGTTTGCCGATGTCTGACGTTGAATTAGACTTCGATGTTTTAGTTTCCACTTAATCTAATCCAATGACTTCTATAGCTAATCTAATCTAATCTCTTCTATAGCGCCGTTATCGTAATCATGTATAAGGTGTAATCAATTGTCACTTCATTCGAAATCGTAGTCATAATCTACGAGAGAAAGCCAGATCGAAATCTGACAAGTGGGAGAAACAATCTTGTAAAAAATATGGTAAACCCAGGTGGACTGAAAACTATCTTGTGTAGATCGTGGCACCGGCACCCCTCCTGATGGAGGGAGATCGGTTGCTGGAGGAAGCGTTTTCAGATATATCAGATGCGTATAGAAGAAGGCGGCGTTTTGCTGACGGTACAGTTGGAGGTGTTTTCTGAATTGCGTTATGTCCAGTTAAAACACGCATAACTCAGTCAGACGCCTGTACTGCACTGCCAAACACTTCGCCCCAAACGCTCTTCTATCTCTCGGAACTAATTGATATTGAGTATAGGTTTCCCCAGCGTCCTTTAAAAAGGCGTTTGACTTGGAATTGCTCCCAGCCTAGGACGAAAAAAGAAAACAGTCGGCAAGCGTTGGTGTATGGAGATAGATGACAACCTCTCTGACTCGACGCAGCGCTCCTATGATAGGGTGGTGCCTTACGCCCGTATAATAGACTGAGGCTGGTGCCTTGCGCTTAGCTTTCGAGTGGCGCTTTAGAAATTCTGAGTTTCCCATTACGATAGTAGGCGAAGGCTAAGTGTGTATGAAACCTAACGTATGGAAATCTTGAAACTGTTGGGATGGGGAGACAGTGGATGATTACTTGATCGGAAGACGCCTCCTCCTCTTCCATTGCGCTCTGTGTGTGTGTCTGCGGTGTTGCCCGATCTGAGTTATGCAGTGTCAGGAATTGGTCATAACTCAGTCAGACCACACCACAGCCATGCCACTTACACCAAAAGCAACTACCAACGATCCAATGAACTACATCGAGTAATGATCAACAATATCCTCTCGTGATTCATATTTTTACCGAAGCCAAACGTTTTCTTGGGAAACGGCGTCACAACTGCCGTCAATTAACCGTTTGCTGTGCCTCGTATTTACAACGATTATAGCTTTATGTAGCTGTAGATTATGGCAAGTAATTTTTACAGTGATTATAGCAATTATAAACTGTGTCCTCTTCGTGATGGGAACTTGGCTTCGGGAGGTGTATTTAGTAATTCATCCGTGAGTAATGGATCAGTTTTTGTGGACTTTAGACGCTGTTTCAGAAATAGGGACCTATTGGCGAAGTAGGGTCCTGTTTTAGAGGCAAGGACAGTTTTAAAAGTAGGGACTTGTTTACAGTATAGATCTGTTTCAGAAGGACGTGTTACAGAAGCAGGAGACCTGTTACAGACTTTCCCTGTGAACTCTCTGTGTTATATTCAATAAGCTTATAACTCAGTAAGTTCACATGGTCAAGGCTGGAACTATTGCGACCTCCTTTCCTCGATCTCAGCTTACTTGTCTGAAGAAGGAATTTCTTGGTATTATTCTGTTGCGTTAGCAGATGAAATGATTCGTTAAAATGAAAACATTTCTGTAAAGTAGAAGAGCGAATAATATTAGGCAGTCGCTTTTAAGTTCCCATGAAAGACAGTTGCTACAGTTGAAGTACTTCTCATCAACCTAATCTTCTTTGCTTCAACACAGGAGAGGGGTGGACTGGGTTCGAGCCTAGCCGATTGGTTAGGCTCACCTTATACACAGTGAGTACGGGTTCGAGCATCTGAGGCAGTTTAATACTGTGTAGGAACATTGAGAAGTCCTTCACGCGTTGTGTCCTATGTTTGTGTGCACACTTCTGAAGTTTTGCAGGATGGTAGTATCAAACACAGTTATATTGTCTTGTATTGTATTGTCATTACCGTCTCTTTGCCCTGTGGTCTTCCCATTGTACGGTCGGTGTGTGTTTTTCTTTCTCTGTGACAGCCATCTACACATCGGGCGCTGAGAGGGACAACTCGCCTCAGTCGCTCTATGCCATCATGTCATTCTCCTACGTTGGGGCGATGCTGGCCAGTAACCATGCGCTCCAGTTTGTCAGCTACCCCACACAGGTGAGTTGTCGTAACCAGTATACCATGCAGGTAAATGAAATGGAGGTAGCCGATTACGTAGAGCACTCGGCCTGTGGTGGATAGAGGGCACTATATTGTACTGCATGTCAGAATGTGAGTATGGGGTTTTACCTTGTTGAGTTTAAGGGAAGCAGAGGGCAAACGAAAGGCGTCCACCGCAGGGGAACTGGGAACTCCTACCTACGTCTTATTTGTTAGTTGCAAAAGTAACAGCTGTTCCCAATTAGGTGACTTTACCAAATCGAGATTAATATGATATATTATCTGTCAACAACTGTTGTGTAGATGGTAAGACTAGTCATTAAACGTGGTGATGGTGGTGGTGTTGATGGTGGGGTAGAGGTGGTATTCTAAAGGATTAGAGCTAGTGAGGTGTGATGGTGGTACAGTATGTGAGTTGTCTGTCATGACTGTATAGCACCGTTGACATCGACTTTTCTGTTGGTTTAGTAATTTTAGTAAATTCCGTGTTTTTGGTTTTAGTATTTCCAGTCTGCCTCGAGTGAAATAAATAATCTAAAGATATTGTGCTGAGGAGTGTCATCCCTGTTAACGTTGTTACAAGTGTTCGTTTCTTGTTCTGTAGGTGTTGGGTAAGTCGATAAAGCCAATTCCGGTGATGATTCTTGGCGTTGTGTTGGCTCGTAAGAGATATCCTCTGGCCAAGTACCTCTTTGTGCTGATGATCGTCTTGGGAGTGGCGCTCTTCATGTACAAACCCAAGAACGTACAGAAGGCTCTCGACTCCGACCACACGTTCGGATGGGGAGAGGTCCTCCTGGTATGCATACTTACACATACTTAGGCTTACCGTACTTAGGCATAATTAGGCATGCTTACTTTACATGGTTTGATTATGAGATCCAAAATTCTGGACCAATACAAGGTTTTATGTCTGTTCCCAATTAGGTGATCGTTACCAAGTCAAGATTATTATTATGTCAGTTACAACTCGCCTCTCATCTGCATAATTAGGTTCCTGTGTACTTCAAGACAAAGACCTTGCACATATAATGAGTACTGAATGCTTTGGGTGGTGGTGGCGGCAGCAGCGGTGAATGATGATGAATGACGATTATGATGACGTTGGTGACGATCATGATGATGTTGAAGATGATGATGATGATGATGAACGTGATGATGATGATGTTTTTGTAGTTGGTGTCTTTGGGTCTGGACGGCGTAACTGGTGGAGTCCAGGACAGAATCCGAGCCCAGCATCGGACGCAGACGCATCGAATGATGCTCTGGATGAATCTCTGGTCCATCTTCTATCTCCTCATTGGTAAGCACTAAAGGAGGCTCGAACCTATACTCTCTGCATTACAAGGCAAGCGCTTTAACCAATCAGCTACCATGTATAGAATTATATTGTATAGAAATCTTCAGAGTGTACTATTCAGGACATTTATATACCGCACGATCAACATATTATTCGGGAGCATAAATGTGACGTCTGTCATCTTCTGTTGTTCAGAATTACTTTTTTATTTGTTGTTGTAATATTACGGAACAGTTGCTGTGAAATTCGTTGCGATTGTTTTGAGTAATTAGCTAAATGAGTTTGTTATCGTTTGCTGTGTCAGGTCTGACGGTGAGTGGCGAAGGAGTGGAGTTCATTTTGTTTGCGACCAAGTATCCATCGGTTCTCCTTCAACTTATCACATTCTCAATCTGCAGCGCTATTGGACAGGTAATAATTAGTCACTGTAGCAAACTGGATGCTTAATCATTATAGATTACTAATTGGATAACTAATTGAGTAACAGGTCATTGTAAGAGTACTTTGAGGGACCAGTTAGTAGCAGGGTTTGATTGCACCCTTGCCTAGAGGATGATGCAGAAATAAGACGGGTTCAAGCCTCCTTCTTCTTCCCTTAGATGACAGTCTCTGTGTAGAGACCTTGAGCAAATCCTTCCTTCACTCACAATTGCTCAGCGCCATCAATTGATGCTTCGTTATTTAAAGTGGTGCTTAATAAATGCATAACAATGATTACAAGTAACACCTCATGTTGGATGAAACTGTAATGCCTCTTACCATTAATTTTTAGCTCTTAATAAATTAGCATTGATGCACTTTTAATTTAAGAGTACAATTTTAGTTTTTACTTAGTGATGATTTGAAGTCAGTGCAATACTTTCTGACTTTTTGGTTTTGAAATCTTCATTTATTGTGTTCTCCCTGTTCCGTTCGTTGTAGAATTTCATCTTCATGACGATCACGAACTTTGGTCCGTTGCCATGTAGCATCATCACGACGACTCGCAAGTTCTTCACGATACTTGGGTCCGTCATCATCTTCCGCCATTCCATGTCGCAGCTGCAGTGGCTCGGAACATTCCTCGTCTTTGCCGGTCTGTCGCTCGACACGGTCTATGGCAAAGACAAGAAGACGCCGAAGAAATGATCGTCACTTCGAGTTCTGAGGAACCATCTCGTGTTCTGGGTTGACGATGATTGTCTGTGTCGACTGGCTGCAGGCTCTTGTATAATGCCAGCAATTTTCAATTTGCGTAATTTATGTAATGAGGTCAGGAATGCCATTTGAGTTTAGTGGATGTTTGTATGTTTGTGACCAGGATGTTTGTCTCAAACATTTATGTCTTTTTGTAAAGAGAAGACACTATATATATACTAGGGCAATTGTAGAAACTCTTAAGACAATGTTCATCTAGAAAATCATTTATGTTTGTTAGTACTGGTACGTTCAGACAAGAAGATTGACACTAGCAACATTTTAGGAACTTTTGACTACACGCATCTGATTAGCATTGTTATCTATGTTAGACAATGTTGTGATGGGGTTATTCTTATACAGAAAAAATGAATTCGTTTTCGATGTTGAGAGTTAAACAGCTTTTTATGGACATAAGCGATCTCTGTTCTTGCAACCGAGTATGAAGTCATTTGTTGATAATACACAATTATCCAGTATCCACAGACATTCATCAAGATTAACAGATGTGTGAGGTTTGTGAAAGGTGCTTTCTAAATAGCCATTTACATCGACCATCATCATCATCTATGGATTGTCCCTATCTGGAGATGATTATGAATCTTTCTGATTATTAATTGCTGTATGAAATTAGAAAATCCATTTATTATATCCTCCTACAGTAAATCAGTTCACTAAAGATAATAATGGCATAGCCATAATAATAAATTAATAATAACAGTAATAATAAAATAATGATAAAAGCAATAGGGCTTCTTCGAGACGATTCTGCACTGTAAATAATGTTGAAGTCCCTCTAGGATCCTTTTACCTTGGGCAATATATTAGAAAATATTAACAAAAAAATAATTGTCGTAATAATAAAAATAATAATAATGACAGATGTAGCAGTAATAATAGTGCTAACAGAGATGAAACCACAATGAATCACAATAACTAGTTGCCCAAAATGATGGAATTTAAATTGATCTATTTTTAATTTTATATGTTATTTATGAATTGAAGAAAGCATGAGGACCAACGTTCGTCTAAATTTCGTATCTGCATTCAGTTTTGTTTAAACATTCTGGTGTTTGTGTTTCTTATTCTGCTGATCACCATAATTATCATTCCCTCTCTCGAGTCGTTATTATTATTGGTTTCTGATGAAAATACCATGTTATCTGTTAGAAACTGTATTAAGAATGTCGTTTTGAAACAACAGCTTGAAATTCTTTTCTATTGATTATAATCATAAAGTTAGATGTTTCTTAAGCACTTTGTAAACTCTACCTGCAGGGCATTCGCTTATTTGTGAACGCTGTGTCAAGTGAGAAGGGTTGTCGAAAAGACAATGCATGAGTTTTTGACTGTCATTTTAATGACGAGTTGCATTGGTTTCCCAGTTACTTTGAGCATACTCTCAGAATCATTACAGCATTAAGCAGACCATTGTTATGTAAATGTTGCAAACATCGACCATAATTATATGTTTCAGTTGATTCAGCTGAATACAGACATTCTCTTTATCGTAAGGTTAGATCATCTAGAAATTGTAGATAGCCATGCAGGCGGTGGCGCTCTTGGTTGGTGCTGGAAGTGTAGGGCAGTCCCGGAATCGGTCAGTGACTTGGTCGTGAGTGTCCCTTGTCCCGGATTGATCCTAAATTGTCCCGGAACTTGGTGCAAATATGCATGATATAATGAATTTCGCTCAGTACTGTCAAGTGATGCGCCCAGGGTAACTTGGTAGGCTAATGGCATATCGAGTGACTTTGCGGGCGTCCCGGATTGGCAAAATCAAAAGTTGGCAGCCCTACCAGGAAGGGCGTAAATTAAATGCTTTATTACATAATATTACATTACAAGCTGTAGGAAAAGGTCATGATGTTTGAGTGCTGTTCGAACTTCAGCAGAAAGATTCCATAATCTCTGGATCTTGAGACTGTAATGCAGATTACGCTTATAGGCCTATGTAATCTGTAGGCCTATTACAGTTCACCTATTACAGATTACATGACTATGTAATCAGTTTTACAGGTTACAATTTACAAATTTTAGAGATTACAATAATGTAATCTGTGTTACAGTCACAATCCTGGTCCATACGACACAACCCAAAAGTCCCAGGGATCGATCAATAATTGATGGTCCACAAAGACACCTTTCTGTAAATGCAGTCAATTCCAGAGGATCGGTCCAATATATAGACAGACAGACATACGGAAAGACAGACAGATTATAAATATTACAGGTTACACGCATGGGCGTATTTATGGGGTGGTTTTACGGGTTCAACCCCCCCCCCAAATAAGTTTCCCACAAATTGTCTATGCTTTACATGGGAAATACCCAAAAAACCTTAATTTTTACGACCATTTCCAATGGAAACCTCCCGAAATCTTATAACCCCTCCGAATTTTTTTCCTGGCTACGCCCATTATTACATGTACATGTAGGCCCTAATCTGTATTACAGACAGACAAACAGACAGACCAATGGAGATCACGTTCTCGTGTATAGCAGTTGATAAATTTGATTTAAACGTTGATGGACGCTTTTCCACTTACATATCAATGGCCAGATAGCTTATGTACACGAAGAAGATGAGCAGTCTCCTTAAGGTAGCCCTCAGGCAACAACCATGGTATGAAGCGTTGTTAGCGACTTAATTTTCTTAGCCTCGGCATGTGATGGCGTGTGGCCAGTCCTCTCCCTCGCCGTCTCATCATCCCAACCGACTAGTGTACGGTCAGTGTGCTCATTACAACTGAGTTGGCTAGGGGGCGTACAGGTGGAACAGAAATCCAAACAATTTCAAACCTGGCTGGGTTCAACCCTCGGTTGACATGACAGTCTAGCAGCTGCAGGGTAACCACTAAACTATCGCGCACCCTATGTAGACCTACATGAAGACTAGCATCAGGCACAGATTTCCTAAGCTGCTGCTGGAGTCGATAGTCGCTCCAAAGTGAAATTACAACGCACAGTCTAGAATCAGTATCTCGATCGATGATTTCTTGATTTCCAATCAACTTGATCAACGAAGAAATTGATCAATTGGGATGAACAACGATTCTTGATTCAGTTTTGCTGAAGCTACATTATTTTGTAACAGGAAATTCCATCACGCTACCGGTTCTAGGGTAGCACGGGGCAAAACGGACCCCTTAACAAAACTTAACCCCCCTCTGTGTAATTAACACTATAATTAATATAACAATAGAACCGATTCATATATAAAATTATCATTTTGCCTTTATTATATAGAGATACCAATGTATATTGCATTTTCGGTTTGAAAATTGCTAAAATAAATTAGTTTAATAGCATTTCATTAGTGAAATATGTGATGCCATTAAGCTGTCCTTTTTGCCCCGTGTCTGGGGCATAAGGGACACAGGGTGAACGTTTTATCCAAGAACTTCCAAATATTACAAATCGATAGTATTAAAATTGGTTTTACTTGCTACCTTTATTGAAAAGTTATTGAAAAAAGTTATTGAAAAGAGTCATTGAAAAGACTTATTGAATAGAGTCATTGAAAAGAGTCATTGAAAAAAGTTATTAAAAGAGTTATTGAAAAGAGTTATTGAAAAGATTTATAAAAAAGATTTATTCAAAAGAGTTATTGAAAAGAGTTTTTGAAATGAGTCATTGAAATGAGTTATTGAAATGTGTTATTGAAAAGAGTTATTGAAAAGAGTTATTGAAAAGAGCTAATTGAAAAGGGTTATTGAAAAGGGTTATTGAAAAGAGTTATTGAAAAGAGTTATTGAAAAGAGTTATTCAAAAGAGTTATTGAAAAGAGTTTTTGAAAAGAGTTATTGAAAAACGTTATTGAAAAATTATTGAAAAGAGTTATTCAAACAGTTATTGAAAAATTAGAAGAGTTTTGAAAAGAATTATTGAAAAGAGTTATTGAAATGGGTTATTGAAATGAGTTATTGAAAGAGTTACTGAACTCAGTTATTGAAATGAGTTACTGAAATGAATCATTGGAAAGTCTTATTGAAAAGAGTTATTGAAATGAGTTATCGAAAAAGTGTGATTGAAATGAGGTATTAAAATGAGTTATTGAAAGTGTCATTGAAATGAGTTGTTGAAAGGAGTTATTGAAATGAGTTACTGAAATGAATTTTTGAAAGTGTTATTGAAATGAGTAATTGAAATGAGTTATTGAAAAGAGTTATTGAAATGAGTTATTGAAACTGTGTTATTGAAAAGAGTTATTGAAATGAGTTATTGAAATGAATTATTGAAAAGAGTTATTGAAAAGAGTTATTGAAAAGGTTATTGAAAAGAGTTATTGAAAAGAGTTATTGAAAAGAGTTATTGAAAAGAGTTATTGAAAAGAGTTATTGAAAAGAGTTATTGAAAAGAGTTATTGAAAAGAGTTATTGAAAAGAGTTATTGAAAAGAGTTATTGAAAAGAGTTATTGAAAAGAGTTATTGAAAAGAGTTATTGAAAAGAGTTATTGAAAAGAGTTATTGAAAAGAGTTATTGAAAAGAGTTATTGAAAAGAGTTATTGAAAAGAGTTATTGAAAAGAGTTATTGAAAAGAGTTATTGAAAAGAGTTATTGAAAAGAGTTATTGAAAAGAGTTATTGAAAAGAGTTATTGAAAAGAGTTATTGAAAAGAGTTATTGAAAAGAGTTATTGAAAAGAGTTATTGAAAAGAGTTATTGAAAAGAGTTATTGAAAAGAGTTATTGAAAAGAGTTATTGAAAAGAGTTATTGAAAAGAGTTATTGAAAAGAGTTATTGAAAAGAGTTATTATTGAAAAGAGTTATTGAAAAGAGTTATTGAAAAGAGTTATTGAAAATGTTATTGAAAAGAGTTATTGAAAAGAGTTATTGAAAAGAGTTATTGAAAAGAGTTATTGAAAAGAGTTATTGAAAAGAGTTATTGAAAAGAGTTATTGAAAAGAGTTATTGAAAAGAGTTATTGAAAAGAGTTATTGAAAAGAGTTATTGAAAAGAGTTATTGAAAATTGAGTTATTGAAAAGAGTTATTGAAAAGAGTTATTGAAAAGGTTATTGAAAAGAGTTATTGAAAAGAGTTATTGAAAAGAGTTATTGAAAAGAGTTATTGAAAAGAGTTATTGAAAAGAGTTATTGAAAGAGTTATTGAAAAGAGTTATTGAAAAAGAGTTATTGAAAAGAGTTATTGAAAAGAGTTATTGAAAAGAGTTATTGAAAAGAGTTATTGAAAAGAGTTATTGAAAAGAGTTATTGAAAAGAGTTATTGAAAAGAGTTATTGAAAAGAGTTATTGAAAAGAGTTATTGAAAAGAGTTATTGAAAAGAGTTATTGAAAAGAGTTATTGAAAAGAGTTATTGAAAAGAGTTATTGAAAAGAGTTATTGAAAAGAGTTATTGAAAAAGGTTATTGAAAAGAGTTATTGAAAAGAGTTATTGAAAAGAGTTATTGAAAAGAGTTATTGAAAAGAGTTATTGAAAAGAGTTATTGAAAAGAGTTATTGAAAAGAGTTATTGAAAAGAGTTATTGAAAAGAGTTATTGAAAAGAGTTATTGAAAAGAGTTATTGAAAAGAGTTATTGAAAAGAGTTATTGAAAAGAGTTATTGAAAAGAGTTATTGAAAAGAGTTATTGAAAAGAGTTATTGAAAAGAGTTATTGAAAAGAGTTATTGAAAAGAGTTATTGAAAAGAGTTATTGAAAAGAGTTATTGAAAAGAGTTATTGAAAAGAGTTATTGAAAAGAGTTATTGAAAAGAGTTATTGAAAAAGAGTTATTGAAAAGAGTTATTGAAAAGAGTTATTGAAAAGAGTTATTGAAAAGAGTTATTGAAAAGAGTTATTGAAAAGAGTTATTGAAAAGAGTTATTGAAAAGAGTTATTGAAAAGAGTTATTGAAAAGAGTTATTGAAAAGAGTTATTGAAAAGAGTTATTGAAAAGAGTTATTGAAAAGAGTTATTGAAAAGAGTTATTGAAAAGAGTTATTGAAAAGAGTTATTGAAAAGAGTTATTGAAAAGAGTTATTGAAAAGAGTTATTGAAAAGAGTTATTGAAAAGAGTTATTGAAAAGAGTTATTGAAAAGAGTTATTGAAAAGAGTTATTGAAAAGAGTTATTGAAAAGAGTTATTGAAAAGAGTTATTGAAAAGAGTTATTGAAAAGAGTTATTGAAAAGAGTTATTGAAAAGAGTTATTGAAAAGGTTATTGAAAAAAGTTATTGAAAAGAGTTATTGAAAAGAGTTATTGAAAAGAGTTATTGAAAAGAGTTATTGAAAAGAGTTATTGAAAAGAGTTATTGAAAGTTATTGAGTTATTGAAAAGAGTTATTGAAAAGAGTTATTGAAAAGAGTTATTGAAAAGAGTTATTGAAAAGAGTTATTGAAAAGAGTTATTGAAAAGAGTTATTGAAAAGAGTTATTGAAAAGAGTTATTGAAAAGAGTTATTGAAAAGAGTTATTGAAAAGAGTTATTGAAAAGAGTTATTGAAAAGAGTTATTGAAAAGAGTTATTGAAAAGAGTTATTGAAAAGAGTTATTGAAAAGAGTTATTGAAAAGAGTTATTGAAAAGAGTTATTGAAAAGAGTTATTGAAAAGAGTTATTGAAAAGAGTTATTGAAAAGAGTTATTGAAAAGAGTTATTGAAAAGAGTTATTGAAAAGAGTTATTGAAAAGAGTTATTGAAAAGAGTTATTGAAAAGAGTTATTGAAAAGAGTTATTGAAAAGAGTTATTGAAAAGAGTTATTGAAAAGAGTTATTGAAAAGAGTTATTGAAAAGAGTTATTGAAAAGAGTTATTGAAAAGAGTTATTGAAAAGAGTTATTGAAAAATTGAAAAGAGTTATTGAAAAGAGTTATTGAAAAGAGTTATTGAAAAGAGTTATTGAAAAGAGTTATTGAAAAGAGTTATTGAAAAGAGTTATTGAAAAGAGTTATTGAAAAGAGTTATTGAAAAGAGTTATTGAAAAGAGTTATTGAAAAGAGTTATTGAAAAGAGTTATTGAAAAGAGTTATTGAAAAGAGTTATTGAAAAGAGTTATTGAAAAGAGTTATTGAAAAGAGTTATTGAAAAGAGTTATTGAAAAGAGTTATTGAAAAGAGTTATTGAAAAGAGTTATTGAAAAGAGTTATTGAAAAGAGTTATTGAAAAGAGTTATTGAAAAGAGTTATTGAAAAGAGTTATTGAAAAGAGTTATTGAAAAGAGTTATTGAAAAGAGTTATTGAAAAGAGTTATTGAAAAGAGTTATTGAAAAGAGTTATTGAAAAGAGTTATTGAAAAAAAAGAGTTATTGAAAAGAGTTATTGAAAAGAGTTATTGAAAAGAGTTATTGAAAAGAGTTATTGAAAAGAGTTATTGAAAAGAGTTATTGAAAAGAGTTATTGAAAAGAGTTATTGAAAAGAGTTATTGAAAAGAGTTATTGAAAAGAGTTATTGAAAAGAGTTATTGAAAAGAGTTATTGAAAAGAGTTATTGAAAAGAGTTATTGAAAAAGAGTTATTGAAAAGAGTTATTGAAAAGAGTTATTGAAAAGAGTTATTGAAAAGAGTTATTGAAAAGAGTTATTGAAAAGAGTTATTGAAAAGAGTTATTGAAAAGAGTTATTGAAAAGAGTTATTGAAAAGAGTTATTGAAAAGAGTTATTGAAAAAGTTATTGAAAAGTTATTGAAAAGAGTTATTGAAAAGAGAGTTATTGAAAAGAGTTATTGAAAAGAGTTATTGAAAAGAGTTATTGAAAAATGAGTTATTGAAAAGAGTTATTGAAAAGAGTTATTGAAAAGAGTTATTGAAAAGAGTTATTGAAAAGGGTTATTGAAAAGTTATTGAAAAGAGTTATTGAAAAGAGTTATTGAAAAGAGTTATTGAAAAGAGTTATTGAAAAGAGTTATTGAAAAGAGTTATTGAAAAGAGTTATTGAAAAGAGTTATTGAAAAGAGTTATTGAAAAGAGTTATTGAAAAGAGTTATTGAAAAGAGTTATTGAAAAAGGTTATTGAAAAGAGTTATTGAAAAGAGTTATTGAAAAGAGTTATTGAAAAGAGTTATTGAAAAGAGTTATTGAAAGAGTTATTGAAAAGTTATTGAAAAGAGTTATTGAAAAAGGTTATTGAAAAGAGTTATTGAAAAGAGTTATTGAAAAGAGTTATTGAAAAGAGTTATTGAAAAGAGTTATTGAAAAGAGTTATTGAAAAGAGTTATTGAAAAGAGTTATTGAAAAGAGTTATTGAAAAGAGTTATTGAAAAGAGTTATTGAAAAGAGTTATTGAAAAGAGTTATTGAAAAGAGTTATTGAAAAAGTTATTGAAAAGAGTTATTGAAAAGAGTTATTGAAAAGAGTTATTGAAAAGAGTTATTGAAAAGAGTTATTGAAAAGAGTTATTGAAAAGGGTTATTGAAAAGAGTTATTGAAAAGAGTTATTGAAAAGAGTTATTGAAAAGAGTTATTGAAAAGAGTTATTGAAAGAGTTATTGAAAAGAGTTATTGAAAAGAGTTATTGAAAAGAGTTATTGAAAAGAGTTATTGAAAAGAGTTATTGAAAAGTTATTGAAAAGAGTTATTGAAAAGAGTTATTGAAAAGAGTTATTGAAAAGAGTTATTGAAAGGAGTTATTGAAAAGAGTTATTGAAAAGAGTTATTGAAAAGAGTTATTGAAAAGAGTTATTGAAAAGAGTTATTGAAAAGAGTTATTGAAAAGAGTTATTGAAAAGAGTTTGTTGAAAAGAGTTATTGAAATGAGTTATTGAAAAGAGTTATTGAAAAGAGTTATTGAAAAGAGTTATTGAAAAGAGTTATTGAAAAGAGTTATTGAAAAGAGTTATTGAAAAGAGTTATTGAACAGAGTTATTGAAGAGTTATTGAAAAGGTTATTGAAAAGAGTTATTGAAATGAGTTATTGAAAAGAGTTATTGAAAAGAGTTATTGAAGAAGGTTATTGAAAAGGGTTATTGAAGAGTTACAATACAATACAATACAAATGAAAATTTATAGCGCGCTTTTAACAAGACAAGGCTCCCAGCTAACAAAATAACATTTGTCGAATGTTAGCAAAACATATTTTTTTGGGCGCGCGAATATTTAACGCGAATGTACCGGAAATATTTTCTTGTGGACACGCCTCAATAATCGCCGAATATTTGTGCGAATGTTCGCTTAAAACGTTCTTATACTGTTATCCAAACATTCGCATAAAGCGAACGTTCTACGAATATTCTACTACTGTGTTTAGGCGAATGTTTTGTGTGTGTTTATGCGAACGTTCTACGAATATTCTACTACTGTGTTTAGGCGAATGTTTTGTGTGTGTTTATGCGAATGTTTGGTGAATATCCCCTTAAAATGGCCTATGAATATTCGCAGTATGATGTTAGCTAAATATTAGCGTTCATCGCATGTTCTTAATTTCACGTATGTATACGTCCGTCGATGAGCATCGCTATTTCAACGGAGCTTTCCATATATTTCCTGCAGCTGTCACCCATCCTGCAGTATGAACGGGCCTCGAGGTTTAAGTATAATTATCATTAAGTTAAACCTTGAGCCCGGTTAAGTCAGACTGCCGCTATAGGATGGTGGCAGATATATATATATATATATATATATATATATATATATATATATACCTGGAAAATATGGAGAGCTCCGTTAACAGCGGTGCTGATCGACAGAGGTGAAAAGAAAGATATAAATATAGCTTTCGCATATATATCTTGCTCAACATCTGCAATCATTAACATTAATCAATAGAAACAATTAAAGTTCAACTAACACGTTTTACAAAATTTCTTAAACATGCATACCTCAAAAACATGCTGCATTTTCATTAAAAAAAACAAAATAAATAAGTTTAAAAACCAAACTAAAACTATATGCCGTTTAAAGATTATAGGTTTATGCCACCTATAGATCGACATCTTAATGTAATTAAAGTCAATGCAGAATAATTCCTATTTGATGATAAAAGATATTGATTTTTAAGAAACAAATTGGTTAATTACTGGTAAATCAGCGGTGTATACCTTGTAATAGGTCTATAAGTAAAAGTAAGTGAGTAAGTAAGTATATTCTGCAATACAAAATCAGCAAACTCACTATGGGACAACAATGTTTAAGGCAAATAAACCTGGACGATAAAGCTGATGGCCACATTCCTGCATGTCTGAATTCTGCATCAACAATATATATATATATATATATACATATCTATAATGTCTTCCAAATAATTTGGTCAATAATCACTGCTACACAAAATGAGGGCAATTAATCTATAATTGCACATGCCTTGCTGAAAGCAATTATAGTTCTTCAAGTCATTATTGAACTATTATAATTCTACTGAACGTTATTTATTTCGCTGGCTGCAGTGTCGATCAACGAGGATTGCCATAACAATATACTGCATCGACTGAGATGAGTATACTGCTCATAGCTAATCTGTGTCAGTTTCATCGTGTGCAGTCCTGACCCGCGCTTGATCAGAATGCTGTTTCGACTTTGGCTGTAGTATACAGAACACACACACAAGACAATTAATACATATATATTATAACTGCTATATAGGAATAATATGGAATATATGTATCTGTTGCTGCAGCCTTCGGCAGGTATTAAGAGGTCAAAGAACGTGCTTCACATTTATTGGTATATATAGTGCAATAGCAGCATGCAGTACGTGATCAGGTAAATGTGACGTTAATTAGGCGCATAATGTGCACAAAATATGATCTAGCTAATGTATTCTTGAAGAAAGGGTAAACATAGTAAAAATGGTTAAATGTAGGATTAATACATTATCAATGTCCAAGCAACTGCATATATCTGCAAGATCCTAAAAGTAATTAAGCATTATTGACAATTAGTATAACGATAATAGTTGAATAATAAACTAATAAATGAAGCAGTACTAATAACAAAATACCGTAAATTTCAAGCCGCCGGGTCTATGCGGTGCATTGCGAAGAACTTCTGCAATGGCCTCTTCTATTTCCTGTTCTTTACATGTTTTGAAAATCCTTGCAGTAGCTCCTATTGCATATGTAAACAATAACAAATATACAAATGGTTGATATTTTGCCATTCCGAGTTCAAGGTCTATAGCAAGTCCAATATGGTGAATAATAGCATATGTACAATTCCAAGCCACAGGCGTAACATGTGCACAATTTGTACATTATATTGTCCCAGTAGATCCACCTATGAATAAATGTTGAGGCTCATTATATGGTGCTTGGTTACATGGATACAAGCATACACTGGGGTGACGACATAATCGCAAGATTGTTTCGGGCCAATGAAACCGACTAAAGAAAGAGACAATTTGCTTATATAACCGTGAGACAATAAATAAGAACAGATATTATCACTGAAAATATTGCCAATTCCATTTCTTTGTAACAGTCATAAGTTTTAAATCCGCGGTTAGATCATCAGTGCAGGAAAGTATACATATTCCGATTTCTATTATATCCAATCTTTAGAATACTCACTCAAAATAATGCGGCACGTCCTGAGCTCAGCGAATGGTCGTTTTCCCTTACGGCCTTTGAAGCTCATCATTGACCACACTTTATTTGTTGCCAACTTTCGCATGATCTTGCGAACAGTGTCTGTTAGCTTCCTTCCGCCAGTTATGGAAAGTAGGTTTACCTTTAACAGTGATTTAAAAGTAATTGAGCTGCAATTAACCCATGTAAACTGCGGAAATGTTGCCACTGAAAGAAGTGTATATTTAACTTCATACAAATTCCTACAGACATAGGCCTATGTTTGTAACTGATTTTGGCAGACCATCAAAGACCATGGGACAGTGGATATAGAGTATAAAACAAGTTCTTTGTTCTTGAAGTAGTTTAGTCTGTTGTTGTTTTCATGAACATTTAAAAGTGATAATATAATCGTAATGTCAGTATTTCTCCAGCGCCCACAAAAACGAAGTCACAGGAACCAGCTTATTCACAGGCGCTTATAGGTCCAATGTTTCATAATTATATTATATATACAATGAGCAGTGAGCACAAACACAAAAAGGCATATTACCATCTTCTTTTTGAATTCCGTGTCCTGCAACTTCTCCTCAAACTCGAGCAGTTCTTCAATTGAATCCATCTTGGATGGAATCAATTCATCCAAAGTGTCTCCGGAACCGGAAGACAGACTGCTCGCAGCAATCTGACGTAGCAACAAGTTCTGCTCCTGCTGATTTTCTATTATCGTATCCAATTTGGCCATAACACTAACTTGAAAGCCTATATGAAATGAAAATGCCAAAGCAAAAGAAAAAGCAGTTATGCAACCACAACATAAAGATCAAACATGCAAGAAAAGTACGTAAAGTTTAAGATTTGAAACATTCCTATCACACCGCAGCATTTACTTGGTATAGGCCCAGGACTGTAAGATGCCTGCACGGGATATGGCCCACTTGCCTATACTCGCTACTTCATTGGCTGTGTCACTAGATCAACTGTACGGCATCTGCTTATTCGTGACGAAACAAAGTTCATATACAATAATCTTGAGCTATTGATGAACACCATTTATTTATGTAACGTTTCAGTACTTCACGTTTCGTAATTTAAAACATTACGGCGGCTGGTGTAAGCTACAAACTGCTGCATTAGTTTTAAATGGTGTTCATATTGCAAGAATTTTTGTAGGGGGCTGACAATAGCATACATATGCCAATACTCAAAATTATAAGTAGGTTTTCTAGTCAAACGCAGAAAACCATCGATTAAAAATCGCAGCATAGGCATTTCAGAAACTAATATCGCAATATCGATGTCCTGCAATATAACAGGACTAAGAATAATATCGAGGGAACTTTAAATGAAAGAAATAGTGCAAATAAGTAAATTCTAACTGGTGACAGCAGGACGACGAATTGCATGATTTTCTTCTGATCTTTGACGACTTGAATCTGCATGACCGGGTGTTGAAACTTGTCCGTCATTATCATAGTAGCCATCGCCTTGTCCAGCTCCCGCACATGGTAGGTGTGGTGGACGCCTTTGGCACTGTCAGATCACGACCATTCCTTTCTGCAGGAGGCTTTCGGTGTCGAACAGGATTCAGTAGATGACCAGGCAGATCAAAAATCGTCGGAACAGCTCCTGAAGCCAAACATAACATATTTTCAGTTCAGAAGTAGATTGAGTTTGAGTTTATTGAGTTTATTGAACCATTTTGCATTCAAAATTACAAGTACACAATTGCAATCAGATTAAACAACTAAATTAACTAACAGCGTGTTAGAGATTAACAGTATGCGAGCCAACAGAATGTGAGTATGCGAGTCAAGTTGCAAATGATTCATGGGGAGATGAAGCTGGGACAGCTTATCTAGTCTTCCCCATTGGTTACCGGTCACAGAAGTACAACAACAAAATGTATTAAGTTAACAGGCTAAGGCAGCCATACAGTTAGTAACAGTATTCATAGTCCAACGATAATAGACAGCATCACACTCCAAGTTTAGTAATTTTACCTGGATAAGAGACTGCTGCAATCCCATTTTAGTTTTCATCTGCAAAGCTACATTGTCAAGTCTGTTCTAAGATTACATATCTACATTACTTGAATCATAATTCACTATTATGAAGTAAGTAAGTTGTTATAAGCAAAATACAGTCAATGCAGTTCTACATCACTTAATCATAATTATCATGCAAGCTGTTACGAAAAAAATGCTATAAATTCACCAGGTTTAAGTTGATCTCTAAGTCCAGTGCGATCAAAACAATCGGGTGTGAAATGGTTTGAACAGACACGTGAGTGTATGGTCGCCTTAAATGCTGTCCGATGCATAGCATGTTCCCATTTTCTCGCAAGATCTGGTTTCGACCATGGGAAGCTGTCACATAAAAACAAGAGATCTTTAGTTTCAGTTGATAAATTACATACAACAACAATTATTATAGGCTACAATTATTATAATTCCTCAAATCAAAATGGTTAATCCAGCACAAGTTTTTATACTCAGTGCGATGGTATCAAAGCGGAGAATCATGAAAGTGTTGTCAATAAGAGTCAAGACCCGTCATGAGACTGTGGGCAAAGGGCATAGGTAGTTTATTTCTTTGGTGGGAGCAACTTATGTAAAACATGCCCTGTGTTGGTTAGAACAACTGTGAAGAGACCGGTATCAGCCATGCCACACAGCCGGTCAAAGGTTGGGCTGTCAACAGGGGAGGTACCCCTGCCGGATCATCTTACTTCTGATGCATTGGAGCCTGTTTTTATCCTGCTGACATAGTTTCATCAATCCAACTTCCATTTAGGCAAACAATTATTTTCATCAATCCAGCTTCCATTTAAAATTAACAATATAAAATAATTTAGCACAAGTAAACTACGGTTTTACCAGTACAACGATGATGCACAAATAAACGTAAATATTGTTTGTAAAATTCGATTACTAATTTGAGGAACATGGACTGTTTATAGTTCAGCTTAAAAGGACCCAGTGATACGACTAAATTATAGACTTATTTATACAGAGCAAATAATAGCCATATTTTGAAACATGGTACTGTATCACTTACGCGTGAAATGTTATTCCTTGCTGCTTGGAGCGTTCGCCGGAATATTGGTTACATCCGTACGCCACACAGTTCTTTCCAGTGTATCTTTTTGTTTTCACTTTACCGTCCAACAAACTTTCTTCGTTACTATCTCCCATTTTGTTCCTATAATCTATCAACGTCGGTAAATGTACTATTCACCATGAAATTGGTTGTTTAAAACTGGCGCTTCTCAGTTCGCCAATGACATCCAAGATGGCCGGTTGCCAAAACAGACCCGAGGCTTCGGCAAAAATCACGTGATCTCACTGGCCTGCGTCTATCGCTTGCACGTTTATACGGAGTCGATCGACGAGTATATATATATATATGCATACGCATGCATGCGCATATACATGCATATATCTGCTGCAGATGTGTATACCATGCAGTCCATCGCTTTTGTCCAAATTAAAGCGGTTAAATTTAAAGTCTTTGGTTTTGTCAGTTTACATATTCATTCCGGATGTTTCTATAGCGCTTAATTGAGATCTTCATGCATGAACTGCATATGTACATGCATAATATATATATATATATATATATATATATATATATATATATATATATATATATATACACAGTATACTTCGTAAATTCACATTTATTTTCATGAGATAATTAATATTCAAAATATATATGGTCGAAAATATCGCAGTACAATATTAATTATACGCGCGCGAGTATACATGCATATATATGCACGGAATTTAATTAATATTGTGTGTGCATCAAATGTTCATGTAATATTTGCCGGATATTTGTCGCAAATATTCGTTAGGCATCATGCTCGCGATATTCGCAAAAGTTTGGCAAATGTTCGTAGAATATTCCCTGGATATATTTCGTAAACATTCGCTGGACATTACCCCCGCGAATATTCGCGAATATTCGGTGTTAGCTGGGTTTGCACGAGAGCGCGTTTCGCTACATTCTTAGTTATTGAAAAGAGTTATTGAAAAGAGTTATTGAAAAGAGTTATTGAAAAGAGTATATATTGAAATGAAATTGGTTCCCATGGACGTCTATTCACCCCATCGACCTATATTGACATCAATATAGGTCGATGATTCATCCTATGACATAATGTCATTATGTGCATTCCACGTTCATTGCGGCCACAGCGATCCATCTTTGTGGGCCACCAGTGGCTTAATTGCTGGTTCTAAAATCGTAATTAGTAAATCGGGACTTAGAAATGAAGAGCACGGCTCCAGCTTATTCACGAGCGCTGCCTTGTGCCAGAAGGGTTGTCCAGATCGAGATATCAATGAAGAACCAAGTTACTTACTGACTTTCCCAATATAAACGGATGCAAAGCGCAGAGCATCCGGTTAGAGCGGAACTAAAAGTGAGAGGAGACTGGTATGGGTGTTGTGTTGGTCTGCATCTTATTCAGTCTATGATCATGATTAAATATTTCTTAGGCATAGTAGATCTAGTTTAAGAAAATCGGAAATCGACTGAAAGCTATTCTTGACGGAAGAATTCGGGTGAGTATTTTTGTTGGAATTCTAGGAACTGATTTCGTTAAATCTTTTGGGTAGAAACCGGCAAACTCTCAGTGCTTTGATGTGATCATCTAAGTTTGGGTATGGGTGCCTTCATCTATCCCTCCCCGTCACCCAGTCCTGCAGTCACTGATTTCAAAATCCTAAGGTTACCAGAACAGATGAGGAAAGTTGGTTATCCGATCAACCGATTCCGGCAAAAGGCAAACTTATAGTATCGTGGGCTGAAGGATGATACAGTATCTTTCGGCATGCTGCGCGTACGCCCGACGGTACCAGGTTTTCTCATGACGACACTAACCCTAACCCTGACCCTAACCCTGACCCTCACGACGCCTAACCTGACCCTAGCCGACCCTCACGACGCCAGTAAACTTACGCACTATATCCTTCAGCCCCCGATTCTATAAGCTTGCCAAATGCATTACAGTTCAAAATTAATTTACTAATCGTAATCGTAAACTTCAAATTTCTAAAGCACTACTCTGAAGCTAAGTGTACACAGAACACCAGCTTATTCATTACTCATTAGTGCTGCATCAAGTCAGAGGGGTTGTCGAGAGATACCAAGTGAAGATCCGAGTCTGGTTGCGAAAGAGCAGATAAGTTTTAAGCTGAGCACAGAGTGACTGAGCAGAATGAGCAGCTACAGGGAGAGAGTAACAAAATCTAGATCCAGTAACTGAAAAAGCTTTTTTGCCCATCACAATCAGTGATGCTAATTGTGCAGTTAAATTAAGTTATGCAGATTAGTATAAAGCATAAATTATGCAGTTAAATCTCAATGCAAGGGAAAGGACTGGTCACTCACAATCAATAACACTCCCATGGCTGCCTCTCAAAATTAACTCGCAAGTCCAATAACAAACCCATGACTGCCTGTCAGGTTTAGCTAATCAAGGAATTGCTCTTCTGATATATATATATATATATCTATATATATATATAAAATTCAAATGAAGAAGAAGAGCAGTCTTTTATGTTAGCCCTGTGGCAGCCATGGGTTTGAAATGTTAGCCACTTAATTGTCTTAACCTCGGCATATGAGGGCGTTTGGCCAATCCTCTCCCTCGCCGTCTCATCTTCCCACTGACAGTGTATGGTCAATGTACTCAGTATAGCTGAGTTTGCCAGTGGAACAGGAACCTCGAACCAAATATCTGCCCTGGTGAGGATTTGAACCCCCATCCTCTCGATTGACAGTATAGCGCACTAACCACAACACTATTGAGCACCCCACAGATTCAAGTGAACAATTGTAAGACCTGATCAGTGCTGGTCCAACCTGGAAAACACCGTTTATTCAGCTGTTTATTAAAAATCAGCCACGTTATTGTCATGCGCTCTTGACGAATCATAAATCTGGGTCAAAGCGTTTCTGTAAGTAACTTAACCTGGTTTTGTATCAAACACTGACACGTGATTGATAATGAGTTGACATAATATGATGATGTCATTAGTAAGCATTTTAATTATTAATTAGTAACTCTATATTTCGCAGGCAGTTGAAGACTATTCTGTTTGATTGTGGATTTGTGGAGTCAGGTCGGGAGCAACTCTGAGGAGTTTTCTTGCAGAGGTGGTATCATCATTATCATCATCATCATTATCATCATCATCATCAATTCATCGTCATCATCATCATCATCAGTTCATGACACCAGCCTTTTGGTGGTGAAGGGTACGAATGAATGATCTTCATTGTCCTCGGCCATTTTGCTCAACTTAGTGTTAGTCTTGATTAGTCTTCATGTTTGTTTGAGGATGCAATTTTGTTGGTTCTTTTATATTATTTGGTCACATGTGATCTGTTATTTCCATTTAGCGAGAATTGTGATGAATATTGTGTACATAGAAGTATTTCAACTGCTTGTAAATTACTCAACTAATTTAAATTTTGGCTGTGGCCGTGCCATGGCCTTTGGCTTGTGGCTCGTAAAAAATCTGACTATTTTCCTTTTCCCTGGGGATAATTTAATTGAAGCTATATGGAGAACCATTTATGGAAAAAAAGAGCTTGTTACCAGTTATATCTGGATCGGAGGACTCCGCAACATGTCTATATGTCCAAGGTCGCAACTAGCATTGGGCTTTGGGGGCTTAAGCCCCCCAACAGCGCCGAAGCTCCCCAAATAAATCAAGGCCTTGTAGGAGGCAAACCGATAGCTGGAACCGGTTACCTCAGGACTGACCTTTTCTCTATTTCTTTTGACCAGTTCCGCCAGCGCCTGAAAACCTCTCTCTTTACCAGCGAGACACTGGCCCAGGTCGGGAGCCCCTCTGTTTTTGAGTGGCACTATATAAATATTCGATTACAATTACGATGTGAGGGTGGGATGATGTATGGGGCAGGAGTGAAGTGTAGGAGGGAAATTTGTCTTCCATGGAAACAGTCTGAAGCAGTGGAGGGAAGTTCTCTCTTACTGTACAGTACGTGTACTGGAAAGTTCATTGTTGTATTTAGAACAGACTGAAGGACTGATTAAGGGCAGAAAGTGTCTGGTGTGAATGGCCAGATCCTGCTTGGATGAAACTTAACAATAGGGGTCGTCATTTTCAATTGTATCCTGTTAGGATGTTATTATGTCTCTACATTCCCTGCATCTATTGTTTTTCTGTTGTGATGTGTGGAAGTTGGCTCCTTTGTGTTTCAAAGCAGCTTTTCAAATACGTTTTTTCTAGTCATTGAGCCGATGTTTTGGATTGTTTTAACATTAAGGCTTTAAGCAAGCCAGTAGCCCTTATTACTATGAGACATATGCCCGCAGTTTAAATGACTTGTAGGGCATGCAAAGCAGCAAAAAACAAAACAACTTGGTGACAGATATTTATGTATTTATCTAAACGATTTTAGAATCAGACTTTTTGTACAGTTTGAGAGAAAACAAAGAGAAGAAAAATCTAGCTTTAAATGTTTTGCTAACTAATTCTTCTTGACGTTTAACATCGTCTGGTCTAACACAAACAGAACCTTAGATTAATTTTGTTCTTTGAGCGTCATTGAAAGGTGGCTTGCTAGGAGAATGTGTAATACATCTGTAGTATTTGCTATATAATATAGGGTATAGGCTCCTAACATTATTAACATAGTATAGCGTTATAGTTATTGTGCAGCTGAGCTCCTTGTATAGATAGGGCTGCCATACAGTCGCAGTCACGTCCTATTTCTGTGTGACGGCGGAGGCTATCATCGTAAGGCAACTGGTTGGAATGCCTGGAATGGTTAATACTACAATTAAGTTGAATTTAACGGAAGGCAGTGAGTGGCCTAGTCTTCATCCTCTCTCTCTCTCCGCCTCCCTCCCCTTAGGTGTGGGCGGGGGGAGGGGTTGGGGTGTGGCCATGCCCAGATCAGCGGAGACTAGCACTAGTAGGACCTGTGTTTGTCATTCCAATTTCTCTCTTTGCCTCTCCATCTGTCTGTCTCTGTGTCTGCCAATTAGCTGGTCATCTTGTTTACTTTCGTTTGTTTTACTCTGTCTCTCTGCCTGTATGCCTGTCTGCCCCAGTATGTTCATTCCCGTGTGCCTTTAATCCCACTTTGATTATTCTGTAAGGCTGTAGAGAACTCTGTAGTTGAAAGTCAGTTGCAGTGGTGTAATGCAGTCTCCAACTACATTACTACAGCATCCCTGTAGGTGTTGCACACCCAAACATTCCTAACGTAAATTATGTCTTCTGCTTCTTTGGTTCTCTGCCTGTTATGCATGTTCCTACTTCCAATCTCGCCATTCACCTTGTGGTCCAGCCCTCTCCTTAGCTTGCTGTAACCCTCCTTCATCATCCATTTGCCTTGCTTTAACCCTCCTTCATCATCCATTTGCCTTGCTTTAACCCTCCATCATCCATTTGCCTTGCTTTAACCCTCCATCATCATATCATTTGCCTTGCTTTAACCCTCCTTACATCATCCATTTGCCTTGCTTTAACCCTCCTTCATCATCCATTTGCCTTGCTGTAACCCTCCTTCATCATCCATTTGCCTTGCTTTAACCCTCCTTCATCATCCATTTGCCTTGCTGTAACCCTCCTTCATCATCCAGTCCATTGACATCATTCTTGGTCTTCCTCTTTTCACCTCCATTCTTCCCTAGATTATGGTTCTTAGGAGAGAATCTCCCCTGATGACCCAATCACTTTCTCTGCCGTCTTTTGATTTTGTTTCTATCTCTTTCGTCTACCATTTCTAGTATGTCTTCAGTTCTCTTGTAATGTAATACATGGGAACATTCTCACAGCATCCTCTGGGTTCCTCTTGCTATCTGTGCACAGGTCTTTCACTCAAAACTTAAAACCTTCCTGCCTCTGGATTTTTTTTTGACTGAGTGCCTGTTTAATAAACCAGTTCTCGCGACTTGGTTTTCTTGGGTGCTGTGGAAATCTGCCGATTACAAAGACGTTCCTTGCAAATGATTCTAGCGTTCGATTGGAAGATGAGGTTCATCTGGAAAGAAGCACTGGTGTCTTTGCACTGAGAGAATGACTTAACTGATAGGACAAGTGCACTTGAAAGAACTTTTCTGCACAACATTTGATGAGTCTGTTTGCACGAGAATTTATGGTTCAGAAGAACATCTGCTTAATTAAACAGATAATAGTTAACTGTGGTGAGGAGGCTTTGAGGATTTTTGTCCACAGTTTTGTTTGTAGTGAACTCTGATTTTAAGAAAAACTTCCGATTTCCGATTGACTTGGAATGGGCTCCAACTTGAGCTGCTGCATTTACTCCTGCGGGATAACATACCTGTTTTTTAACCAGCAGCTTAAGTCTTTCCTATTTAGCCATGTTGGGATGGGAGTGCCTCTGAGTAGGTAGTAGGTACCTTAATGGGCGCTATATAAATTGTTGGAATGAATGAATGAATGGATTTAGACATTGGAACCACTGGCATGGTAGCAGTTTTGTGCCCAGCACTAGAAATAACAGTAAAGAACTGTAAATTATATTAAAGAACTGTGCGTTACACTATGTAACTGGGCTCTTTGAAGTTTCTTTCTTTTTGGGGTCATGGGTCAAGGAAAGAGGGAAGGTAGGATGAAGGGGGAAAGAAGACCCACGTGACCCGTCATTTCCTGTCCATGTGACCACCACTCTTCCATGGCCATTGGAGCCTCGGATTCTTTGCAATGGACAAGATTTCTAGCCAGAAATCCTGACTCATACCTTCTGGCATCAATTGGCAATATCTGTCTGTCTGTCTGTCTCTGTTTGTCTGTCTCTGTTTGTCTGTGTGTGTCTGTCTGTGTCTGTCTGTCTGTATCTGTCTGTCTCTGTTTGTCTGTGTGTGTCTGTTTGTCTGTGTGTGTCTGTTTGTCTGTGTGTGTCTGTTTGTCTGTGTGTGTCTGTCTGTCTCTGTTTGTCTGTCTCTGTCTGTCTGTCTCTGTCTTGTCTGTGTGTGTCTGTCTGTCTGTCTCTGTTTGTCTGTGTGTGTCTGTCTGTCTCTGTTTGTCTGTGTGTGTCTGTCTGTGTCTGTCTGTGTGTGTCTGTTTGTCTGTCTGTGTGTCTGTCTGTCTCTGTTTGTCTGTGTCTGTGTCTGTCTGTCTGTCTCTGTTTGTCTCTGTGTCTCTGTCTTTGTCTGTTTCTATCTCTGTCTGGCTCTCTGTTTGTCTGTCTCTCTCTCTGTCTGTCTGTCTCTGTCTCTCTTTGTCTGTCTCTCTTTGTCTGTCTCTCTTTGCCTAATCTGTCTCTCTTTCTGACTATCCATCTATAAAATTGTCTGTCTTAGTATCTTATGTCTCTGTATTTATCTGAATCTGTCTGTCTTTCTGTTTCTATGTCTCTCTGGCTCAGTCTGTGTGTCTCTGTCTGTCTCTATCTCTTTCAAAGAGACTCTTTGTCTGTCATTGTGTTCTGTGTCAAATTTGGCTGCACCATCATTTGAATTTATTGCCTTAAGAACGTGCGTGTCTGCACCCACACCATAATCGCTGTTTTTAACCCTATTTTTTACCATCACCAGGGTGCCTTACCCCTTACGTTACGGGTAACGAGCGCCTCTGAGTAGATATATATTGAAGTTTCATTGATTGATTGATTGATTGATTGATTGATTGATTGATTGATTGATTGATTGATTGATTGATTGATTGTGATAGCTCATTGTTTGTTCGTACCTTTCATGTACCTTTCATGGACTCGGTGAGACCTGTTTGGGGCTCGTTACTAACTCCTCTGTCACAAGCCTCATTTATTGCGTAGGCCGGCAATTATCCTAATTATCCTTTGCATGAGTTTGTTTATTATTAGCATACACGTTTAACATATAATTAGCATACTATTAACATATGCTTAACGTACGATTATCATATATTAAGAATCCGTTCATCGTGGGCTTAGTATAGTTTATCTGGGTTTTGACATATTATGTTTGTGTATGTATGCATTTACGACATCATTGTGCATACGACCCCTGACGTTGAAATCCGCTTTTAGAGTTGAATAATTGGAGTTACGTCTAGAGTCAGTTCATTTCCTTACTGTTTTAGCCTCTGGCCTTTAAGTTCTAATCTTGCTCTGACTTTTTTGGCTTTGGTTTTGATAACAGTCGCTCTGATAGCGATGTTGATGTGGTCTAGGAAATGGCAAAAAAAGTGTGCACTATTTCACTTACATAACCATCCCACACAGGGTAATCTGGTTTGTAACCCTGTCGTCGCCTACTCCCACAATGCAACATGGAAGTTATTTCCAGTGGTAGGCCCTCGTTCTGGAACAGCTTTCCATGCAATTTGCGACATGAGCTTCTACTATGCCTCCTATATTTATGAACTGTTTCTCAAGTGTTTGAAGACCATTCTGTTGGACCGTGGTCTCGTGAAGTCAGATAGGGAGAACCTCTGAGGAGTTTACCTGAAGAGGCGCTATATAAATAAGCAATTACGATTACAATAAGAGATGCAGAAGCGGACAGGAGATGACATTTTTAGTTTGTCAAGTACAGCTACAGTCTGACTTAGTAGTGATTTGTTTTAAGCACTTGACCGGTGATGTTGAGTCTGTGTTTGACGCTCGTCTCCTGAGACGGTTACTGTGTAGGGACCTTGAGCAAATGCCTCACTTACAATTGGTCAGTGTCATCGATTGATGCTTTATCGTTAGATAGTGTCACTGTTGCTGAACAAATACAGAAATGATTGACTTAAGATGTCTTCTTCAATAATTATCAGTGGTATCTTTGCCTTCTTCAGTCAAATCATCAGTGATTGCAGCGACGTCACAGGACTGCTTTTGTGATTGGCAGCAATTGTTATATGAATGGGTTCAGAACGCCTTGCACCTTCCTCAGATTTTGCCATGGGTAATTAAGCTTCAATTTTGCCTCTTCAGTGCTCTGGCCTTCCAACTGGAGTAGCCTCCTAGTCGTATTGCTAATCTCGAGTTGTCTTCAGACTCTACAGCGCCCATAAAAGCAAAGGTCGGGGCACCAGGTTATTCACAGACGCTCAGTCAAATCGATAGGCGGGTACGGTGAGATTCAGTTCCAGGTGAAGATAGAAAAGGGTGTGGTAGTGTGACAGTCAGACGGCTACGGTGGATTTAGAATTGAGGAGGTGAGGGAGGTAAGGGAAAGAAGAGAAGGAATCAGGAATATGTGGCAGCTCACTTGCTTGCCTTATGCAGACCGATGTGGGCTAAATTATACCACTGGTCGTATTCACTGTCCATGGGAAGGTGAGACGGCGAGGGAGAGGACTGGCTATACCGAGGCCAAGAAAAGTGAAATTGTTAACACTTGATGTCCATGGCTGGCTGATGATTGTCTGCGGGACTGCTCTCTTTGAACAAGTGGTTGGGTGGAGTGAAGGACTGAGTCGTGGGCGTAGTAATAGGTTCTAATAGATGTGTTTAGCTCTCCATGACCAACACATGTGCCTCCCGTTTGTGTTATATGTATGGCTGTCTGTCTGTCTGTTTCTGTGCCTCTATGCTTGTCTATCTTTATGTCTTTCTATCTCTGTCTTCAACTGAACAGTTGGGTGCCTCTGATTGGAGTCGTTCCCATTGATTCCTAACGGGAGTCCTAAACACAAGGCCTCCTCCTCCTCCTTGACTGCCAACCTGATTGGTCTGAAGCCCTGCGGGGTCTTTTTGCCGATTGGGAAGTAAGTGGAGTCAGTTAATGGAAGAGGGAGTAATGGAACTTGGTTCTATTCTTAGATATCTGTCTAAGCAGAGGCCGACGACTTGGTCGGGTGTAGTTGCACATGGAAGGGAATGAATGGTGGTAGGGTATATAAGGCTTGGCCTCGTTTTTCCTAGGTGTGTCTTGGCTGATTCCCATTGGGTTGGTTAAAGTTGGGTGGAGGAGAGTTATCTAAAAAGTCTCCATAGACTCCGCCCCTTTATCTGTCTGTGTCTCTGTCAGTCTGTCTGTCTCTGTCAATGCTTCTCACATCATATATTCCGTATACAAATGAATGACTGGTATACGGAATATATGACGTGAGAAGCATTACCATCTGTTTCGGTTTCTTTTTCTGAATGACTAGCAATCAGTATCTCTTGTTGAAAGGCGCTTCTTCTGACGCTGGTCTCCTCAGTCCTGACTCACATCAGGAAGTGTCAGTGATTCAGTGTCCAGTATGAAAATAGTATATTCTAATAATGGAACTGTGAAAACGAATCATGCTAAATCGGGTGTGGCTTCGACTGGAGATCTTGCTTCAAGTCCAATAATGAAGCATCTATCAGAATGTTGTAATATTGCTATTCTCTGAAGGATTTGGGTCCTCTTCATTGAGGTTTGCTCCTTGGCACATGTGTGTGTGTGTGTCTGTGTGTGCGTGTCTGTTGGTGTGTGTCTGTGTGTGGGTTTGTTTAATTATTGACTTTATTAAGAGAAGTACCTCGTGGGAACTTCATTAAGGCGCTCATAGCTAGTAAATGCACCCAGATTTAAATGATATTTAAAATAAATGATATTTGCTTACTTCCTTAGAATTAGCAAAAAACTGAATTTGCATAATTGTTTTGTTTAATTTTCAGGAAATTTCTCGGAAAGACAAACAGATAAGACACAAAACTGTGGACTATATATAACGAGCGGAAGATCATTTATCCAGAATGGATGAAGGTTTGTGATCAAATTGATAACCTACACTGAAACGTTAAACTTGATAAATTATTTGAAATGAACGGGTAATCAACGTTTTGTAACCTAGAGCTGTAGCCTACCATCATCGCTAGGCCAGTGGATGAGATCTTAATTCGTCTGCTGCTTAATTGCTACAATAACGACATAATAGTTAATGCTACGTCTGTGCTTCTGTCCTGTACTTGACCCATCGTTTACCCGTTGTCGGCATATATCCTGTTGCCTAATTATTTACCGCCCAAACGAGTCATACGCCTAACTTCATAACGGACTCCGTGAGCTGATGAAACGCACGATATTTATTACGTTAGCCCCTTCTCTATGATGCGAGGGCTGCCTAGCCTTGTTAAGAAACGAACGGTTGAACAGTATATGCCAAATTGCCAAATGACTGCAATTATGGGCTCGTCTTTCGGGTAATTGTCTCGCCAGGCCAGCTTCATCTGTACCAATGGTTCTCAATATTTTTCTAGTGACGGAACCTCACACATTTGCTCACGGAACCCAGCGCGTTTTCACCCGGCCTTAGAGTCGTAGATATTGTGTAATGATATATATAAAATGCAGCAATACATTCATGTAATAACAACCTAACGTAAAGAGCAAGAATGTCTGAATGCTGTAAAGAGCTCAGTGACAACTGTGAAGCTCAGTGTTCAAAATTTTGTGAATCTGGCATTTTTAATTTTATATTTTATACTGCGGCGGAACCTCTGCCCAATGTCCGTGGAACCTAAGGGTTCTGCGGAACACCGGTTGTAATTGATACAGCCATTGTGGCTGTAAAGTTTATAGAATTCGATTGGTAGGCTACAGTGGTCAAATTGCACAACTTCAAACTAGTAACGGATTTTATTAAGACAAGTCACTGCTAATATATTTTGCCCAACCGCTAATGTCATTTCACCATCAGGAATGGTTTTTACTGTTATAATGTCCTTTTCACTGGTGCTGGTCTTGTATAGTTGGGTCGGGTGCACCTCTGATGAGTTTCCTAGAGGAGGCGCTAATTAAATTAGCACTTACAGTTACAGATTAAAAATTACCATGTATCTTCTTGTCATGGCCTGTTACAGTCCTGGTTTTTCTGTAGCGGTTTTTTCAACTTTGCCTGTTAGAATTCTATAGTAGAACTACTCAATCAGCAGTTTCTTGTTTAAATTTCTCCTGTAGTTTGGGTGTTGACCCTTTGATTAATTTATCCGTTTATTACAGACCCTGGCCGGGGCCTTTCTGAATAAGAGTCCCCTTAACAGGCAACTAATGACCGGGCCGTTCTAATCCCAAAGAGATACCATGTAGTGGGAAAATTTACACGTGGTGCCAAAAACTTGATGTTTACTTCAGATTAACGTGAGACGTCTGCTCCGTTTCCTTGATCAGTCTTAGCTGTTGCTCTTTCAAAATGATCAGCTCAGTTGAACAGCAGAAACTGTAATCCGATTATTTTAATTAATCAGATTATTTTAATTAGTGTTAAGGCCAAAACAAAATAATGTTGTGTTTCCGGTAACCCGACCGAGTCACTTTTTAGGCCCGACTGGAAAAATTTTGTGAGAAAATTTTTTTTTGAGAAAAATTATTTGTATAAAAAAAATTTTTTTCTTCAATTTTTTCAAATTTTTTATTGGCACATGAATTTAACCTTTGCGACATTCATAACATTGCTTTCCATTGCATAAAAATATTTTTTGGCCTCAGCAAGGTGAAATATGATGACGATATATTCGTTTGTTATTATACAACGATGCAGCATTGCATAAAATAATTTTACAAAATAAAAAATTTTTCCTACCTACCTACCCAGATTTTAAAACCACTGTTACCGGAAACACACCTATATTTTTTTTGGCCTAATTAATCTACTTAGGTTACAATTCTCTGCTGAAGCTTGATTTTTTTTACCCCCTTGCCCGTAACTCTCACCCCATAGCTTGACTTCTTTTTTCTCTGAGACTTTATCAGACTTTGACCTGACTTCTCCAATGGATTATGACTTTGACTACAACTTTGACTACGACTTCACTTGCTGCAAGAACATGACGTTACAATGCTGTAATGGAATGATTCCTGTAACATTACAAGTGTATGACACCGTTATTCAATGCTTGCTGCAACAACACAATGTTGAAATGCTGTTTTCAAAGGATTACTATATGATGTTATTGTGTAGCACCATCATTTCATGATTACTGTAACACCATTTCTTAAGTGAAGAATAATTGCTTAATTAGTGAGCTGCTCATTGCAGAAATTGTAATGACCCCGACGAAAAAGGGCAAAACAACAACAATAAAGATCGAAAAAGTGCGCAAGACACAATTGGATGAATCTCTTGTGGCGCACAAGGCAGGAGGTCAACACAGCGGTCTAGTCATCAATAAACAGACAGGTGAGGAGGAGGAAATAGTTTCAGTCTTTCCAATGCCTGTCTTCGTGCCTTTATGTATGTTTGTTTGTATCTGTGTTAGTCTGTCTGTGTATTTTAACTGTGCTTTGGTGAGGAAGCTTTTTTTGGTTGCTGGATGGAGGTTATGGAGGAGGAGGAGGAGGAAGAAGAGAAGGACGCGGTGGAGGAAGAGCAAAAGAAGGAAAAGGAGATGAAGAGAAGGAGGAAGAGGAGATGAGAAGATGAACTTGAAAATGAGGAGCAGGAAGAGGAGAGGAGAAGAGAACGACGAAGAGAAGGAAGAGGAAGAAGAGAAGGAGGACACACTTCATTTGTCTGACCATGCCGAGAGAATGTCCATTCGTCTGTTGTTGTTGTTGTTTTCTTTGTTGTCTTTGGTCATCGTAATCCGTTGTTGACCTCAACTTAGACCATCCAAAGAGAGAATGTCCATTCATCTGTTGTTGCTGTTTTCTTTGTTGTCTTTGGTCATCTGAATCCGTTGTTGACCTCAACTCAGACTAATAACAAAGTTTCAATTTCACTCAACAACAGCGGTCGACTGTTTCTTCTTTTCGTTGCGTTTTCTGTCTCACTCTCTGAGGATTTCTTTCTCTTTGTCCCGGCTGCTTTCTAAACCAATGGCAGAGGTTGAGCCGTTGTTGACATTGTGTTTAATTTAGGGCTGCGGAAGTTAACGATTAATTAATTGATTAATCGTTAATTAATTTTAATGGTTAAATTTATTTTTAACAATTAATCGAAGACCGCTTGTTATATTTGATAACGTGTCCCTGTATTATAGCCCTTGTGATTAATAAATCCAACACCACTTACTTATTTACATATTCTCAACTGAAAAACGTAAACAAGACTACTAATATGAACAAATAACTACTAAGTAACTACTAACTAGCAATAACTATTAATAATACTATTAAAGGAAATAACAATGAATAATGATTGGATTAAATTGTGCATTCATTAGGTTGGATTAGGTGTTGATTTTATTAGATTAGTTGTTGATGTTCCCTGTTGATGTGATTGTTTGCTAGATGCACCTGATACTTCGATGCCAAATCTTCAGCTTGAATTCAAATGCTTCCTCGTCGACCAGAAAACGGGAAACCACGTTCCAGTGAGTTAGCGCTTCTCCTGCTTTCAATTTTATTTTATGGTAACTTCTGTTGCGCCGGTGTCTAATGCACAAGGCATCAACTGATGGCACAACAAAACCAAGTCGTAATCAGGTCAATATCCAGAAGATCAGTCTGCTAAGATAGATGATAGACAGACACACACAAACAGACAGACACAGACACACACACAGACAGACACACTGATTGGATTGGATTGGATTGGTTGGCCTTCAGAGCCAATTTGTAGTTTGTGTCAGTTTGCTTGTACATTTTCAGACAAATTGTTTCCTCTGTAGTTATTGTTTTCAATGGAACAAATATTTAACATTAGAACAATCAAACAGAATAGCTTCTGTGGCATGAATGATTGATTGATTGATATTCAAATACTGTCTAATAATAATAATGTAATAATTGTAATAGTAATTATAATAATGCTTTTATCGAGTTCAGACGGAGTACACGAGAACTATTTGTCTGTATGTTCAGCTAGATGTTTATTTGCATTTGGGTTTTGGTTTCATTCGAATGTCTGGGTACATTCTGTCCTGGGTACATTCCAAATGTGGCCTGAATGCAGACCGATGACGCTCCTTTCGACGGATAGGAACATCTCTGGGTGAGGGTCTTTAAGCCCAGTGCGTACTCAGTACTCGGGGCAGATTTGCTGGAGAGCCCCCTCTGCGTCGAAGGAGGAGGAGCAGGAGGGAGGCCATCTTCCCAGATGTCTTCCCTGGCGTTTAGCACGCAATGAACTTAGCCCGATTGTTAATTGTGAATTTGGCAAATGCTGCCTGGAGAATGGTGGTGGCAGGTGGTAATGGAAATGATGATGGATGGGGTAGGTGGGTTAGGTTTGTGGGGAGATGGGTGGGGTGGATGGGTGGGTGGGTGTTGGGTAGGTTTAGGCATGGAGTCGTAATATATTATTTATTACCTGTATATGGGAGTTTATGATAGAGCATGGAGATGGAAATACTATATAATTTAGATCTCCATGCACGGTTTGGGGTTGCTACAGATTAGGGCTGTTGTTGCCAAAGTGTTATCTGTTGTGGCTTCTGTCCATTGTGGGGTGACCAGATGTTACAGGTCAACGGTCACAGAGATTTTGGGTCAGGTCATGACCCCTGGTGTGAGTAGAAGGCAGGGAACAACAGGCGGGTGGGAAAGGAAGGAACAACGAATGTAGCTAACTTAGTAGCACTTTAGAAAGTTGGCGTTTACGGTTTACCATAGCAGGGTCGGGTCAGAGTCATAGACATAGGCCTAGCAGTTTATATTGTGACGGTGGTGTCTGATAGGATGTGACCGAATCTTGATCCGGAAATCAGTTTGAACCAGACTTTGCCCTAGACCGATTAATCGGAATCGGCACATCCTAAGACTACCAATCAAATACCAAAATAAGATTGCTTTACCAAAATAAGATTTTTTCATTAGTACAAAAATAGTAACCTGTTTTTGCGACCTACTGCAGTAAATTTTTAATCAATTATCATTGAAAGTCCCTGTAAAAATAATGACATTGTTAGTCGACGCATCAACACAATGTGATCACGGAGTAACAAACAGTGCATAGAACCAAATAAAAAAAAATATTAATCGGTTGGAATGCGGATAAGGCAAAAAAGCTTGACAAATAAATATCCGGATTTGGAAATCGGCACAAAATGTGTCTGGTCAGCACCACTCTTTTAGCCGTGTGCTGAAATCTTTTCTGCGATATGATAGCGTTATTTTGTTTGAGGCAAGTTCTAATCGATATGTTGGTGACTGTGTGTGTGTGTGTGTGTGTGGTAGGAGAGTCGCGTTCTGAAGTTCTGGTTTCCAGCGGAGACGGATTACCTGGAGAAGGTGACGACAGCTTACGAATTCTTCAAGGAACTCGTCCGACCAGAATCATTCCCCAGAGGTAGATGGCAGCACCACTCAGTCCTTCACTTTCAGCGGATTCACTAATCAAATCAAATCATTAGATTGGACGACAGTTAAATCACACATAGATTACAGCAATTTTAGCCTATACTGAAGTCACAAAACGTAAACTAGGCTTAGACGAGGTTATGATGTTTCCACCATTTGTACTGCTATGATGGTACTACTTATGGTACTATTGTGATGGAGCTACTGATGTACCGTAGTTTGTACTGTAGTGTGTTTAAGTGACATTGCTAGACTTGAATCGTGAGTTGTCTAATGCAGATCACCTACCTACACATCAAATACATAGAACTCATAAACCGATGCATGCAATCATCACAATGACTCAGATATAGCTGAGACTACGTTCATATACCCGCATCTTCCTTCTCTTCATCCTCCTCCTCCGCTTGTCTTCTGACCTCTGCCCTTATACTAGTTGCCCTTCCCATCCCAGATTCTTGACAGCTGCAGATTCTGTGAATGGTACAGTACAAGTGCTGACTCGGGAGGAGGAGGAAGAGGCTGGCCAGAAATGGAGTCAGAGACAGAGAGACAGAGAGATCCTCCAGCGTTATTTTCAACGGGTGCTGTCATAACAGCCGGTCGAGAGAGAGAAATCCATCTGACGCATGTATTGCAATGAGGAAGTGTTTACTCCACAGGAAAGCATTCCATTCCAATTGATAGGAACCAACTCCGATTCCATAAACACTTCCGCCATTCCTCCTCTGACCGCTCCATAGCAATAATGCCACAGGCAATGGGTGAAGTGGTCATTCTCACAGCGAGACACGGTTCCTGATTAGTTATAGCACTCCGCCTGTACCGCGAAGGGTACGGGTTCGACCCTCCTCCCCCGAGACGAATAGAACGTAAGGACCTTTAGAGCAAGATTTTCAATCACTATAGTGTTTAGCGCCATCGATTGATGCTTGACCATTGGATAGCAGCGCTTAATAGAGGGCGTAATAATTATAGTAATAATCTGGGCCAAGAGGCCACGAGTAGGACATCATGAAGCCCGTATGGAGCGACGTTTATCATCTTTGTGATGAGACACTGTTGTCAAACAGCCACTAACCAGTCTAACCTTAACGGCCTTTGATGTCATATGATGACGGTAAACTTTGGAATAAAAAAGCCACTAACCATGTGGGAATCATAATACTGTCACATGGACTAGTTCAAATATTCGATCGTGGTTTCACTTTGTTTGATCGGGAGCGCCTTTGATGACTTTCTCGGATGGAGGCGCTCTATAAATTTGCAATTAGATCTGCAACCTAGGCTGCTGTCCGTCGTTGGTCTATGTATAAATTCATTTGTTGTTCTAGTCACGTAGTCACCTTATAAGAACAGACGACGGTCGCTCCAAGGGCCAAGCAACTCCGCCACTGATTGTACTCTGCCAGTGCCAGTCCCAAGCCTGAATGAAGGAGGAGGGCGACGCTAATGGTCTTTGTTACCACACAGTGGTCGTTAAACAGTAAACAAGCAAACAAGCTTGGGCTAAGTGATTAGGCCGCGGAGTTTAAGGTTATATGATTATAAGGTTATATGCGGAATGTGGGTGCTTGATTGTTCCGTAGCTCAGGATTGTAGGGGAGGAGAGGGCTGGAATATCTTCCCACCGTTTGAGAGGACAGAGACAGAGGCAGGCAGAGAGAGGCACAGGCAGAGAGTAAAAGACAGAGGGAGAGACCGAGAGGGAGGTGGATTTATAGTGGAATGCTTAGCATTGTCTGAAATGAGGTCAGCTTCAGTACTTCGCACATTGTCTGTGACAGCGTCGATGAATTCCGGTGGCAAGCATTTAACACAGGGGTGTCTAAACGTCGACCCCAGACCATATCTGGCCAGCCGACCACGATGTTTTCTGGTCCTCAAAGCCTTGCCTACTGACCACTGTGATGTTCGTGACTGATAATGAAGATAAAAATTTAGATTTTGTAATCTGCCTAATTTGACTGTTTGTAAGCTAAAACTGCACCATTTAAGATATTGCTTTGCGAAAATTTTCTGAGAACAGGCTCACCGAGCCCCCTCCCAGACCCCAATCCCCATTTTGCTCAGGCTCCTTCGGCAAATGCTGGAACGCCACTTGCTGGAAAATATTGTCACTGGCCCACCATTAAAAAAGGTTTAACAGCCTTGTTATAGATAAAGAGGTGCACTGTCTGAAGATGGGTTGAACATTTTTCTTGAGCTTAACTGTAACGAAATAGCTTGTAAGTTGAGCGGTAGACTGACTGCTCCAGGAGGACAGTCCAGCACCAAAAATGTATGTCTTATATGCAATGTTCCCTCTAATTTCTTGGAGTCTGTGTGAGCATAAAATTTCGTTTGTGCAACACTTTTACAAGGAGAGTAAAATTCTGTGCGCATTGCGGATTAGGCGGATAATTAACGTTAGGCCTACGTCTTCAGCTCACTATTTTAGGCCTACATGTACGTCTCTTAAAATTGTAGCATTTGTTTAAAATGTAACGGATTATGGAGTAAGGAATTTAACAAGTTTTAGTACATGTAAAAATAGATTTATTAGTCAAAAATGAGTGTTTCAGAGGTATATTGTAATGTGGCCTAACCTTTACAAACATTTTGGTGTGTGCGCTCCATGTTATCTTGTGTGCGCTCGTCTTACGACCTCTGTGCGCGCGCACACGTGCACAGCTTAGAGGGAACATTGCTTATATGCCGAGGCCAAGAAAGTAAAGTCACCAGCACTTCATATTAATTGCTGTTTGTTTGGTTAAGCTTAAGGGACTGCAGAAGATCAAAATAAATGACATTTTATGGTGTAATTATTTCACGAGATGTCAGTTTTTTTCTGATGGCAGATTACGTTGGCTTCATAAAGAAGGTGATGAAACAGTTGCAGCAACAGAGATACGTTCTCATCAAACGCACGGATGTTGACCTTCGACAGATGGATGAACTCGACGCAAAGGCCGCTGCTCCAGGTTGGTTGGACAATGGTTGCTCAGAGAAGACTGTTTCTCTCTCTGTTGCCTTTTGACAACAGTTGCTTCATCGCTTATTTCTCTTTCACTCTCTCTTCCAATTGATGCTGTTCTTTATGCCTTTGTCTTTCTGCTGTGCTTGTCAAGAGCTTGTTTGTTAGACGTCGTGGGTGGTAAGCTATTGAGAGGTTATAGGAAAACCCCAGGTTGCAATTTGAAGCTACCTAAAAAAACCTTGGATGTGGAAACTACTGTAGAAAATAACTTGGGAATGGTAACTACTCCTAGCACTTATTTATTCAGAGACAGGGATTTCCTGATTTAATATCAGGATATTAGATAATAATATAATAAGCCAGTTTACAACGACGGAAGTTGCCTACATCTATAGGCAAACTTGCACCTGCGTGTCAGAATTTGTCATATGCTATGCTAGTTCTAAGCTAGATTACACCAGCGGAAGCAATTAATCCTGTAGGCAGACTTATTCAGTCTGAGACGGGTATGGAGAACGTGCAGTGGGTAGAGAGATAAGACTTTAGCCCAGTCTATAATTTGAGATTTAGTACATTTAAGTTTAGTGTATCATTACATGAAGTGCTTGTTAAGCAATGTCATGCAGGATGACTTTAACGCTGTGCCCTTGTAGCATCTAATTTGTGAACATCTGTTGTTATTATTTAATAGCTTCTATGACACTGGTGTCTAATGCACAAGATTATGCAACTGGCTTAATAAAGAATATACTTACTTATTAACTGATAGCGAACCAGAGCTAAGCCGTGATCTGGTCAATATGCAGGTAATGTGAATGCGTTGTCTTTGTGGTTGAAATCGAGTGGAACAGATCCTTCTAGGAGGAAACACTAACATGTGACTCTACGTGATGTTATAGCTAGCATTCAAGAACATTTGCTCTTCTTACTTTATGGCCTATGACTTATAACACTTCTATAGCGCTGTTATCATGATGTCCAAGATATCAGTCGATGGTTGTATCAAGTAAATTCACAATCAAGATTCATTGGGGAAAGCCTGATTGAAATCAGAGCAACCAGAAGACAGGAGGATGCTACAGTGGATATGAAGTTGAAGGAGACAATGAGTCCTAAGTGAACTTTTAAGTCGGTAAAAATCGACGACTTTTTCTGGTGTTTTGCCTGGATGAAACTTAAATGTTGCCCGATACGACCTCGTTTAGAGTAGTCTGATACTTTTAGGAAAAAAATTCAACACGCTGCTTGGTGAGTTAAGATCTGTGGAATGGCTTGTCAAGTGTTTGTGCAATGGTTGCTGATCTGAATAATTGCCTTGTAGCTTTTTCACTAACCATTGATACTTTTAAGACTAACGATATTAATGTTCAGTAGTTTTAACTCCCTAAATTTTTCATTTCACTAATATTTGTTTAATTGTTTTCCTTGTAACGTACAGACCAGGTATGTCAACAACTACTACCATTGTTTTATATCGTTTTGTCTTGACATAGTAATTATTTGCTAATTAGTAATTAATTACTTGCTAATTAGTAATTAATTAATTACTACTTAATTGCTAATTAGTTTGTTAATATACTAATGTGCTTGACCTAGAATAGGCACATTAATAGGTTTGCAGCACCTATAGATGCTCTCATGCTAAAATGAGGGTTTAGTCAAAGTGTTTGCTATGTTTGTGGTGTTGTCTTAGGTTGGCTTTTAGGTGTGGAATGAGTTTGCTTGTTGTTCTGCATTGTTTTTATTTCTTATTTATTTTCTTTTTGTGTTTGACTGTATCAGATTGTTGTTCATATTATTTTATGGTTTCGTTCTGTGCGACTTAAAGACGTAGTACACGGTTCTGAAATTCTATAAGTTGCAAATGACAGTGACATTTTAAGAATCTTTCGACAACAGTGGAAATGCTGTATATCTTGTCAATGTTCCCAAATGCTGTAAACCTTGTCAATGTTCCCAAATGCTGTAAACCTTGTCAATGTTCCCAAATGCTGTAAACCTTGTCAATGTTCCCAAATGTTGTAAACATGGTAAATGGTGCCAAATTTTGTAAATATTATAAATTTTGTGAATGTTGTAAAATTTGTAAATGTAAATCCTCTATATTTTGTAGATGTTGTAACTTTGCAGACTCTTATAGATATTGTAAAATGGTGTAAATGTTCAAAAGACATGAAGGTTTTCGTTTCTTGAGTTTATCATCTGTCAATCATTCGATGATGTCTTAGCTTGGATTTCAGAGCTTTGATAGTTACAAAATATGAGGCGTGGTGAGATGAGATGTGAAGAGAGAGAAAGAAGTAGATGATAGGGGACAGACATCAATATCAATAGACACAGATTGTGGTTATTGTCCACGAGCCTCAACTTTTGTTCGGCACAAACGCGGAAGCGGATATCGCCTGGATTTAAAACCCTTTTTCAACATTTCTATTGAACATCATTTGAGTGGCAGATAAGGGGCGATGTTGATAAGGAAGTAGGCTCCGGGGTTGGGTAGAAGGGTGGGGTTGTTTCCTGACTGACGGTGATGGCAGGGGGTCAAGGATCAACTTACTAAACGTTAAAAACCAACCATTGTGCTTTTGAAGCCAACATTACTTAGTGCAATTAACGGTTATTATAACTGGGCTAATTTCCCTGATGTATGCTTTCCGTTAACTGTTGTTTGCACAACTCTTCTCTACTGATCTTCTAGCAGTTTTTTTTATATGGTTGGACATTTTTAGTTATAATTATCTTTATGCTGTATCTTTACGACCGATATCAAACAACGCTGCATGGAGTTGTCTCTCATTGGGGTTGTAGTTCAGATGTGCACACACGAACATACATACGATAGAGCATCAATTACGCTGAGCAATTATGAGTGGACGACTTGCTCAACATCCCTATAAACTAAAAAGTATAAAGTGACTGCCGGAGTGGAGGCTCAAACCCGTACTTTACACATTAAGTACTAGATGAGCGTCCTAACCAATCAGCCACTAAGATGACCAAAGGCTTAAATTCTCAACCAAAGTCCTAACTTCTTGTCCAAAGGCCTAAATTCTTAACCAAGGCCTAACTTCTTGACCAAAGGCTTAAATTCTTAACCAAAGGCCTAAATTCTTAACCAAAGGCCTTCCTTCTAGACCAAAGGCGTAACTGTTTGACCAAAGGCCGTAAATTCTAAGTCCCATTTGTTGTAATGTGATTAGAGTGAATGTGTGTTTGCTGTGGTCGTGAATCGGGAGAGTGTTGATGACGGTTATTGTTCTGAATCATTGCTAGGATTACCAAAGGAAGAGAAGCGACCGAGGGAACTCATTGTTCAGGAACAACTGCTACACTATCTTGAATCGGCCTATCCAAACATTCTGCCGACCGATGACTTGGCAGAGTAAGTCATGCTTCACTACGAAGATCAAAATTTATATTTTATAAGCCTAATTTGACTGTTTGTATGCTAAAAATGCACCATTTAAGATTTAGTTTTGCAAAAAAATTTTGGGGACAGTCAAACCTCACAGACCTCTATCCCCATTTTGCTCAGGCTTCTTCGTCAACCTGGTCTGCCACTTGCTGGAAAATACTGCCACTGACCCACCATTAAAAAAGGTTTGACACCTCTGGTGTAAAGCATCCTAGGAGTATAGTAGTAGTTGTAGTAATAGTAGACTAGTAGTAGTAATAGTAGTGTAGTAGTAATAATAATAATAGCTGTAGTAGTATTAATGACTAGTTTTTCCCCTTTGGTCTCTCGTTCTTTAAAGACATTTCTTTTCCCCCGGGGTTTTTGTGCTGAGAGCGCTTCTGAATAGTTATTCTGAGAGAGGCGCTATATAAATCTTTAGATACAATACAATACAATGATACTAATGATAATAATAATGATGTCGGTTGGCGTTTGTTTTTCCCAGGATGCTTCAGACGGACACTGCCGTCATTGAGGAACAGCTGCGAGTACTAACGGAAAAGAATCTCATCAAAGAAATGGAACCGGGAAAATGGGTCCGAAAAGTACTCGACCAGAAGACCGGTAGATGCATGACCTCCATCAAATTTTTGTCTATTTTTTAATATTATTTATTTTATTAATATTACTTATTTTATTTATTTATTTTAATATTAATATTATTTTAATATTTATTTTATTTATTTAATTGATTAATTTTATTTATATTACTTATTTATTTTATTTACCTATTTATTTTATATATTTATTTGTGTGTTTGTGTATTTGTGTGTGTCGGTGTGTGTGTGTTTGTGAATGGGTGTGTGTGTTTGTGATGTAACATTTTCATTTGTCGTTGTGTTTACCCAGAGGTGAAGATCGTTCAGCAGATGCCGACTTACATTCAGGGATCGAAGCCAACCGTGGCCATCATTACGTCCAAATACTACGAGAAGCTGGCTGTCGACGCCATGATGGAACAAAAGACAACGTTTGTCAAATACAAAACAGAAGGTATGTGTGTCTATGTACCCATGTATGTATGTAGGACATGAGTAACACAGTAGCCGATTGGTAGAGTGCTTGCCTTGTATAGCGAAGAGTACAGGTTTGATCGTCCTCCTCTGATATGGTTACTGCATAGGGACCTTGAGCAAGTCTTTCGCTTACCATTGCTCAGCACCACTGATTGATGCTTGGTCATTACATCGGGGCACTGAATAAATGCTTAATAGTAATAACAATAATAAAGTTGCCAAACATCTACCAGCTCTTCACCTGGTGACTGACTAACCGTGCCTTAGATTTGGATTTCTGCATGACCTTGCGGGCTTTAAAATTTATTTAATAATGATACTAGTAATAATGAAAAATAATAATAATCATATTATATCTGGTATTTCTAGGGGAATCCAACGTCTACACAATCGGTTTCATCGGTCATCACAAAGTCGTCTCAACGAAACTGCCAGCCATTGGACGTCAGATGGCAGCACAGATTTCGTCAGGAAACACAACGACACGTCTGCTCGGTAAGAAGGGCTTCCGATGCCCCTCGTCTCTTCTTGTAATTGTAATTTAGCGGTAATCATAGTTGTAAACATACCGGTAACTAATTCTAGCTTACTTTTTTTTAGCATAATTGAATTTTAAAAGATTATTGTAATTTGAAGCATGGTTGTAATTTTAAGCATAGTTAATTATGATCTGAGAGATTGTTGATGGGTGTGTAGTCTTTTCTTTCTTGTGTTGACAACAGGGACATTTGGCGACATAGAGCACGTCATGTTGGTCGGTATCGCGGGCGGCGTTCCCCACTACACGGATTTCTACAATCACGTCCGATTGGGTGATATTGTCGTCTCGAGTCCCAACGAAAAGGGCCAGCTGTTCATCTACTGCGACAAGGTGAACCAGGACAAGGAGAAGGGCATGGTCCAGTACTCGCTCAAGAGCTGGGCTCCTATCGACCCGGTCCTTCTCAACATCGCCAAGGAGCTGAAGGAGAAGTCAAAGACCGATCCCAAGTTCGGTCCTTGGGACCAGTACATCAAGGACGGTCAGGAACTGCTCCAGGGCCAGCAGGTCGCCTTCGAAAGACCTCCACCGGACACCGACCGACTGTTCATGAACATCGGCGGACAGGACATGATCGAGGTCGGCCACCCGCCGACCCCAGAGGAGGCGCGCAGCACACTCCGTCCCGGGAAACCGACGGTGCGCTTCGGAGCGATCGCCTCCGGAAAGCCCCTTGTCAAAGACGACCAGATGCGACTCGACTTTGCCAGTCGACACAAATGCGTGGCAACCGACACAGAGTTCGATCAGGTGCTCGAGTCGATCGTCGGAAACCGGAAAGACAGCTTCCTGTTCATCCGAGGAGCCGCCGACTACCTGGACGGAACAAAGAACGTGGAGTGGCAGCCGTACTGCGCTCTGGTCGCAGCCGCCTTCATGAAGGCCGTCCTAGAGAAACTGCCAGGGGCACCGGCCGAATAGACAGCATTACGAGAGGATATATTATCGTCGTCAGTCTGGGTCCAATAATACCCGTACTTCATGTATTTATTTTTCTCTACATTCTGCTGTTCTATTATCGTTTTGTATTTAATTTCTACTGCTATCCATATTTTGCTTCTGTTTTATACGAACGTTCCGCTGTGCTAGTCTCGTTTCTGCACTACATCTGTCGAGCAATTTCACTTAATCACCTGTAACTGTCCAATTAAATTCATCGTTTCTAATGCCATGCAGGACGAAGGCGACGTGTTCTGTCCAGAATTTGGGGGAGATGCCCCCAAAGAAATTAAACACCTGTTTCATTCCTAGTCCTGGAAACGGTTAGTGTGTTGAAAAACTTTGTTCAATGCTGGATAGAAAATTCATCTAGTTATGTAAATAATACAAATGGATCTATTAACCTTTTTAAGCTTGTATTGTATACACTGACTCGCTGACAAAGTCCACAATGACCGTAGCATGCTTCCTGTAGTCTGAATATATTGAAAACAGAGTTATGCATAGGAAAACAATGACAAGTAGAATGGCAGATTTATTGTTGTTAGTAAGAAAGTTTGTAATGTGTGCTAAGTCGCTCGAAAATATGAACCTCGTCAGCCATCAGATTTTGTGGATTTCTTGTGGCAACTGTACAGTTCCTGGTCTGTTCAAATGCACTGCATTTTGAAGTAATACAAGTAAACAAGTTAATCATCAATCCTCGATAGGACATCTTCAATAGGCCTTGATCTTAGAGACTGGTAGGTGATATTTTTTAATGCATTATATTATAAGCATGTACTGCATGATAGTAGGATTAAGTCTATTGGAAGTGTTTATCGAAGCGACATTATAAGCTGTGGATTCTCGCAGTTTTCTCTGTCAAAGTCATCGACTTCTTTGTGAAATTAGTTTCGATATTTTGGGACTCCGTTTAAAGATATTTTAAATATTGTGTCGGTTTAGATATTTTTAAGTTTTATAGATATTAAAGCATTTTTAGAAATTATGTGGACTGTAGTTTTAAATTTTGTTAATGTGTCCAGATTTGTAGAAAAGCTGTGGTTTATTATGATTCCATTTCCTTAGTTTGCTAGTGGATGATGTTAGTTTTGATATTTTTTAGCCTTTTGCTTCGACATTCATGTTTGAATCTCAGCGTGTCTGCAAGTTTCTTTTCATTTGAGGATTTTTTGGGGTGAATGAGGGCACTCATAAGATGATCAAAAATGCCTCACATGTTTTGAGGATGAAGTATCTGATGGTTCGTTTTTCGTGACTGTCATTTGTGTCTCTCGCCATGAGGCAATAGACGTAAAATTATCCTAGACTTCCTGTTGTTGCCCATTAATTTATTACGATGTTTTGTTAATCCGAGATGTACATTACTGGAAGTTAATTCCTGATATTTATGGTTTATGTAATTTGGGGGAAATGCCCAGAGGATATATCCAGAAATATTTTCTGTGGATAAATAGATTGACAGCTCCAATCAGCCTGCCATTACGCTAAATTTCTTAGGTTACCAATTTGGTTTCAGTACACTACACATATATGGTTAAAGTATCTTCAAAAGTGACCGTCGCCTGTCAGAAATGTTTGTAACTTCTCACTGATAGATGTATTGTTACCAGTTCTTTTGTTTGTGACAGTACATAGGCACACTTTTGTGACATGTATGCTGTTCATAGTAATGTGTGTCGAAATGGCCACTTCAATGTTCTGCATGTATGAGGCCATGTAGGAATCATGCGTAGTCAGGGCTGTTGTACACAGACAATGTTTTTATATGATGTTGGTAAATTTTCAGATATTTTGTCAGGTTTTGCTTTTGCTGTAACTAGTAACGTTATACGTAGCGTATTTTATCGCCGACTGCTTCATTTAGACGTTTAGAGTTGGAAGTGTTCTCTAATTTCAGACAATACATGTAATTCTGTAACGTTAGATTTCTATGATTTGCTTTTGAGATGGTTTATCGACTCTTTGTTTCAGTAACGGTAACAATTCGGAAGTAGGACTGTCGTATGTTTTTTATTCTGCCAAATTAATAAATTGTTGACAGGCAATTGCAGTTGTTGACAGGTCATAGCTGATAGTAGCCTCACTGTACTGAATCCGGCGGAAAGGTTCCATCCATCTTATTCTTACTGTGCCGTTGTCAGTTCTCTTTGGATTTAGACCTGCTCTGCATTCTCACACCAGCAAGTGGGATTTCACGGCTTTCAAGGGAACTGTCTATTCTTCTGCTAAAAGGGAACTATGTGGTCTACTTTGTGGCTACAAGGGAACTCTCTGTTCTCCAACTGTTAATCTGGATGGGAGACTGCACTGGTCTGCTGTTGGCAGAAGCGGCGATCCCGGGTGGGGCATTCCCCCACCTTTAACAGTTGTTAACAATTTTTTCATGCTCACATGCAAAAAAATGTTGACCCAGTTCAAAAGTGTCCCCCTACCTGTCAACAAGATCCCCGCCTCTGGCTGTTGGTCATGTGCAAGAGCCTGCCAATGCCACCTCGTTTCTAGCTGTTGGAGGCAGCACACATAACTTGATATTCTTAACGATCAGTCAGGCTAGCAAATGAGATGTGCCTTTGAGTGGGTTAGAAGTGCTAACAATGGCCAACTCACTTATCATAATCACACAGATGGATCATACTACACTCCAGATGAGACAGCCTAATAGTCTAAAATTCATAGGAAATCATTTCAAATTTAGGTTTACGTATGAAAGTTGTCCAGTTGCATCGTATAAAGTCTCTTTCTGTTCTTGTGTGTTGTCCATAAAAGATTCTGACGTTGACTGCCCTACAGTCTTTGCGTTAGGATTCACATAGAATGTCCAACTCCTGTCCTTCATCTCCAGGTCCAGTTTGTCGACTGACCAGCTGAAAACAAAAGCCATTTCATTCATTCATAAATTCATTCATTCATAAATTTATATAGCGCCCCTTCCAGAGGACTACTCAGAGGCGCATTTATTAGTTATTAATCAATATTAGAGCACCAATCAAATGGTCAAAACTAACTAAACAAAAACAAAACCTGCCTTATAAACTGCAGTGTAACTACAAAGCCAGTCTCCAGATCTTGCTAATATAAATTTTACGTTTAAACTAACTAAACAATAGGTCGTCGTCGATGGCACATCTAAACAACTTACCAATAAAGCAAGAAATTAAACAATAAATTGTTTAGAATTTAGTTATTTAAACTTTCATTATGCATAAAATTTTTCGCAACTACAAACTGTAAAACGTCCAATGTGTGAAATCTGGAGTACTTTTATGGGCCAGTTCTACCGAAACAATAAATATTTATTTTATTTAGCTAAAGACGAAACTGAAATGTTTGAAGAGCAGTCCATACTAACTTGTCTTTTACAGTTTGTCGGCTTGCCCATGAATGGAGAGTTGCCTTCGTTAATGACCCTTTAACCGGAATTGCCAACTGAAAAGAGTCAACCATCAAACCCATTAAAACAACAGTACAGTTAAAACAAAGTGCAGAACTGTTTAGTTCTGGTTGTGATTAATTACAGCAAAATTCCTGTCCTTTAGCGCATTTGTGGTGTTTCGGGATGCTTTATAGTATAGTGGTAACTGGTTAACGTGCTGGACTGTCAAGTGAGAGGTCTGGGGTTCAAATCTGGTTTCAGATTTCTGCTTCACCTGTGCCAACTCAGCCATAATAATTACACTGACTGTACACTGTCAGTGGGAAAATGAGAGCAAGGGAGAGATGACTGGCTATCCATCCTCATATGCAGAGACTTAGGAAATGAAGTCGCAATCATACACTTCATACCCATGGCTGCCTCAGGGCTAGTGTAAGGGACTGCTCCTTTTCTTCTTAGTTATACAACATGTGCCTTATCTTCATATCATAATAATAATAAAATATTATTCTTAACTTTTATGGTAAACTGTTTATACATTTCGTGCACATTAAACATAGACATTATGAAAGCAAGTGTCATATGCTGACCCTTGCGTTTAATCCATCCGCCCAAGTCTTTTCCGTGTCTCCAAGGTCTAAGTGTTTCATTCTTATCGGCTCGCCAAGTAACTTCACGACTGGTGGATAGCCCTGCAGCAGACGGATCGACTCCAAATAAAATGGCTGCTGCCGGAAATTTGCTAAAAATAAAAAACTTTTTTAAAACTGCACAAAACTAATTAGAAACTATATATTTGTTAGCCTAGTTAGCAAAGCCGAGTTTGTCCCAGTAAACAAGACTGATGTTCACAATCCAGTAAGTCAAGGGCTACTGGCTTCATTTTATTCTTTGAGCCACAAGTACTCCCCAGATTCATATGATATAGAAATATCGGCAAGCTTATAGTATCGGTGGCTGAACAATATAGTGCGTAAGTTTACTGGCGTTGTGAGTGTCGGTTAGGGTCAGGTTAGGCGTCGTGAGGGTTGGTTGGCGTCAGGGTTAGGGTTAGTGTCGTCATTAGAAAACCTGGTACCGTCCGCGCAACATGCCCAAAGGTATAATCCTTCAGCCCCCAATACTATAAGTTTGCCGAAATATCAGTTGCCAGTAACCGCAGGGAACACAGCTTGTTGCACTGCATGTCAACCCGAGTTTTCGATCTAGGCTCTCTTGACACGGGATTGAAATAATTCTACACTTTCAACTGATCGTTTAACAAATTTTACTTTATAGTGGCAGCGATTGGTACATAATGGCCCTAGACGTTACCGTAACCACTAACTCCGCCAATGCCCGTACTCTGGCAGTGCAAGTCCCAAGTCTGGATATAGGAGGAGGGCGAGGCCAGTCATCTTTATTATGACACAGAGTCGTTAAACAGAACCAACCACAAAGTACCGTATTAGCTACAGCGGCCAGTAGAGGGGGTCAGCCTAGGGTTGCCACCCGTCCCGACAAAGTCGGGACAGTCCCGATTTCGAGGGAAATGTCCCGTGTCCCGACTTGACCTAGTCGGGACAGCGAAATGTCCCGACTTTCAGATGTGTGACCAAACTAACAAAATGTTTGTGACCAGGGCTTTTTTAGCGTGCAGTTCTACACAAAATGTGCAGTCGGAAATCAATTTGTGCAATTGCAAAAGCAATTTTGTGCGGTGAAAAATTGAGGAAAAGTGTCGTTATTACCCCCCTCCCCGGTCGTCGTCAACTTTTTCCGTCACTACCCCCCCCGGTCGTCAACTTTTTTTTGTTATGCAGTTCTAAAAATTCCTTAAAAAGCCCTGTTCGTGAGCATCGACGTCGATGATTACGAGAAAGTTAAAGTTGCGTCCCGACTTCCTAGTTCGAAAAGGTGGCAACCCTAGGTCAGCCCGAATCCCCGAAAACGCTGAAAACAGACAAAAGCCCGATTTCCCGAAAACAGTTTTCTGGAGAGCGGTCGAGCTATTCAGAGTTAAATTGTAAACATGACATAGACTTAGCATGGTTTTGATGTATATCGATATACTGCCTATTCAAATGTTTATTTGTTAATTATATTCTTTCGAGTTGGACTTAGAAAATCAATTTCGGGGATCCGGCCGAAATGCCTTTCGGGGATTCGGGTTTCGGGGATTCGGCCCGCAACCCAGTAGAGTACGTCTTGACCTTACCCTGTATACGCCACTGGAAGTACCCGGCGCCGCTCAGAGCGACAACTGCACCAACTATCGCCACTTTCTTCAGATGTGCCATCGACGACGACCTATTCAACCCAAGGACGAACACAAGAAATCACCTAATCTCATATAAACTAAATAACTACGCCAACAACAAAAATTGTCAATTTCTCTCATTATCGTTACATTGCCTTTGCATGATCGGCCATGACGGTCTAATGATCAAAACATCCGCCGCTCATGACTTAGTCGCAACTGCTGCCATCTGGCAGATCGCGTCATCACCCAAAAATAATATTAGGCGATACAAAATAATAACAAAACATTATTTATAATAATCATACAATAATTATTGCAGTGGAACATATAACAGGAAATCGGAACAACTGGCTTGCTGTGGTCTCCACCTTTCACAAACACATGAATACTTACTCTTTCCCGGGGGCTGCGTTAGGATCGTGCATCTAGGCCTTAAGTATAATCACAATCTTTCTTTATTAATTCAAACTGATATTAACGCATTATCAGGTCATAGCACGAACGGAGGATCACAAGTTTGAAGTTATTACAGGAGTCGAATTCAACAGTTACTGTATGGCAACCATGCAATGCGCCCATCTGTCCTACTGCCCACTTTACCAACGCCACCTGGCGAATGAAAGGCTGAGTCGACCTTTGTGGAGGGTACCGGAGGCGGAGATCGATCCCGCGTCCATGCTGATCTTCTGCTCTTTGTGACAGTGTTACCATTACGCTTCCCTCCCCACGCTTAAATTTCGGACAACACGACCCGTAATCCGTATACGGGGACCTTAAATGGCGTGGCGCCCATTCAAAAGGGCAGTGGTGGTAACGATCTCACCCGATCATTGTCAAATAAGCAGAGTTGAGGCCATAATGATACATGTACATGTAGTTGTTCTAAACTTCTAGCATGGCACCGTACGTATACGTACGTATGACCTTTAATGGTGTAGGCCTACGTGGCACCCGAGTATGCGCTGGTGGTAAAGAACCTCGAAATTCTCGGTCACCCGATCATTCATTGAAAAATGAGCACCGTCGAGGCCATATACGTACGGTCATACATACGTGTACATTTACATTTTAGACAACACAATACAAGGGACAGCATTTCAAATGTCAACTAATTGAAGAGGTCAACTTAGTTTACATGTTAGTGTCATGGTGGCCTTTAGGCCTATTATAGGGGTGTAGGACATTGTCCCCCTGGACATTGTCCCCCCGGACATTGTCCCCCCTGGACATTGTCCCCCCTGGACATTGTCCCCCCAGGGTAGGACATTATCCCCCCAGTCTAAGATATAATCGTATAATATTCTTGCGGAAATATGTATATGTATATGTGTATATATTTAATAATATTTTTGTATATGCATGTGTAAGTATACATAAATATGCATATATATATAAGTATATACATATTTACATAAATATATGGATATATATATATTTGCATGCATATATACTTATATATATATATGTATGTATGTGTATGTATACTATGTATCTATATGTATATGTATGTACTGTATATGTATATAGATAAATGTGTATATGTACAGGTATATGTACATATATGTATATATGAATATATATATGTACTTATGTATATATACACATATATATACATATTTGGATCTAAGTATATATATGTATATATATGTGTGCATATGCATATATACATATATATATATGTATATATATGTATGTATCTATATATATAATGTAATATATATATATATATATATATGGTTTCTCAGTGAGTTGTGACGTTTCGAAGTAGGCCTATATTGCAACAAAAAAGTATTTGGCGTCCGGGGTGCATGAACCCCACATAGTATGCGGCGGTTTAAGGGTTAAGTTTAGGCCTACACCTGAATGAAATAGCCAACAAAAACGGCAACTAAGGTTTATCAATGACATGCAGACTATAGGCTATTTACACAGAGGGGGGGATAATGTCCAGGGGGGATAATGTCCTACGCAAAATCGGGGGGACAATGTCCAGGGGGGACAATGTCCAGCCCAGGGGGGACAATGTCCGTTCCCCCTATTATAGAGACTAGCCTACAGTCTGTAACGAACTCATCGGCCTCTGAATAATTGTTCGGTACCGCGTATAAGTTACATAATGCAACATTTATCTGAATTCCAGAGATAAAGTCCGTCTTGAACTTTCTCTTGTAGTATTACAAATGACATTTAATACGCCTGAAATGACTGTAATCTCTGGGCCACAATGCTAGCGGGCTTCGCCTTGGTAGCCTCCTAGTCAACAAAGAAACATTATTTGTAAACAGAGAGCCCGACCCAGTGGAGAGAAGCAAGCTATCAGAATAATTTCGCCGAATTGTTTTTACAAAGGAAACAAAAGATAACACGATGCTGATAATAATAATTACAAAGTACGCTAATTATATTAGCGTGAGGACAGCGCGCCAGATTCCCCAACGGACGGCCTTCACCTTGGCCCAACACAGACCACCCCACGTGACCGTAGAGACGACGCTGATTGGCTGATGAGATCTCACGCCAGTTTATTCATCATCGTACGATCAGAGGCTGATGTCTACGGAAGGCCGACGAAGACATGCGCCGCCGACGCACAATGATAAGCGTCCACAGAAGGACCAAGGAATGACTGCGTTGGCCTTTCGTAGGTGGTAAATAATTGGTCGCATTGGAATCGGATGGTTTCATTCTCTCTTCCATTCGACGACAAAGTCCGAGCGAACGAAGCATTCCAGTTCATTAGGTAAAGAAGTGATTAAATACTTCCTCAGGCGCTTACAATCGCACACACGACCGACGACACTCGAAGGTACGTTGAATTGAAGACGCTTTTAAGTGGACTTATAACGCACTCCCTCGCAGTCTAACGAAGGGTTAAACCGTCGTTTAGGTTGGGAAATTATTTCTATCAATCCACCTTCTATTTAAACAAAGAATTAGTTTCATAAATCCAACTTCCAGTTAGGCCAACAATTATTTTCAACGATCCAGCTTCCATTTTAAACTGCCAATAAAAAATAATTGTTTCCGTAAATAGAAGCTGGATTGATAAAACTAAGTCTGCTTTTCTTGCTTAAATAGAAGTGGGATTGACGAAAGTAATTCTTGCCTAAATAGAAGTTAGATTGATGAAAAACTTCTTCGTTAAATAGAAGTAGGATTGACGAAAATAATTCTTGCTTAAACAGAAGTTCGATTGATGAAAAAATTTCTAGTAAATAAAAGCTGGATTTGTGACAGTTGTCATGGACATTGGTAGACTGCTTACTTTAAGGCGCACAGTTTCACCCTCCCGTATATAGACTAGAACTTTATCCCAAGAATGTTGTATAAAAACATGTACTAGTTAACCTATCCATAAGTAGCCATACTGTCTGTTATTGTTCACCTACAGCGTTTTGCATGTTGTTTTATGAAATAAACGAATATACAATTATACATACATACATACATACCAGCGTCAAGTACGGCATTGAAGACATTAAAATAATTTACCAACCTAAACTAGGTGATAACCTAACGAAGAACTAATTTACATAGAGCCAAGTTAGTGTAGAGATAACAAAATTCAGTTAAAATATGTTAATCGTTATAGAATGTTGACGTGATCCCTCTCGCTATTCTTATTGTGTTGTACGTAAGGCTGATAAAGTATGAACTTTACATTGCGTAGTGTATTATATAGATCCAAGTTGGTGTAGAGCTAATAACAGCTCAAATATGGCCATCATTACGCTACATTACAATGTTCCATCTCACTTTTCCTAAACCTATTGTTTGCATAGGGCTGTTAAAGTGCTAACTTTAGTACTTTACATTACATTACAGTTGAGTAGAAGTACTGTGCTGTTGTTGTTATGTATGGTTACTACGGTGATTGAATTCGTTACATTAGTTGAATAATGAACAGGTTATGCAGAAGAATTCATTGGTTATTATATGGTTGAATCAGTATTGTAGTGATTACGCAGGCCTTTTAATATTTATTTTTACAATTGTGGTATTAAAATGTTCTACCTTTAGCTTCATCAATTGCTATTTTTGCATTTTAGTTGCACCACTCAGTAACTCATTGCATGGTACATTCGTGTAGATATATTTATCTAACCATGACTTTAAAAGAAGTTTTTACATTTATTTTATTTCTGGGTTTTGTACGGTTATTTCGATATATGTTTGTTTCATATTGGTGCATATGAATGGTTTATCTGGGTGCTAAGCGACGTCCTAGAATATCTAAAAAGTTTTTTTATGGATGATGGTGTCATGAGGTGCTTGGTGTTGGCGTTAAAAGGTCGTTTGTTTTGATGAAAGGTATCTATTGGCAGCGTAGATAAGTGAACTTTTTGGTGGCAAAGTTGAGCAGTCCTTTTCTGGTACTGTCAACAAACATTCATTGATTATCTGCGAAAGGGCAGAATCTGTTTTCAGCGGACGATTAATGGGTCGCGTTGTTTTTTTTGCTTCTTATCAGCTCTTCAGCGTCTGTTGAGATCTCATGTCCTCGTTTCACTAGACTGCTGATCGTCGACCGAACAGGTGCGTTCTCAGTTACACACACAACGCGAGAGAAAAATGATCGTCAAACGAGCGACGTACCGGCTTTTCCTGCGAGGGTTTCTGCTCTTTCTAGTCGGAATGTTCTTTGCTCTTGTTCTTAACCTGTTGCAAGTCCAGCGACAGGTGACATTCTTTCCAGACGTCGTCGACAACGTCTTCTCTTCGGCTTGGTGGGTTCCTCCAAGCTGTGGCACGGCAGCAGGTTGGTACCGATTGTTGTGTTTTTCTATGTGGATTCATTTAGAGCTGTATGTGTTTCTTTTGCTAAATGGCTCTCGAATGGTAGGGAGGTGCATTTGAAGCGCCAGTACTTGAGTCTTGTAGAATTGAATCCAGTCGAATGACTTCTGTAGTGCCGTTAAAATCATATTACATACAAGTAATAAAGAGCTGTTGCTAGTTGCACTTCTGTTGCTGTTTGTTTTGATGACTGGCTGCTGTTGTCATTAGCGACGATGATCATTAAACATCTTGGTATTGGAAATTTTTCAGTGAAATATTTCTTGAAACACACCAGTGCTAGGAAAGGTTGGAAATGTTTTGAAATCTTTCCACGAATTAACTTAAATGTTTTGTTGGACAATACCATGTCAACTCCAATACCAATGGTGGAACTCGGTGTTTTGGTTGTCCAAAACGAGGAGGGGCCGAACATTTCACAGAGTACCAAAGTGCATGAACACAGAAATTTTGTTATGTTTTTAATATGTACGAAACAACCGTTGACTCGTTAGATATTTGAGTTGTTTCACTGCGAACATCTTTTCTCTTACTTAGCTGAGGGGTTAATTGTAATTGTATTTAGTAACTTCTATTGTGCCGGTGTCTAATGCACAAGGCATCAATATCCAGCAGATGTAGACTATGACATATAAGCAATTTGAAAGAGGTAAGTCTTCAGTTGAGAACGAAATGACACTGATGACTGAGAAGAGTGCACAGACAGAGGGAGAGAGTTACAAAGGGAGCAGTTAGAAGAAGACCTGGGGTGTTGAACCTCCCAGGGCAACTAAATCACTGAGAGATATACTGAAAGTGTTGCTTTTTTGGTTCTGTTCAGCAATCATTGGTCTTCTGTATCCGTACTTTGATCGTCAACTGGGTGAAAGTCAGTGCTACAAGCAGGAATGGTCGAGCGTCATGCGATGCATAGCAGTCTTCGTCGGCATCAACCACGCCAGTGCCGTATCCTTTTTGTCGCTCTCACATTTAGCCTAATCTGACAACTTCTGTAGCACCGTTATAATGTCCCATAATCCATTTGGAAAGTATGGATTGAATGTTTCATGTTATGCTGATGCTTGTACTTTGTAGCGTTGATTCTGTGAGTGATTTGTTTACAAACGAGCTCTGAGAAGTTGAGAACTGCTTAGACCTTAGGTTGAATTTTTGCTGTCCCACCTTCCGATGCTGTTCTACTGGTTTTACTAAGGTCGTAAAATGTGCAGGTTACACATTGTTTGCATACCTGTATAGAAGCATCACGTCATGCTTTATCCTAAACCACAGTTTAAAAGGTATTTGATGGAATCACTGTTTGTAAACATACACCATTAATGAGTGGTTAATAAACATAATTCATAAATCTATATGTACTGCTACGCAATCACCACTTTGGCACATTTCTTTATTGGTTTCAATTCTTGCTTTGATGTCAGTGGAAGTAGAGGTGACAAAGGGACAATCCTGCCAGTAGAATAATACTGTTCCTTTGGGGTCTACCCATTGACACCTATGAACTGCTATAACAGTAACTATGAACAATAAATATGAAATTCAATTTAAATTTAAATTAAACTATATGAGGAACAATAACCGTGAACAGAATGTAATATGAACTTTTATATTCATGATCTGTAAAGGGTATGAATTTAATTGCGAATTGAGTTCAGTGAGTTACATTTTCTTGACTCGGATCATAGAAAATTGATTTTGCAAACAACCTGCAGCTGTCGCTGACTCTGACGGCGATGTCGATTGGTTTGTGGTGGCTCTTCGATCGATCTCGAAGCGGATTTGGTCTCGGAGTTAGCATCGCCGTTCTTGCCACTCTAGTCTCGCAACTACTAGTCTACAACGGTATCTACAGGTAGGCTGACCTCTGCAGTGCCTGATTCACGAGTCATGTGTGTGTTTGTGTGACATCCTCACTTCACCAAACTTTATAAATGCTTAAAACATTAACTTACCACTTTTCAATTGCGGGTGAAGGGAAGGCAGGCTTAAGTACGGGATCTTATCGTTACCCTTACCGTGTATGTACGTAGACCGTGTCTCTGTTTCGGGTCATATGATGAAGACGATACTGAATCTCTTCCTAGTGCGACCTTAATCGGTTGTGTGAGGAAAACCACTCGCCGTTCTGACGACCTCGACAGGAGATCTCGAGAAACAGAGATAGGATTTGGATTAGTCTTGGTCAATTAGTCTTAGTTTAAGTGATGGGAGCAGCATTTATCCAGGGAGAAAGACTGGGCGTACCTAAGCCCCATAAACTTGTCAGATTGACGTGTTTCCCAATTGCTCGTTGCTAAATTTACCCTTTCATATAACATCTTCAGCATCAAATGGACATCTAGAATTATTCTAAGAGAAGACTGTTTTTAAATTTTATCAAGTTTCTTAGAGATTATAAATAATTCAGATATAGTTCGCTTATGGGGTGCAGAGATGTTTGAATGATAACGTGCTGGCAAGAAGATCAGGAGGACGAGGGTTTGATACCTGCTATCCCCATAAGGTTTGACTCAACTGATGGTGCTCCAACACCCAATCCGTAATCAGTTGTTTACCTGAGTTGTGGTCGATTTTTGATCGTAGGTACACAGCACCCGACTTCCTCTATGTCCGATCTTCACTGCCGTGCATTTTCTTCTCCGGTGGAATAACGATGGGTAACATCGGACGACAGCTGGCCATTGTGAGTTGAACACCGTTCCCTATGCTTGTACCTCTGTCTATCTGTCTTTCTCTGTCTCTCTTCTTTCTCTCTCTTGGTCTGTCTGTCTGTCTCTCTATGTATGTCTTTCTCTGTATTTCTCTGTCTGTCTTTGTCTGTCCCTCTCTGTCTCTATCTGTGGACGTTTCCATTAAATGGTGCAATGCCACTTTAGGAGTTTAAGCAACAGTTTTTGGTCTGAGTTATTATTGAAGTTATGGTGACTTTTTTCTGATATATTGATTGTGAAAGATTAGTTTCGGATTCAGTTTTCCACGTGTATCATTATCATGAAATCAGTATCACAACTAGATCTGCAATTGAAAGTATTTATTGAATAATTGAAGGTTTTCTAGCCATAATAAATGTGAATGGAAACGCAGTATCAAAGGCTGTATCAAAAAGATTTTATCTGTTACCTTAAGACTTTGATGAAAAGTAAATTATTAAATAAAATAAAATATTAAATTAATAAAGTCATAATCTGGATTTTTTCATGTTCCTTTCATTGTTTCCAGTTTTACTTTGAGTTTGTGCCATGTTTGTTCTTTCAGTCTGATTATCTCGACGCTACTCCGCATTCCGCCTCCAAACAACACGAGGAATGAAGGCCTTCACCCGAAAACCTACCTACTGCCTGTGATCTCTCGTTTTTCTGCCGATCTATTTGCTCTCCGGAATGCTTGCAATCAACGTCGAATGCCAGTTCAGCCCAGAGCCAGACGCACAACCAACATCTGTTGAACTGTCGTGCAAAGCGGCACCAAAACGTGCGTCTCGTTTGGGAACCGTCGAGTGTTTGGAGTCATGTATGACGCGCTTCCGTGGGTGCGTTGCTCTGTTTACGATGGTTTACCCAGGTTGAATGCGGTTCTGGGATGACATGTTTAAACTGCTGATATTTGTAATTCAGCTACGTATGGATTGTATTTTTTGGGTTTTTTAAGGAGCAGCAGCATATTGTGAGATTGAATTTCAGTTGTATTTCTTCCATTTAGCCAATCTATGTGCTCCTTGAACACTTTAACGATGAGAGTACTAAAAGCGACTGGGAAACCAGTGCAGCTCGTCGTTAAAGTGTTAAGACAGTCGAATCGTTATGGAGTTTTGTTTTGATTACTTAAGTGGATTCATCACAGAAAGCAAAATAAAATCTAATGTTAATTTAGTATTATTTCTTCTGTTGGACCATTTAGAACCTAAAGGGCATTTTTGGTAATTAACATTTAATTGTGCTAAATCCAGTGTCAATAGCGAATGTTATCCTGCATTGTTGAATGTTGATGGTACGATTTGGTAACTGTAGGAGTGCTATGGCGTTATTTAAGGATCTGAACTTCTCTATTCATGTTTTGTTGTTTGTCTCATATTCTGGTATTTGGTTTTAAATTTTCATGCTTTCCATAGCCAAAGGTTGTTTCTTTATTTGCCATTATGGAATTGACGTCGTCGTCCAGAGGTGTTGGGTGCACAGAACATGACGATTTAAAAGTATCCGGTTGTAGAGTGAACATCGTTTATGATTCTACACATTCTGTTGAAAGAAATGGCTCGCTATCTTTCCACTTTCGTTGACTTGAAGAACAGTGAAAGTAGTTGTATCGTGTACAACGAAAATAGTCATTATCGACTCTCGTTTGGCCAAATTTTGCGAATTAGGACAAGAACTACAGAGCTTCATGATATCTAGGAAAATGAAGTGAGAATGGAGAGTTTACGTTTTCTCATCAGACTGGTTGACGATGGCGTTTAATTATCAGTAATTAATACACTTGGTTAATTGCGTAAATATCAAACTATGTAATTGGTTGAGGAGTTGCCTGTTGCAGTTTTTGCATTGTGGTATCTGATGTCTCATTTTGTTCTAAACCAATTTCTCCGATTTCATTTGAAACCTGCTCCGTTTCTGCTCTCGTTGCTGAGCTGATGAGTTTTATACAACATATAGTTACTTTGAGACGAAAGGGAGTTTCATTTTGTGTGATGGTACTATATAGGAATTTGTTACGATTGTTTGTATGATAGGCTGTAAATATTCATCTTATGACAGTAATTTTAAATAAAGATGGTCACATCTCGATGGTCTTAGTTTCTTCATCAGTAGGTGCTTGACCTCCATAACTTGTGTCCAACGGACGATAAGCAGATGCTTTTTCTTCATGTATAAGCATAATGGAACAAGCATAAGCAGATGCTTTTTATTTATGTATAAGCATAATGGAACAAGCATAAGCAGATGCTTTTAATTTATGTATAAGCATAATGGAACAAGCATAAGCAGATGCTTTTTCTTCATGTATAAGCATAATGGAACAAGCATAAGCAGATACTTTTCTTTACGTATAAAGCATAATAGAATGAGCAGATGCCTATGATTTGTAGGCTGTGTTTGACCTCTGTACAGGGTCGGCAGATGCTATGCATCTTCATGGATCTCAAATGCTTCGGTCGATGGCATAAATGCTTTTCGAAATCAGTTTAACTTGAAGCGACCATTGAACAGTACCTTTTGTATTATGAGAACTTGGTGCTATAGACGTCGTTATCCCACCGAGGTTAGATCAGAAAAGTTGATGAAATCGTGCTTTCTTTGGAACGTGGCCTGATTCATGCTTATCCATTAGGACTACAGTACTTAACTGATTACTTCACCTTGTAAAGTGTTTAGTGATGCAATTTAACTAGTCTAATGGTAAGCACACTGGATTATCGGTTGTAAAGTCAGCGGTTCAAATCCCCACAGATTTTTAAAACTCTTGGTTTCATTTGTACCCCACACCAACTCAGCTACAATGCGTACACTGACAGTACACAGTCCGTGGAAGGATGAGGCAGCGAGGGAGAGGACTGGTCTCTCGCCTTTGTATGCCAAGGTTAAGAAAGTGAGGGCGCTAACACTTCATACCCATGGCTTCTGCTAGGGCCAGCTCTTCATCTTCCTAAAACATAACTGTACACCTAGTACTTCTTGAAGACATCAGTGGGTTCAAATGCATAACTCGCAATCCAAGAGAGTTTTTGCAGATGGAATATTTTGCATATAAAGACCAGTACACAAAGTGAACGTTTTGAATTCCATGGCAGGACAGTGAGGCCTTGAGTGGCCTCCCAAAGGATTATGACAAATCAAATATTGACAGAATAATCCAAGACAATTCTTTGTAATCTCATTTCTAATCTCTTGTTTTTGCTTCAAAGATCTCAGGAACACACTGGTACATTGTAAACAAACTCCAATTCTACTCAGCATTACTCAAAAGTATACAATACAGATAAACAGACGATTGAGAATTTGAAACAATGAAAATTGCATAACAAATACTAGCAGAAATAGCTCTCCATAGAAGAGATCACAACAATAAAATAAATTACTGAGTAAAATGCCAGTCATTCACAGTCCGAGGCAGGTCGTTACGAAATTGCGGCGTCCCATTTGCGATAATTCAAAACAGTTGACTAGAATGGCTTCACCTGAACCATTTGCTTCCTAAAATTTTAACTCGGAAATTCCATACTATGATGACGACTAGAGTTTGAGTCGAGCGACAGAAAATGGTGACACCAAATTTCTAGAGTAATGTCTCACAGTTAAAATGGTTTTCAGGATATAAGAAGCAACATAACCATTCCAGAATAAATAGGGATCACTTTAAAAACTTAAATAATAAATTAATACAAAACTAATGATACTACATGTATAAGCTTAACAGGAAACTTACAAAGACTCAGCTACACCATCGCAAATCAAAGTTTACAGAGGTCATATCTTGGTATCTTCAATGTTTTGTTTTAAAATAAATTCAGTAATCTTTCTTATAAATTTATCAATCAGTCCATGAATCGATAATATCTGATCCATGAATCACTGATTTCAATCGATCCACGATCCAATCTTTCAATTCATGAACCAATTTTAATCCATGATTCAATAACTTCCGTCGATCCATGCATCGATCATTACAGTCGATTCATGAATCGACGATCTCGATCAACCGGTGAATTATTTATCTTTGTGATCGGCGTCCGTCAGCGTGATGTAGCGTGAAGCGATGATTGCAGCAATGATCGAGGTGAGGACAAGGATGAAGGCAAAGATGTAGAACGTTTCTTCGTCGAAGACGTCCTCAAACTTTGGGATCCACCCAGAGACCTGCTTCATCAGCTCATGATGTGCTTTTCCCTTAGGCATGATGACACTGCGTTCGTTGAAGCAGAAACGAGTCCAGTAGCTCTACAAAAACATATCCAAACAGCTGCTTAGCCATTAACCATCTGCGTATTGTAAATGTAATTGTACACACTCATGTATATATAGCTCCTCTTCAAGAAAAGTCATCAGAGGCACACCCAACTCGACTACATAAGACAACGTCTGTGAAATAGAGGTGGAGAAAGAAGTAGCTCAGAACAATGTTTGCGAAATAACGGTGGAGAAAGAAGAAGCTCAGAGCACAGATACACAAAAGACAGTTCCGAAAAAGGTGGGGGGTCGATCACTGCAAAGCTTCCTTTGTAGCCGAACGTGACAGCACGGATGCCACCCAAGGCAAAAATGTGGCCACGCAAAAATTCAGTCTCGGTCCCCACTCTCTCGGTCTTGGTCCTCACTGTTTCGGTCTCGAAGTTTTATGTCTCGTATACAAGTGTGGTAAAAACTAATCTTGTAGACCTTAGACAAAAATCCCAAAATTGCTATGCAAAATCCAAAGTTGACCCCAAAATCCCAAGATCTTGGGAAAAACCCCAAGGAGTGGAGACCCTGGCTCGGTCTGAGACGAGTAGGGACTACGATCGAGAGCATTAAGATCGGGACGGGAGGGACTCGGAAGCGACGACAATCAATCAATTGGGGTGGTTGGATGAAAACAGAGACCACATCAGAATTTTGTAACGCATTATCCGAGTGTTTTCTGTTACAGTAAATACGTTAATTTAATCATGATGTTCTTAATTTATGTAGCGCATCAATCACACCAGTTGTTCGTTGCAGCGAGCGAACAAAAATCTCGCAGACGAAAATGGTACAATAATTATTCTGCTTATGTAAAGAAGGCAAATGAAAATTAGAAATGTAAAATATTATCCAGAAACGTACATGAAACGAAGAAAATTCTCTAAAATCAACTGAAAAGATGAATTTCGTTCGGAGGAAAACAGAAACTTCCGGACAGCTGATCTGTCTACCGTCAGAGTCATAGCAAATAAGGGAGTAAGTCAGCAGTCCAGAGACCGTATATTTCGAATTATTCATTTAATTAATTAGTAACTTCTATCACACCGTTGTTTAATAATGCACACGGCATCAACCGAGGGCGCACCAAAATAAAGCTGCAATCAGTTGCAATAATCAATACTATGACTTGTAATCACTCATATCTTCGCGACCTCTTCATCTGGCACCATTCAACCAACCAGCTCTACCCGATCAATCTCCGTTCTCTCTCGACCTTCGGTCACTACTCATCTCAAATTCTCCAACCGAGCCATATCCAACACTGCACCACGTCTCTCGAACGACCTAACGACTCTGCACTTTTTCGGTTCCTCCGCCATCATCTATTGCAGGCTGTCTGTTCTGTTAGTAGGCCTAGTTAAGATTTATGTCTTCTGTCATTTGTGTTCCTGTGAATTGTTTCAATTGCATAACTTTAAACTGTAACCGGTTGCGGTTTGTCAACCGGATTGTTTCAATAAAGAAGAATGTTATATTATCTCCAATCACTCACCTTAATTTAATCTGTCTCAGGCTCGAGGCTGTTAAAGGCTTGGTTTTTTGTTTTTGTTTTTGTGTGTTTTTTTAAGTTTGGAGATAACGATTTCGATTACTACTTGTCAGTTTGAATTAATAAAGAAAAATATTATCATTAATTATAATAAATTTTATTATTAGATGAAATTGGAAAATTATGTTGCTGTTATTGCGCTATATAATTCGTGACAACAACACTGATGATTTCGTCATCGTCGACTCTGTCGCGGTCGCCCCTAGCAACGGTGGTCGCCCCTAGCAACGGCAAACTCGAGCGGACGAGTTGTTGCAGAAATTTCGAAATTGTTTCGACCAAATTTACTCGGAAACTGCTTTGAAAGTTGAAACGAAGCGGAACTAGCATCTTATAAAGTAGATAATTACTATAATTATTTATGTTTGCTATTGAAGTTCAGATTAGCTCTGATTTTAATTACACCAGTAACGGATTTTACGCTGATTAATGTCTTCTTTGGACGGTCTTTCGCAGTGCAGTGACTGCTACAGTTGTGAGGCCGAGTGTTCGTGTGTGTGTTCAATATTGTCTATGCTAGATTTTGCAAAGTATTCTAAACCAATTAAGAAACTTAAATCAGTTAACGATGACAGTAATTTGCCGGCAAGCATTTAGTATCGGGGTGCGTAAGTTTACGGACGTCGGACGGCATCTTTTGGTATGCTGCGCGGAAGGTAGGATGTTTTCTAAAGACGACACTAACCCTAACCTTGACCCTAAACGACCCTCAGGACGCGTAACCTTACCCTAACCGACTCTCATGACGCCTACAATGACGGGAGAAAATACACGCACCCCGATACTAAATGCTTGCCTTTTAAGGTTGTATTTAGGAATATGTGCTTATATCGCAGTATGCATTGTAGAATGTGAATTTAGACTGTTGTATTTGTCATTTCTTTAGCTTTACGACTGGCTTACAATCCGGACATGGCTGAACATTCAGGCGACAATACACCTACATTTAAGGCAGGAATTCTTGGCTATATTTTGAAATCGGGTTTAATTGTTTTCATCGGTTTAATTCATTTAATTTGATTAATCATGTTAAGATCTTTTGCAGCTCGGAGTAACTCGAATCAATCCACAGGGAAGAATTTATGTCTGTGTGTGTATGTTTTTTAAACAAAGAAGATTTCATAACTGCAAGGCAAATCTTACCGAATTTAAATCCTAGGAAAACCTACTGTTTTTTTGGAGGTAAATGGAATTTAAGATTATGTCTTTTAATGTAATGTAAGCTGTGTTACACTGTATAGTGTAATTCATCCTGTAATGTAATTCAAAGTGATTTAATGTAATGCTTCCTGTAGTATATTTTTTAATTTATATTTTAAGGGTCTTTTGGTTGAGCCTCAATGTAGCACTTTCGTGCATTCCATATGTTGCTGCCCCTAAGGAATGGAACCAACAACCAGTGTTTGTCTGATGCTCAAACTCTTTCTTTTACTTTAACAAATGCCTGAAATCACTATTTCTCAATGAGTTTCAAACATCTGGATATCTAACAGGTTGACAGCTCTTCACTTCACATGGCGACTGACTAGCCGCGCCTCAGATTCACATTTCTGTGTGACATTGTGCACGTTAAAAATGTTCATCATGATGATGATGATGATGATGATGATGATGATGATGATGATGATGATGATGATGATGATGATGATGATGATGATGATGATGATGATGATGATGATGATGATGATGATGATGATGATGATGATGATGATGATGATGATATTAATGTGCCCTATAATGTAATGTATCCTGCAATGTAATATAGTCTTAATTCTTAAATGTAATGTATCCTGTAATAAAACAGTGGTTGTAATGTAATGTATCCTGCAATGTATCCTTTAAATGTAATGGATGATGTAATATAATGTGTCCTGTAATCAGTGTAATGCATCCTGTAATGTAGTGATTCTTATAATGTAACATGTCCAGTGATAAAACATATCCTGCAATGTGTCTTGTATTTGGCTGTAATGCAGTTGTTATAATAACAATGATGATTGATAATAAATTAATAATCAATATTAATAATTAATAATAATAATAACTAATAACTATATTAATAATAATTAGTAGTAGGCCTAATAATGATAAGAATTAATAATAATAATAAGGCGATTTGCATAGCAGTCATTGTTTCTGGTAGGCCTATTCTTTGTATAGTTTCACGAGATGGGTGTTGTCTTATAATGTTCTGATGGTGCCTGTTGTTTTGGTGTTTTGTCTGCAGTTGGTCTTGGTGGGCGACGGAGGCGTTGGTAAGACCACCTTCGTCAAGCGGCACCAGACCGGAGAGTTTGAGAAGAAGTACATTGGTGGGTCATGTTTCCCAAATCCAGTCCCCCCTCTGTAGTCTGTAGCTCTTCATATCTTGAAATGGTGCTATACAAATGATCGTTTACATTGCATTACATTGTATTACATTATATTACATTATATTACATTATATTACATTATATTACATTATATTACATTATATTACATTATATTACATTATATTACATTATATTACATTATATTACATTATATTACATTATATTACATTATATTACATTATATTACATTATATTACATTATGGAGGTTTCGGTATATTCGGGATTTCTTTCTCATGAGAATTTGTGCCTGTGTCCTCAGTCGTGTCAACTGGTGCTAATTCGAAGAAATTCTCCAACTGCACTGCATCCTTTCCAGTGATAATCATGTAGGCTTCAATTAGATCTCCTCTGCTCCTCCTCCTCCTTCTCCATATTGTTAGTTCACACGTTTCAACCATCTTTCATAGCTCAATTCCTCTTATTTTGCGTCTCCAGGTAATTTTAATTGCTATTCATAATCCATTTTTTATGACACGGCCAAAAGTGCATGATAAATCATAGGCCTATGTGACCAAAAGTGCATGATGAATCGTATGTGACCAAAAGTGCATGATAAATCGTATGTAATTATTCTTAAATTAAGTTTTATACAAAGCCGAACTGGTTAACTCTGAGTGTATGTGATTAATTTGTAGCTACCCTGGGTGTTGAGGTCCACCCTCTCGTCTTCCATACGAACCGCGGTCCAATTCGCTTCAATGTCTGGGACACAGCTGGACAGGAGAAGTTCGGTGGCCTCCGAGACGGTTACTACATACAAGGCAAGTTCATTAGTATCACTATAGTTTGATTATGAAGTAATTATACTTATCAGATGATCTCGACTTGGTTTCTCTAATTATGGTCTGTGACTTTGGTTTCACTTAAACCTTTCATTGATTGATGCCTTCTGCATTATGAGTACGGCGCTACAGAAGTGCAGAAACATACATACTTACTTACATAGCTGAAAACGAAAATTGATTGAGAAATGGATTGATACGTTCGGTTAGATTAGAGAAATCAAGTTCCAGCTGTGAGGCAAACTGATTTGAAGTCTTAATACCGGTAACAGTTTTTAGAATTAACGTTGCACTTTCTGTACTTTGCCACTCATCACTCATAGTTTAAAGTCTTCGATAACTGTAGCGATGTTAGGGAGGAGGAGGGGAGGAGGAGGAGGAGGAGGAGGAGAAGGAGAAGGAGGAAGAGGTGGAGGAGGAGAAGGAGAAGGAGGAAGAAGAAGAGGAGGAGGAGAAGGAGGAAGAGGAGGACGAGGAGGAGGAGAAGGAGAAAGAGTAGGAAGAGAAGGAAAAGAAGCAGAAGATGTAGAGAATGAGGAAGAAGAGCAGTCCCTGATGCAGCCATGGTTATGAAGTGTTAGCGACTTCATTTTCTTAGCTTCGGCGTATGAGTGCGGGCGGCCAGTCTCATCTTCCACCGATGGTGTACTCATTATAGCCTAGCTGACTTCAGTGACTTGGCTAAGGGGTGTATTTGAAGCAGAACTCTGGAAAGAAATTTCTGCCCTGTAGGCCCTAAGGGATTTGAAGCCACGACCTGTCGTTTGACAGTCCAGAACGCGACCATCTACACTGCACGCCCTTCCAACAAAACTGGAAACTAGAATTACAGTGAAGAAGACGAGTTCCAATGAAGAATAATTCGATGTTGTTCTGTGTGTGTGTAGGCGACTGTGCTGTGATTATGTTTGATGTGACCGCGAGGATAACTTACAAGAACGTTCCGAATTGGCACCGTGACCTCGTCCGCGTCTGCCAGAATATCCCGATCGTCATGGTTGGCAACAAGGTGGACGTCAAGGATCGTAAGGTCTTGGCTAAGACCATCGTCTTCCACCGAAAGAAGAATCTACAGGTATTAATTACAACGACGACTGTCGTTGTCATTATTGTAATTGTAATTAGCAACTTCTATTGCGCCGGTGTCTAATGCACAAGGCGTCAACCGATGGCACACCAAAACCAAACCGTAATCAGAGCGATATCCAGAAGATCAGTCTGCTGAGACAGGCAGCCGATGGTGGAAGAGGCAGCCTAAGGTGGAAGAGGCAGCCTATTGTGGAAGAAGCAGCCTAAGGTGGAAGAGGCAGCCTAAGGTGGAAGAGGCAGCCTAAGGTGGAAGAGGCAGCCTAAGGTGGAAGAGGCATCCTATGGTGGAAGAGGCAGCCTATATGGTGGAAGAGACAGCCTATGGTGGAAGGGGCAGCCTAAGGTGGAAGAGGCAGCCTATGGTGGAAGAGGCAGTCTGTTGAGTTAATAGTAAACAGCAGAGGTTTTAAGTGACTCAGAAGATGTACAATCTGTGTTAGAAGCACCTCAGGCTAAATATTTTATTAGTCCATCCTTCCGGTAGCTTCTTAACAGCTGTGATAGTGTCCGCTGAGATAGTGCTATCGTCCAACCGTACCAGCATTTCTATAGGCATTGGATGGGACCCATGTGTACTCTATATGGGTCCAATATGGGTTCCATAATTATGAGCTCCATGAGCAGGGAAATCATTCCAGAAGTCTATAACTGTTGCACTGAGGAATTGCACGTTTTTGTTGTAGTACTACGACATCAGTGCCAGGAGTAACTACAACTTTGAGAAGCCGTTTCTCTGGTTGGCCCGTAAGTTGACTGGAGATGGGGCACTGGAGTTTGTTGCGATGCCTGCCTTGGCCCCACCGGACATCCAGATGGATCCAGGGATGGCCGTCAAGTACGAGGAGGAGCTGAAGGTCAGTTCAATCCCATACTTCGATCGGCACTTCAACCTATAACACAGTGGCAGATGGTCGATCTCTTTTTCTCTTAACTCATTTCGTCAGTTGGTCATACTACAAAATCACACAAACCTCGCATCTTGTCAAGTCCAGTGGTTAAATTGGTCATCGATAGATGGCGGGCGATTTCAAATTTTTGCCAAGCGATTATAAGACCCGATCGAGTCTATCTGGCTTATCTAGAGAGACCTACATGTAACTGATACTAGCACATCCCCTCTGAATGGAAGTAGCCCATGCCAGCATGCCATGTAAGGCCCATTTAGGACCCATATTCCTTTAAAGAACCCTTATGGGACTCATACAGTTCCCGGATCCCATCAAATGTTTATTGGCATGCTGGTGAATGAACTGGTGTCATGCATTTAACTTTCAAGTGGCACTTTCCTCATTACAGTAAACAGGTTATGCACGACCGCTGCGTCTTGTCTGAAGGGTTGTCAAGTGGAAATCCGAGTCTGGTTGCCAGAGAGCGGAGACAGAGGAACTGCTAAGGCGGTTTCGTTGATGATGAGAAAGCATGGAAGGCGGAGGATCGGATGGATTGCTTTAGCCATTTAGAGTTAAAGGTAGCTTAGCGTTGATCCACTTAGTAGGGCATATACTAAAGATTTTAAATTGGTTGCTTTTACATTACGTATAGGTGGCACAGCACACCGCTCTTCCTGACGATGACGATGAGCTGTAGAAGATCGGAGAGGAGGAGGAGGAGGAGAGGGAGGCAGCCCCTGCCCCCAGACCCCCCCACCCGGCCAGCGAATGCTTGCTCGGTTGAACTGTTCTAGTCACTGAAAACTCAAACGGACGGTGAACTGTGATGACATTATGAAGCCGCCTGTACAATTGAACTGCTGCCTAGCCATATATCTCATTTTACGTTCGTTGCCATAGGGTGTATGTAATTAACGCAAAGCCATTAATTAGCATTTAGAAATTTATCGTCTGTGCCTATGTTTTTCACGTTGTAAGTCTTCGAAAGTAATATTTGGCCCTATAAATCATCCGTTTCATACCAAGTATACGCGTATCTACAAGTATAAGCTTATCGGTAAAGTCTACACCAGAAGGTGATTTCTGTGATAAAATGTTAATGTAAAACCTATTTGTGTTGACTGATCACTTCAAGTTAAGATTGTGCCCCAGCCAGAGATGTAACTTTGGCCTAGCAAATTTCGCATCATTGCCCTTTCATAACTTTTGAGGGTTACTAAAAATGCGCTATATTAAGTGTTCTCATACATATATGCTACATACATAGGTCTACATGTATGCAAAATCGCTTCTTCTGCCTTCACCTTCTGAAACGCGCACTCTCGAGCGTTTGACCCAACCGAACTTCCTGCCTGTTTTAAGCACACAGACAGACAGACAGACATACAGACAGACAAACAGACAGATAGAAAGACAGAGAAGCAATAAAACCAAGGTTTTATCCACTTCCGATGTCTAATCTACGGGTTTTATCATTTCACTGTTCTTAACATTCGTGTTCAACCTAGCATTAATTTAAATCAGGCAACCATGCATATGTGCAGCGCTTAGAGAAGACAAAAAGGCTCTATAGCAAGCAATTGCGTGACGAAGGGTTTCAGCGCCGAAAGGCAAGAGTTGATGACTGCGCCCCTTTTTAATTTTCTTATTGACTCTTAATCGTTCTTGTCATAGTACTGTGTACCACTGAAAGCCACTTGTTATGCCCCCCCCCATGTGCTGCGCCCGGGGGCGGTTGCCCCTCTGCTCCCAGTCGTTACGCCACTGATATTAAATACCGTATATAGCATATATAGCCTATACAGCAGAGGAAAACCTACAATAACCTAGAGCTGTCCACCATTGATAGGTAGGCCTATTACATAGGTAGGTTATGTCGCTTGTGCGGGACGGGTTTCGCCTCAGTTGAAGATAAAATTTAAAAATCACGAAATGAATTCACAGGAGGATGATATCCAATGAGCAGAATTCTACACAGCTTTCAATCATTCTTGCTAGACACGATTCTATGTTAAGTACATTTTGCAATGTAATGTAATAACCTGCACCACAACTGCAAATAACTGCTATTCTAAGTTTAAAATTATTCTAAAATCCAAATAACCTAGGCTATTATCCCAACATCAGGCTACAAGACTTAGTTACAATTACATTTATTTCTTGATATATTGAACGGGTGTTTCACGCGTTTCGCGTTGGATTCCGTGAACAAATGAGTGCTTTGTCTAAGGTTCTGTCACTACAGAAGGTTGAAAGCCACTGTCTTGCATTAGCCCATGAGGTGGCATTATATGCCTTGAAGGAATCACTGTTCTGAGTTTGTGACTATTCTGTCTGCCTCGTGACGAGTGAAACAGGGAGAGGTTGACACGAAACTCATGACGCGTTGTTGCTGGCGTTCGTGACCGGAAGTTAAAGTCCCACTTTCACACTAGGGCCACATATATAGGCTATCCAGGACACCTTTCTGGAAAAGGTTGCCTTACATCGCAGGCCTAAAACTCCTTATATAATCCTTCTTTACCTCTATTCCACAGGCGCTTGGAAACCAAATTGTTGGATCCTGGTGTTCCATTGTTAGGTCGGGATCGCCTCTTATGAGTCTTTCCTGGAAGAGGCGCTATATAAATAGATGACTACAACTATACAATTACAACGTACATTTCCAATTAACAAAGACTAGGCTATATATAGGATGTAACAATGAGGATTGTCAGACCGCAAGAAACAGGAAATACAAGTTATAAGAAATCGTGTTGTTAAGAGAGTTTCTTCTTCTGTTTGGATGACGATGGTGGTCCTTTTCTCTTCGTTTCCAATTTGTCCTTTTGTTTCGCTTCAGCCAGGGCAGCCAATCGCTCGGCCATCTTGGCCTTCACGAAGCCGTAGGCCTTGATGGTGCCCCCGATCAAGGCCAGCACTCCGATCCCCGCCATGTAGAACCGGTATTTTGAGACGCCTCCAAGACATAAAACAGTTCATGCATGCGTCAATAATGGTGTTAAGGTACTATAGGCCTAAATGCAGGTGTAATATTCTGTCTTCCAATCAAAATTCATGTCGGTCGATCAGTCCTGTTTGGTCAATTCGTTTAAATAGTTGGTCAGTTGGTCGGTCAGTCATTTGGTCAGTCTATGACTATTTCTTTGAGGATTTTATGAAATTTCAAAATGTCATTTGCTATTAAATGGAATCTGTTGTTTACAATTTCGCATTCAAAGCTTCAAAATTAAATGTAGTGGAGACCTCAAAGAGGAAGATTAAGGACAGAGCCCCGTTTGATTTAAATCATTTGAATGATGTGGTGCTTATTTCTGACACTTCACTTCCGTTTTGTATTATCCAGTGGGTTCTCTGTGTTTTGGAAAACTGCGTATTGCCGTAAAACAAGAATATAACACAATGCCTTGAATTTCTCAACCTACGTACGTTGTGGTCTTGTTATTGGTTCTGGATAGGCTACTCGATCGGTCTTGGTCTTGAACGTAGGTGAGGTCTTAAATCGTGTAGCTCTGGCGGTGGTCTCAGACCATGCGGTTTTGGTCTGGAATTTTGGTCTTGCTTACATGTATACCACTGTCTGTCTGTCTGTCTGTCTGCCTGTCTGTCTGTCTGTCTGTCTGTTATAAGAACAAACATAGACAACCCACCCGTTTACGTCCTGCAAGAGACTATTAATAAATGAACGTGAGAACGGATGTCGCTACGAACGGTTGGATGGATGATCGTTGCCTACCTTTGATCGCCTCTTTTGCACTCTCCTCGAATCTCTCCTTGTTGTCCTTGGCGTCCTGCGTGTCCTTCTCCAACTGTTTAACGACGAGGTCATATCCTTTCTTCAGAAACGTCAGGTGATCCTTCTCTCCCTCGCACACCTTCACCTTCTCCGTGCAGTCTTCCAGACCCTTCCGGATCCTCTCGTGTGTCTTTCCGATACTGCTTAAGGTCATGGCTGTCTCGCTCGCATCTCTCCCTCACCGCCTTCACCGTCTCTTCACAGTTCGCCAGCTGTTCCGTCAACGATTCCAGGTCCTGCCCTCCAGAGGCCGATGCTTTTCCAGCGCAAGAGCCACCCGCCCTCGCCTCTTCCAGTTCCGCGGTCACCTGCTTCAAGTCCTCCTCCACTTGCTCCTTCTGTCCTTTGCATAGGATGACCGCTTTCCGGTTCAATCGGTTCTCCTTGTCACTGCCTCCCAGTTTGGATATCGCCCAACCCAGTTCCTTTTTGCATTTCTTCTCCGTCTCTTCCAATTCCGTTCGCTGTTCCGCGGAACTGTTCAACGCATCCGTCTGCTGCTGAACTTCCTTCCTCAACTCGTAGAGCTTAAACCTCAGCTTCCCTGATTCCTTCCGGGTCGCAGACAGCTTACCCTCAAGGTCATCAATTTTCGACCTAAGTTCTTCGGCTGCCGGTAAGGGCGCGGGACAAGAGCCGATGGTCTCTGCGGTAGATTTCGCCTCTTCGACCAGAAGGGTCAGAGTCGAAATCGTCAGGAGAAACGACAAACACCTGTTGAACAGATCGTTCACATCGGTCATAGCAGGTCAAGGTTAAAGCCTGATAGACAAGGTTACGCCCTTGAGGCCAAGGCAATGCAGTTCTTATCGAGAAACATATATAGGCTATCTGAGCGAATCGTAGGCCTAATAATAAACTCTAGATTTGTAAAGAGCTGCTCTGGAGCTGAGGCGTATATAGGGCACCAGCTTATTCGCGATCGCTGCGTCGTGTCGAATGGGTTGTCCAGAGATATCAAATGGAGATCGAAATCTGGTTGCCTATAGGAGAACAGAAAGAGAAGGCAGAGGAGATACGAGAGAAGAGGAGGCAGAGAAGAGAGGAAGCAGATAACTAAGGAGGAGGAAGAGAAGTGAGGAGGCAGAGAAGAGGAGAGATAGGAGCAGAGACCAGAGGCAAAGAAGAGAGGAGAGAGAGAGAGAGAGAGAGAGAGAGAGAGAGAGAGAGAGAGAGATGCAGTGAAGAAAGACGCCGTAGACAGGTTCACAGAATATTGAACCACCCGGGGGAAGCGAGTTCTGACAGGAGCGACGAAATCATCAGAGAGACATCAAATAGACAGTTTAATAGAAATTCAGGTTGACAAAACCGCAAACTGAAACAGATAATCATAGAGTTCGAGAGAGTTCTAGGTCGACAAGCCATGAGGTCAAACAGTCAATCCCGCCCAGGTGTTATTCAATATTGTCAAGACGTTCTTGTATACAGGTTCACAGAATATAGTGGTATAAAATTTCTATTGTCCTTCGTGTACAATGTCATTTCTAACCAGTTGTTCATGATCATCTTTTCGTTGTCTGTCCTCGTAATGAGTTGTAGAGGAATACCGCTATTCCTCTCGATCCTCAACGTTGCCGAACATCAGTCTAACACGCGTCAACCCAGCGATGAAGGAAGACTCAATGTGGACACGTAGGCCTACGTCGCCGCATTGTACAGTGTACACGCAAGAACAGGGCAGACCTATAGACTCTGCGGACCATTACATGTGTCGTGAGAAAGAGAAACGTGGAAGCACCTGTTGTTCTTCGCGACTTATAAGAAACCCTGACCTAAAAACGACGACTGTCTAGAATAATATCTGGGCAGGTCAAACGACAAGATCTTTATCTACCAACGACCAGTGTTGTCCGTAACTTCTAACGCGTTACTGTAACTAGTGACTAGTGACTATTTTGCGGTAACTTTTGTGGTACATGTACCTAGCTAGCTTTACTAAAAGTAGGCCTAACGTACAGCGGTAACTGATCACCTTTATGAGGTAACTGTAACGCAAAAAATTAGTTACTTCGCGTTACTTTTAAGTCAATTAGGTTCGTAATTTAAATGGCGTGGCACCCATTCAAACAGGCAACAGCGAAGAAGTTCACACAGCAAATTCATTGAAAATAAACAGTGTAGAGCAGTGCTGTCCAACCTTTTTGACCCCGCGGGCCACCGAAGAAGTTATTCTTGAAGCCGAGGGCCGCACCATTAAACTCAAAAGCAGCGACTAAAATTTATTGAAAATTATTAACCGTATTAAAATTAATTGTGGAATAATAATAATGAATATTGTATGTTTGGAATGTGTGTGTCATGCTTTACAATAAGTTAGTTCAGTAACAAAAAATAAATGCTCAAGCACGAATAATAATATGCAAATAATAATAGTGACTTTCTTTTTAAGCTTCTTCTTTACAGAAATTGCAATCTAATATTTAGTGAGCTCAGACAGGGGGGCACTTAGAATCAGCCCACGGGTTGGATCCAATGCACTGGAGTAACAAGGGACTAGAGGCTATAAGGTCGCTGTTGTACGGTCCGTACACTCAGAAATTGCAACGTTTTTTTCGTTTTTTATTTTGTTCAAAAACGACGTTTTTTTCGGACGTTTTTTGGTTTTTTATTTTTTGTCACGTTTTTTCCGTTTTTTAATTTTTTATGTAACTTTATTTATTTATTTACTGTCTGTTATTATTTGTTTAATATTATTTTTCTCTGATATCTCTTACGTTGTCTCCATCCCTTCAAGGATTCATCTAATTTAAGTCACTATTTAGTGTCATCAGTTGAAAATTAACAGCACAGTAGAAGAAATAAAATTTATAAAAGTTATTTTAATTTCCATACATAAGATATCTCTGTGTTCCAGTTCTTTAGTTATAATAGGCAACTAACTGTGGGCCTAATAACTAACTCGCCTCTGCCATGCAAATCACGCTCGCTAGTTCGGGAATATGTTCCTTCTGGGTGAAATACTCCGCTTCTCATTTCTTCAACTCGTTCTACATCCTCCCTCCTGCTCTTCCCATCTTTCCTCACTCGCCCTCCCATCGTCTCTATCCCCTTAGTCTGCCTCTCCCTCATATTATAGCCTGGGAGTAGAGCACTGGAGACAGACAGAGATCAACCTGTAGCACACTTATTTAAATCAATTTTATAGTCATGTAAGTAGCGTTTAGAGAGGTCCTGAAGGGCGCTATAGTAGCCTAAGTATAATTTATAGCAGAGGAAAGCCATCAATAACCTAAAGCTGCCGATCATCGATAGGTAGGCTATAGCTATTGCCTATTGGCTTACGTCAGTGGATCCTCACGTGGGCGTCGGTCACGGGTTCCGTCTCCATTCAAAGTAAAAGTTAAAAGGCAACAACTGAATATTATTGTGAGATGTCAGGATGATCAACGAGTAGAATTCTACACAGCTTTCAATCATTCTTGCTAGACACGATTCTATGTTAAGCACGTTTGATAATGTAAATAGGGCCTATGTAATAACCTGCACCACAGCTGCAAATAACTGCTATTCTAAGTTTAAAATTCTAATATCCAAATATTATGCCAACATTGCAAGTTACAATTACATTTATTTCTCGATAATTATATTTAAATATAGGCCTATTGAAGCGCTATAGTAACCTAACGATATAGCAGAGGAAAGCCACCAATCACCTAAAGCTGCCGATCATCGATAGGACTGGTATAGCACTATAGCTATTGGCTTACGTCAGTGGATCCTCACGTGGGCGTCGGCCACGTGTTCCGTCTCAGTTAAGTACGTTTTGTAATGTAATATAATTGCCTGCACCACAGCTACAAATAACTGCTATTCTAAGTTTAAAATAAATTCTAATATCCAAAAATTATGCCAACATTGCAAGTTACAAGTAGGCTACATTTATTTCTCGATATATAGGCCTATTGGACGAGTTAAACGCGCTCGGTTGCCTGAGCAAATGAATGCTTTGTGCAATGTAATGTAACAAGACATTTATATAGCGCCACTTAAGAGTCTCACAGAAGCGCTCAACACGTGGCCATCAAACAGCTGAAAAAGTGCGTCTTTAAGAGTCGAGAGAAAACCATGTAACCACATGCAACATTAGTGGCACGCACAGATGGCGGAAGAGTATTCCAGATCCGTGGCGCCGCAATCGAGAAGTCACGACGAGCACGTGTGGTGGTTCGAAACGAAGGTACAATCAAGTCATTTCGCGAGGCAGACCGGAGAGCCCGCCGACCAGTTTGAGTGCCAACTGGAAGGCACAGTTCAGCAATGTAGTCCGGAGCAAGGTTCTGTGACTTCAAGTTCTGTCACTACAAAAGGTTGAAAGCCACTGTCTTGCATTAGCCCACTAGGTGGCATTATATGCGTTGAGGCAATCACTGTTTTGAGTTTTTTGACTATTTGTCTGCCTTGTGACAAAGTCAAACAGCGATAGGTTGACACGAAACTCGATCATGACGCGTTGTTGCTGGCGTTCGTGACTTCCGGGTAACAATCGATCTATCGGAAGTTAAAATCCAGGTCCACTATCACACCAGCGCCACCTATAGGCTATTCAGGACACCTATCTGGGAAAGGTTGCCTTAGGATATGAGCATCTTATAATTATCTTTCTTTATCTCTATTCCGCAAGAGCTAGAAAACCGGATTGTTCGCTCCCGGTGTTCCATTGTTTGGTCGGGAGCGCCTCTGATGAGTCCGCCTTGAAGAGGCGCTATATAAATAGGAATACAATTACAACGTACATTTCCAATTAACAAAGACTATAAGGATGTAACAATGAGGATTGTCAGACCGCAATAAGCAGGAAATACAAGTGATAAGAAATCGTGTTGTTAAGAGAGTTTCTTCTTCTGCCTAGATGACGATGGCGGTCCTTTTCTCTTCGTTTCCAATTTGTCCTTTTGTTTCGCTTCAGCCAGGGCTGCCAGTCGCTCGGCCATCTTGGCCTTCACGAAGCCGTAGGCCTTGATGGTGCACCCGATCAAGGCCAGCACTCCGATCCCCGCCAGATAGAACCGGTATTTCGAGACGCCTACAAGACACACAACAGTTCATGCGTTTATAATGGCGTTCACTGTATATTGTATTGTATTGTATTGTATTGTATTGTATTGTATTGTATTGTATTGTATTGTATTGTATTATTGACCATTTATGAAGCGCTTCTCATAGCATAAGCCTTTCAGAATCGCTCCCTAGTGCGAGGTACTCCGAGTGAAAATGAAGATTTTAAGGTGAGAGAAAGAGGTAGAGATGCTACCAGAGAGGATTGTAGAGTGTAGAGAAGTAGGAAGTCCATTCCATGGAGAGGGACCTATGCACACAAAGGATCTGGATTGAGCCATTGTGGTCCTAACACGAGGAACAATAAGGTCAAGCCAGTCAGAGGATCTGAGAGGACGCATGACGTGGCAGAGAGGGGACGGAGAATTTGGTGACAAAGATATTTTGGAAATTTGGAGCAAGACTCAGTTGAGATTTGAGCATGAGAATGGGAACTTTGAATTGGATGCGCACAGAGAGAGGTAGCCACTGGCCATGCAGTGAAGTTGATCAGCCATAAATGTAGAGATGTGAGATGTTTAGGTAAATGTTGGTGTTATAATATTCTGTCTTCCAAACAAAAATCACGTTGGTCGGTCAGTCCTATTTGGTCAGTCGGTCAGTCAGTTCGTTTAATCAGTTGATCCGTCATTTCGTCATTTGGTCAGTTACTTTGAGGATTTTATGAAATTTAAAAATGTCATTTGCTATTATAATATGGAACCTGCCGTTTACAATTTCGCATTCAAGAACTATAAAATTAAGTGTAGGCCTATAGTGCATGGAGACCTCAGCGAGGAAGATTAATGACAGAACCCCGTTTGATTTCAATCAATCAATCAATCAATCAAAACTCTTATTGAAGCCAAAATCAAAACACATATAACATTTCAACATAAAGTATCAGGATTGGCCGCAAGAGGAGTCCCAAAAGGGATCAAGATCCCGCTAACTAGGGACACCTAGAACAACATTTCAGAAATATGAATTAGCTAAATCCTTGATAAACAGTGCCACATCAAGTTTCGTACAGCAATGCAAACAGTATAGTACATATTACACAGTAAATGAGTAACTCGATTCAAAACACTATGAAAATTAAAAAAATATGATATCTGCAAGATGCAACAAGCATCTTATGTGAATGATGTGGTGCTTATTTCTGACACTTCACTTAGGCCCTACGTTTTGTATTATCCAGTGGGTTCTCTGTGTTTTGAAAAACTGCATGCGTATTGTCGTAAATCAAGAATAACACAATGCCTTGAATTTCTCAACCTACGTACGTTGTGGTCTTGTTATTGGTTCTGGATAGGCCTAGGCTATACTCGGTCTTGGTCTTGAACGTAGCTAGGTGAGGTCTTAAATCAGGTAGTTTTGGTAGTGGTCTCAGACCATGCGGTTTTGGTCTGGAATTTTGGTCTTGCTTACATGTATACCACTGTCTGTCTGTCTGTCTGTCTGTCTGTCTGTCTGTCTGTCTGTCTGTCTGCCTGTCTGTCTGTCTGTCTGTCTGTTATAAGAACAAACGTTAACCCACCCGTTTACGTCCTGCAAGAGACGTAAACGGGTGGGTTAATAAATGAACGTGAAAATGGATGTCGCTACGAACGGTTGGATGGATGATCGTTGCCTACCTTTGATCGCCTCTTTTGCACTGGCCTCGAATCTCTCCTTGTTGTCCTTGGCGTCCTGCGTGTCCTTCTCCAACTGTTGAACGATGATGTCAGACCCTCTCTTTAGAAACGCCAAGTGGTCCTTCTCCCCCTCGCACGCCTTCACCTTCTCCGTGCAATCCTCCAGACCCTTCCGGAACCTCTCGTGTGTCTTTCCGATCCGCTTAAGGTCATTGCTGTCTCGATCGCATCTCTCCCTCACCGCCTTCACCGTCTCTTCACAGTTCGCCAGCTGTTCCGTCAACGATTCCAGGTCCTGCCCTCCAGAGGACGATGCTTTTCCAGCGCAAGAGCCACCCGTCCTCGCCTCTTCCAGTTCCGCGGTCACCTGCTTCAAGTCCTCTTCCACTCTCTCCTTCTGTCCTTTGCATAGGATGACCGCTTTCCGGTTCAATCGGTTCTCCCTGTTACTGCCTCCCAGTTCGGATATCGCCCAAGCCAGTTGTGTTTTGCATTTCTTCTCCGTCTCTTCCAGTTCCGTTCGCTGTTCCGCGGAACTGTTCAACGCATCCGCCTGCTTCTGAACTTCCTTCCTCAACTCGTAGAGCGCTAACCTCAGCTTCCCTGCTTCCTTCCGGGTCGAAGACAGCTTACTCTCAAGGTCATCAATTTTCGACCTAAGTTCGTCGGCTGCCGGTAAGGGCGCGGGACAGGAGTCGATGTTCTCTGCGGCAGAGGTCGCTCCTTCGACCAGAAGGGTCAGAGTCACAATCGTCAGGAGAAACGCCAAACACCTGTTGAAAAGATCGTTCACGTCGGTCATAGCAGGGTCAAGCAGGCACGTAGCCAGACTTAAATTCAAGAGGAAGCAGTTAACTTCATAGACCATTGGCAAAATCCTGGTCATTGGGGTCATTGGTCAATATATCCAGTATATAAAAAAGACAAGAGGAGGCAACTGCCTCCTCGTGCCTCAATGTAGCTACGCCTATGGGGTCAAGGTTAAAGCCTCTGAAAGCCAAGGTCAAACCTTGAAGCCAAGGCAATGCATTTCTTAGTGAGAAACATGACAGCAAATCGTAGGCCTAGGACTACCCGTATTAGTAAACTCCAAATTTCTACAGAGCTGCTTTAAAGTAGGGGTGGGCAACGATTAAAAATTTTAATCGAAATTAATCGCACGATTAAAATTTTTAACGCCGCGATTAATTTTTAACGCATGTCACAATAGATAACAAGTACAACTACTGCACCAACTCGGAGTAATTACGTTGAATATGCGCTATATCAATGATTGCAGTCAATGAACAAAAAGCACACAATGCTTTTACTAGGCCTACTTATTTTACTTTTTAGTGTTAGCCTACTTTTAAGTTTAAAGTTTAAACTGAGCGGTTTTATCAAGAATTGTTTTAGCGCATTTCTAGAAATAATTGGGCGCAGTGACAATCGCGTTATGTGTTAAAAAATTTAATCGCGTGAATTAATTAACGCATTAATCGCGTTAATAACGCGTTAAATGCCCAACCCTACTTTAAAGGTAAAGCGTAGGGCACCAGTTTATTCACGAGCGCTGAGTCGTGTCAATTGGGTTGTCCTAAGATATCGAATTGAAATCCAAGTCTAGGTGCCAGAGAAACCAGAAAGAGGATCGAGACAGCGGAGAGACGAGAGAAGAGGCAGAGAAGACAGGAGGAACAGAATAGAGAAGAGAGGAGGCAGAGGAGAGGGATAGGAGGAAGAGAAGAATGGAGAGAGAAGGAGGCAGAGAAGACGGGAGGAATAGAATAGAGAAGAGAGGAGGCAGAGGGATAGGAGGAAGAGAAGAGGAGAGAGAGTGGGAGGCAGAGAAGACAGGAGGAACAGAATAGAGAAGAGAGGAGGCAGAGCAGAGGGATAGGAGGAAGAGAAGAATGGAGAGAGAAGGAGGCAGAGAAGACGGGAGGAACAGAATAGAGAAGAGAGGAGGCAGAGCAGAGGGATAGGAGGAAGAGAAGAATGCAGAGAGGGTGGGCAGAGGAGACAGTAGGAACAGAATAGAGAAGAGAGGAGGCAGATGAGAGGGATAGGAGGAAGAGAAGAATGGAGAGGGGGAGGCAAAGAGATGATGCAGAGAAGAAGAAAGACGTCATACAGCTTTACAGAACCACTTGGGGAAGCGAGCTTTGTGCAGGAGCGAGGAAGTGTCATTTCTAACCAGTTGTTTGTGATCATCTTTTCGTAATCTTCGTAATGAGTTGTAGCAAAGGCAGACTTCTACCGCCGTAAACTAGGCTACCTCTATTCCTCTCGATTCCCTAAGTTGCCGAACATCAGTCTAACACGTGTCAATGCAAAAGCGATGAAGACTCAATGTGGACACGTCGCCGCATTGTACACGCCAGACCCTCCTACTCTGCGGACCATGTGTCGTGAGAAAGAGAAACGTGGAAGCACCTGCTGTTCTTCGCGACTTTTAAGAAACCTGACCTAAAAACGACGACCGCCTAGAATATCTGGGCAGGTCAAACGACGAGATCTTTATCTACCAACGACCAGTGTTGTCCGTAACTTCTAACGCGTTACTGTAACTAGTGATTATTTTGCGATAACTTTTGTGGTAAGCTGGTAGCTAGCTAGTCTTTACCAAAAAATAATAACGCACAGCGGTAGGCCTAACTGACTACTTTTATGAGTTAACGGTAACGCAAAACATTAGTTACTTTGCGTTAGGTTTAAGAAAACTGACTACTTTTATGAGTTAACGGTAACGCAAAACATTAGTTACTTTGCGTTAGGTTTAAGAAAACTGACTACTTTTATGAGTTAACGGTAACGCAAAACATTAGTTACTTTGCGTTAGGTTTAAGAAAACTGACTACTTTTATGAGTTAACGGTAACGCAAAACATTAGTTACTTTGCGTTAGGTTTAAGAAAACTGATTACTTTTATGAGTTAACGGTAACGCAAAACATTAGTTACTTTGCGTTAGGTTTAAGAAAACTAGGTCCGTAGTACACGAGGGCCTTAAACGGCTTGGCAACATTCCAACGGGCAACAGCGAAGGAGTTCATTCAGTTCAAGCAACAAATTCATTTAAAATAAACAGGGACTAGAGGATAATTATACGGTCGCTGTTGTACGGTCCGTAGAGTCCTTAAATGACGTGCCACCCACTCAGGCGATGGTGTATCTCCAGAAGGGCTGCAGGGAGGCCAAGGCCTGGGAGAACACCAGACTGCCTCTCTGGCTAGGTACACGTACAACTGCCGGTGATATGCTGTAGTAAGTGCTCGAATGGGTAGTAGGAAATACTAGGAATAAATTTCTATTAATCCAATTAGGCTTATTTTAGGTTCTGGGAGTACGTTATAGGCCTACTGTATTTTAAACGAGACCAATCTCTTCAGCATTGTACTCCAGAAACAAGACTCTGAACATTCGAGTTCTACGCTCGGCTGCTCGTCTCATTGGACGACTACCTAAGTTCTCTCCTGTCTCTGCATACATGCGTGATGTGTTGCACTGGCTGCCTATCTCTCAGCGGATCTCATACCGCACTGCTGCTCTAGTTTCTCGCTGCGTTCTTGGCTGTGCTCCATCTTACTTGCGTGATCTTTGCCGCCCAGTGTCCGACGTTGCAGCGCGTCGGGCGCTTCGTTCTACGACGAGGGGTGAGCTCCTAGTTCCACGGGCACGCTTGGCTATTAAGCAGCGCCGTGCTTTTTCGGTTGTGGGACCTTCCACCTGGAATGACCTCCCGCTTAAGGTCCGCTCTTTACTTGTGAGCCAACCGGCAGGGTTCTACAAGTCCCTCAAGTCTTTTTTCTTTAGTCGTGGCTGGGCCGGGAGCGCTTCTGAGTAGTTTCTTGAAGAGGCGCTATATAAATGTTCTGAATGAATGAATGAATGAATTCATGCCATCTGTCGACGGAAATCCGTTGGTTGGTTCCACGTGTGCGTGGGTCCGCCACTGGTGACTCTTTCAGCTTACTGTGCATTGTTTTTGCTAACTGATGTAATAATATATTATGTTTGTTTGTAATGACATTTAACACCATAAAGGCGAGCCAGGTCTGAGCTGATATCTTGAAGGGGAGCTATATCAATATTCCATTACATTACAAGATGTGGCTTCATAATTATTCAACAGTGTTCCCTGTCCAGAAAAACCGTCTACAAGTACAAGCAACGTGGGGTGCATATGGTATAGAGTGCAGTTGCCTGCCGTAACAAAGTTGTGAGACCATGCCAGTGTAGCTGTAAAACAAATTCTCTATTCATTCAATCCATCTACTAGTTTCCTTTATTACAACAAGAATCAATAATAGAACAGTGTCTGAAGATTATTAGGCCACATTAATCATCCACTACTGCAGTGTCTGCCACACGATTTCATTCCAGCTAAATCATAACTTTTAATAAAACACATCCACAAAATATTCGTTATGCACGAACTTCAGGTCTGAACAGAGCATCGCAAATATGACGACAACTTAGGTGTCTGTATAAGCCTCTAAAGACTTTGTGACTGTCAACTCAAGACAACCTATGCAAGAACTACACAAGCCAAGCCAAGATCCAGATAAAGGAAGTCAACCTACTAAAATATCGCTGTCTCAATAATTACTAGATAAACCTGTGTTTAAACCATTTAACGACAAGCTGCAATGGTAAATTCCAAGTCACTTTCAGTACACTCTCACCATAAACAGATTAAAACACAAATGCAAGCCACGGAGGTTATGAGCACACCGACTGGGTCCACAACTACTAATCCGAACAATAACAAAATCCGTTTGCAATCGTCACATCCTCAAGATGACCGCTTCTACTGGTTTGACGATTCCTGAGACGAACCAGATGGAGGAGCACCATCTGAAGTGAAGACGCTCTTCATTCCTAAGTCCGGGCCTGGCTTTGTCTGCCCAGAAGGCGTCGTCACCATCACGAGCTTCGGCGTCTGTTGTCCAACGATCGCTGGAGACCCGGGCACGCTGCTCCCGGACGAAACGACCCGAATGAAAGCCGTCTGAGGCTGAGCGGGATTCGACACAGACTGAAACAGAGGAACGTTTGGTCGCGTCTGCGATACGTACATCACTCTTGGCGGCGCGACGCTTGATGCCGAGTTGGCCAGGCCTATGACTGGGAGACGGGTGCTGGTGATCGGACGGATCTGTTGGATCGGCTGAGAGGAAGAGCTGTGTAGGACGACGGACGGAGGTCTCGGCTGTGTCATCTGCATGAGGGGCTTCTGAAGGGAGATCAGAGACGAAGAAGGCGTCGTAACCGGAGTCTGGCGCAGTTTCATGACGGCCGAATGCAGAGCGGGTCCCAGATAGCCGTAATCGGTTTTGTAGTCGTCGAGGCTGTCCGGAGACGCACGAACCGATTTCAGAACGGGAGGAAGGATTTTGAGCAGCGCCTGCTTGATGTGTTCGGCAGCGTTTCGCTCGGTCGCGTTAAGAGATCCGAGGTTGCTTCCGAGAGAATTGTCGAGGGTGCTGGCCAATCGGTCGGCCTCCAGCTTCACGTAAGGCAGAACGAAGAGCTTCACCGTTTCCGATCCAAGTTCTCCAAGACCAACGATCGTTCCGTAGTGCGTGGAAAGCTGATTAAAGTTCTTGAGAAAGTGATAGCTAAATATGTTCGTAATGCGTTCCTGGATGCTGTTGGTGACCGTGTTGTACGACCGGCAGAGCAGACTGAGTTGCCGTGCTGCAAAGTCTCGCAGCGCCCAGTGGTTGTCGGAGTCCGGTCTTTGGCAGAGCTGTTTGCTGATGGTACACGACGACAACGCAGGAATGAGCAGGTGCAGACACTTCTCTAGGTAGACCGACGGATTCTCCATCAACGCCTTTGTCATCCTCATCAGATATATCAACAGCGCCAGATTGTTCTGTCCGACGTTGATCCTCACTCCCTCTAAGATGAACGTACACAGTCGTGGGACCAACGGCGGCAATCCCGGATCGGTGGCAAGACTCGTCAATGCTTCTGATCTTCTGATTTCGTCGGAGCCAACACATGCGTCCGTTAATTCGATGTAGTAATGCTGCTGCTCTAAACTCAATTCGTGCGTCGTGACTTCCTTTAACTTCACTTTTTCCGGCACTTTCAACGACGTCTTTCCCTTCGTTATAACACCGGACGGTTTCCCTCCGAGTTTGTTGACGGACGCTTTGATCGACGGATCGAGAATCTCCTTCATCTGAAGATCCTTTGAGATCGACGGTGGGTTCTCTGGCACGGCCGGCTGCACGCCTTCGATGCTCAGCCAATGAGTCTTCAAGCTCACATCGTTCGGAAGTTTAGCAAGAGGGGTGTTGATGAACTCCTGCAAATCCATTTCCTTTTCCTCCGTAAAGTAGACCTCCCTTCCTCCGCCGGCCGCATGGCGAAACGGCGCCTGGTCCTGGGAATGAACTCCGTAGACCGGATCGTATCCTTTGCGCTTCAGTGCGTAACAGATGTCGTCGATATTCATCCGTTTTTTTTTTCCATGCAGCTGAAATTTCTTTGCTTCTTGTACAACGGTCTTTAGTCTATAAGTCACTTCGTCGGCCAAGTACTGCGCGGCATCTTCACTTAGTGCGTAACCTCTTGACTCAGATATAGCCTTCAACGAGTCTGAAGAAACCGCAGATGGAATCCTAAACTTTTTCTCCTTCTCAGCCATTGTTAAAGTTCACACCCAACGTTGTTGCACGTTTCGAATGCACTCAACTAAAATCATAAAACACACTTTTGAAACGACTCAATAAAAACTGCTCACAGAAATAGCTGAATTTGGTTAGCAGCTTTCTTAAATGTTTACCTGTGTTTCAAATGAAAACCTAATTTATAGCCATTTTTCTTTTGCTTTGTATAAAAGTAGTGCTTGGAACTTCTCTTCAAAATAAGTTGTATTTTAATCGAACTTGCACATGACTGGAAGTTCATACAAAACTGGCTGAAACTGAAAATTCCATTAAATGTTTAGATTCAAAAACACAAAATGCTCCTCATCTCCCTGTAGCAAAGATGGACAGAAATGACAAGCCTCAAGATGCACAAGGAATATTAAAATGGCTATAAATTTGTAGCAATATTTGATAAATTCATGGATGCTTGTGGTCGCCCTGCTTCTAAATAATGTGGCCAGTCCAGGATGCGAGAAAGTAGAGCATTGTATGCTACCGGAAGGATGGATGGATCGAGAATTTAACGATATCTTATGGTAACAAAGACTGTTGACATCGACAGAAATTACTTTTGGAAGATTACAGCTCTTTTTGAAGGAACATTGAATACATTTATAATTACTAATCAGTAAGTAAACCGAGTAACACAGCAGGGCATTCCCAAGAGGTGTTTTCTGCACTTCTAAGCATTTTAGATGGGCACGGGTAAAATGCTGATTTGCTGATTGGCTAAGGGTAAAATGCTGATTACAAAAATGCTGATTGGTCATGCTGATTGGTGGGTAAAATGCTGATTAGAAAATGCTGATTGTAAAAAAAATGTAACAATCGGTCTTTATTATTATTAATAATCAAAATTTACTTGTATTATTACTATATTTATTATTATTATATTATTTGTTATTTGTTATTGTTATTGTTATGACAGAAATTGGATGATCCTTTCGAAAATAAGCTGTTTTGGTGATGCACTTGCTCCATGACTTGGGACCATCATAGATCTGGAAATACATTCTGTCACATAAACCACTGCCACATTTTCTTTCTTTTGCTGATCCACAAAAACACCAACGATATCCATCTGCTTTCCAATCATCCTTCTTAAAATCTTCTGACCACGAATAATTAAGAATTAATCTTTCCGTCGGTCGAGTAACAATTACATTTGCTGATTAACTATTAAAACACTCATGAATGCAATTCTTCCTATCCAATGTATGTGAACTCTCCAAAATTCAAAATTTATAATAAGCTACAGACTTATTTTGGGGTATTTATAGTCTTTTAAAAGTTTGCATTGTTTTATTAAAATACCCTATTGAAGACAACAAAGTGAACTGTCTTGTTTGATCACTACTTGCCTGGACTTCACTGTCTTAATTAACAGCTTCATATTTGTTACTTAAAACAATCTTGAAAACAACAAAGCGTATTGACTTGTGATCATCACTTGCTTTGATTTTAATCAGCATTTTACCCTTTAATATGCTGATTTGGCTGGTAGGTAAAATGCCAGTGGACCAGTCAGCATTTTCTAATCAGCATTTTACCCCTAGCCAATCAGCAAAATCAGCATTTTACCCGTGCCCATTTTAGACCCGTGACGACTCGAGGTGCCGAGAGGTCAAGGCTGAAAGACTGGCGATGGACAGAGATGAATGGAGACGAAGCGTTGTCCGATGTGCCAAACTTCATGGGAAGGACTAAGTAAGTTATTCTTTTTGCTCCTTTATTTGGCGTCGCCGTAGACTGCACTAGACCTGTCGCAAACACCATCACCGTTTAAAAACCTGCCACTTGTCTGCATTACAACATATATTATTAAGTACCTGGATCTTACCCAAAACGAGTCAATCACAGACGGTTTCAGAATACCCTGAAATTAATTAATTATAAATGAAATTAGTGAAAAATCATCACATTTGCAGGCCATCCGCCATTGAACGTAAACTATGTATCGTACTAGGTAGAGACGAGTGCTCATAAATAAAAATCAGTAAGTAGTCGTGTAGTTTTCGCCTGACACGACAAACATGGGAATTAGTCACCTGTTAGTTAATTATTCTAACTATTTAGCACAATAATTAACACGATAGAGGAATAGGGTCAACCCAAATCTTCTAAACCAGATCCTCGCTGATGAGCATGTAAAAGAACCAAATTCTTGGTAATATCGTTATTCTAAAAGTTCAAAATCCCGAATTTCCGAGTGACATATTACCTCAAATTTAATTTCCTTGGATCCGTAACACAACAGTTAGCTCTTATTTTCGGTATTTCTAGTGTTCACTTAGAAAATGGATTAGAGGACGGATGGAAATTCAATGTCGGGGATTGGGGCTACAAAGATTTGCTACGCACCAGAGGTGCAAAAACCAAACTTTTTCTAAATCAAAAGTTGTTTTTTGTTTTTGTTTTTTTGTTTTTGACATTTTCCTATTTCGAATCCATTTATAATTTTAAAATTTGTAAAAAAAAAACCAAAATTTGCGTTAAAAAAAACAACCCTAAAAACCCTTTGAATTTACACAGGTGTCTTTCAGATCCAAGGAATAGCCCTTTGAGACAAATGTAAAATGTAGTTCACAACCATTTTTGGCTAATTATTTTTACGAAGCTGCAGAAGTCTTCAGAATAGATTAGACCAGAAGGAAAACCGTGACAGCGTAAACTGTTTTCACTGACATTATATGCCAAACTGGTGGTCCTCCTGCTTATTAATGTTGAATTTTAAAATAGTTATTGCAAAAAATTATGTGAAGTCAGTTCTGGTGGAATAAAATTTCACGGGGAACGTGCAGAACTGCTTTGTTTTGAAGATCTCTGCGAAGACATCCAGAGAGATTCTTGTTTGGACTTAACTTGAAAAACATTTAATTTTTCTCGTTTTTCGTTTTCTTGCGAAGTAATAATACAATGTATTCACTTTTATGGTTTACGTGTATCTTTTAAGAGCGTGCATAAAATGCCCATAAACTGAATCTGCTTAAACCTGTCGCTGTTGCACGGTACGTACATGCAGACCTTGACGTACCACCCACTGAGGCAGTGGTGGATTTCCATTAGGGCAGGGAGGCCAAGACCTGGGAGAAATTAACCAGACGAGCACAGACTGCCCTCAGGCCAGGTACACGTACAACTGCCGGTGATATGCTGTAGATAGTGCTCGCATGGGCCGTAGGAATAAACTTCCATTAAATTTCTATTAATCCAATTAGGCTTATTTTAAACTCTGGGAGTACGTTATATCACTGTACTCCAGAAACAAGATGTGCTCCATAATTATTCAGCAGTTTCCCCCTTAAATAAAACCGTCTACAAGCAACGCGGGGTGAATACGGTAGTGCAATTGCCTTCTATAACAAAGTTGTGAGATCATGCCAGTGGCACCGTCTAGTAACAGAGCTGTAAAACAACTTGTCTATTCATTCAATTCATCTAGTTGTGTTTATTCCAACAAGAAGCAATAATACAACAGTGTCTGGTGATAGGTCACCTTATATCATCGACTACTGTCACACGACTGCATTCAAGCTAAATCAATGTCAGACATTTCAAGACATGACTTTAAGTAGAGCACATCCGCGTTTTGCAAGAACTTCAGTTCTGAACAGAAACCAGAAAATATGATGACAACTTAGGTGTTTATGTGAAATTGTGAATCCCTAAAGACTGTGACCGTCGTCAACTCAAGACAACCCACACAATCCAGCTCTGCAAGAACTACACGGTTCATGACACTTCTAGCCAGACATAAGCCAAGATAATCCAGATTAAGAAAGTCCATCTACTAAAATATGTCTGTCTCAATAATTATCAGATAACTCTGCATTTAAACAAATAACAAAGTCAACACAGTATGTACGTATGTACATGTGTAATGAATGTATGTATGAGGACATTTAATATACATACACAAGCCAAGCCAAGATCCAGATAAAGGAAGTCAACCTACTAAAATATCGCTGTCTCAATAATTACTAGATAAACCTGTGTTTAAACCATTTAACGACAAGCTGCAATGGTAAATTCCAAGTCACTTTCAGTACACTCTCACCATAAACAGATTAAAACACAAATGCAAGCCACGGAGGTTATGAGCACACCGACTGGGTCCACAACTACCAATCCGAACAATAACAAAATCCGTTTGCAAGCGTCACATCCTCAAGATGACCGCTTCTACTGGTTTGACGATTCCTGAGACGAACCAGATGGAGGAGCACCATCTGAAGTGAAGACGCTCTTCATTCCTAAGTCCGGGCCTGGCTTTGTCTGCCCAGAAGGCGTCGTCACCATCACGAGCTTCGGCGTCTGTTGTCCAACGATCGCTGGAGACCCGGGCACGCTGCTCCCGGACGAAACGACCCGAATGAAAGCCGTCTGAGGCTGAGCGGGATTCGACACAGACTGAAACAGAGGAACGTTTGGTCGCGTCTGCGATACGTACATCACTCTTGGCGGCGCAACGCTTGATGCCGAGTTGGCCAGGCCTATGACTGGGAGACGGGTGCTGGTGATCGGACGGATCTGTTGGATCGGCTGAGAGGAAGAGCTGTGTAGGACGACGGACGGAGGTCTCGGCTGTGTCATCTGCATGAGGGGCTTCTGAAGGGAGATCAGAGACGAAGAAGGCGTCGTAACCGGAGTCTGGCGCAGTTTCATGACGGCCGAATGCAGAGCGGGTCCCAGATAGCCGTAATCGGTTTTGTAGTCGTCGAGGCTGTCCGGAGACGCACGAACCGATTTCAGAACGGGAGGAAGGATTTTGAGCAGCGCCTGCTTGATGTGTTCGGCGCGTTTCGCTCGGTCGCGTTAAGAGATCCGAGGTTGCTTCCGAGAGAATTGTCGAGGGTGCTGGCCAATCGGTCGGCCTCCAGCTTCACGTAAGGCAGAACGAAGAGCTTCACCGTTTCCGATCCCAGTTCTCCAAGACCAACGATCGTTCCGTAGTGCGTGGAAAGCTGATTAAAGTTCTTGAGAAAGTGATAGCTAAATATGTTCGTAATGCGTTCCTGGATGCTGTTGGTGACCGTGTTGTACGACCGGCAGAGCAGACTGAGTTGCCGTGCTGCAAAGTCTCGCAGCGCCCAATGGTTGTCGGAGTCCGGTCTTTGGCAGAGCTGCTTGCTGATGGTACAAGAGGACAACGCCGGAATGAGCAGATGCAGACACTTCTCTAGGTAGACCGACGGATTCTCCATCAACGCCTTTGTCATCCTCATCAGATATATCAACAGCGCCAGATTGTTCTGTCCGACGTTGATCCTCACTCCCTCTAAGATGAACGTACACAGTCGTGGGACCAACGGCGGCAATCCCGGATCGGTGGCAAGACTCGTCAATGCTTCTGATCTTCTGATTTCATCGGAGCCAACACACGCGTCCGTTAATTCGATGTAGTAATGCTGCTGCTCTAAACTCAATTCGTGCGTCGTGACTTCCTTTAACTTCACTTTTTCCGGCACTTTCAACGACGTCTTTCCCTTCGTTATAACACCGGACGGTTTCCCTCCGAGTTTGTTGACGGACGCTTTGATCGACGGATCGAGAATCTCCTTCATCTGAAGATCCTTTGAGATCGATGGTGGGTTCTCTGGCACGGCCGGCTGCACGCCTTCGATGCTCAGCCAATGAGTCTTCAAGCTCACATCGTTTGGAAGTTTCGCAAGAGGAGTGTTGATGAACTCCTGCAAATCCATTTCCTTTTCCTCCGTAAAGTAGACTTCCCTTCCTCCGCCGGCCGCATGGCGAAACGGCGCCTGGTCCTGGGAATGAACTCCGTAGACCGGATCGTATCCTTTGCGCTTCAGTGCGTAACAGATGTCGTCGATATTCATCCGTTTTTTTTTTCCATGCAGCTGAAATTTCTTTGCTTCTTGTACAACGGTCTTTAGTCTATAAGTCACTTCGTCGGCCAAGTACTGCGCGGCATCTTCACTTAGTGCGTAACCTCTTGACTCAGATATAGCCTTCAACGAGTCTGAAGAAACCGCAGATGGAATCCTAAACTTTTTCTCCTTCTCAGCCATCGTTAAAGTTCACACCCAACGTTGTTGCACGTTTCGAATGCTCTCAACTAAAATCATAAAACACACTTTTGAAACGACTCACTAAAAACTGCTCACAGAAATAGCTGAATTTGGTTAGCAGCTTTCTTAAATGTTTACCTGTGTTTCAAATGAAAACCTAATTTATAGCCATTTTTCTTTTGCTTTGTATAAAAGTAGTGCTTGGAACTTCTCTTCAAAATAAGTTGTATTTTAATCGAACTTGCACATGACTGGAAGTTCATACAAAACTGGCTGAAACTGAAAATTCCATGAAATGTTTAGATTCAAAACACAAAATGCTCCTCATCTCCCTGTAGCAAAGATGGACAGAAATGACAAGCCTCAAGATGCACAAGGAATATTAAAATGGCTATAAATTTGTAGCAATATTTCATAAATTCATGGACGCTTGTGGTCGCCCTGCTTCTAAATAATGTGGCCAGTCCAGGATGCGAGAAAGTAGAGCATTGTATGCTACCGGAAGGATGGATGGATCGAGAATTTAACGATATCTTATGGTAACAAAGACTGTTGACATCGACAGAAATTACTTTTGGAAGATTACAGCTCTTTTTGAAGGAACATTGAATACATTTATAATTACTAATCAGTAAGTAAACCGAGTAACACAGCAGGGCATTCCCAAGAGGTGTTTTCTGCACTTCTAAGCATTTTAGATGGGCACGGGTAAAATGCTGATTTGCTGATTGGCTAGACGGGTAAAATGCTGATTACAAAAATGCTGATTGGTCATGCTGATTGGTGGGTAAAATGCTGATTAGAAAATGCTGATTGTAACAAAAAAATGTAACAATCGGTCTTTATTATTATTATGCTAATCAATTACTTGTATTATTACAATATTTATTATAATTATTATTATTTGTTATTGTTATGACAGAAATTGGATGATCCTTTCGAAAATAAGCTGTTTTGGTGATGCACTTGCTCCATGACTTGGGACCATCATAGATCTGGAAAATACATTCTGTCACATATTAGACCACTGCCACATTTTCTTTCTTTTGCTGATCCACAAAAACACCAATGATATCCATCTGCTTTCCAATCATCCTTCTTAAAATCTTCTGACCACGAATAACTAAGAATTGATCCTTCCGTCGGTCGAGTAACAATTACATTTGCTGATTAACTATTAAAACACTCATGAATGCAATTCTTCCTATCCAATGTATGTGAACTCTCCAAAATTCAAAATTTATAATAAGCTACAGACTTATTTTGGGGTATTTATAGTCTTTTAAAAGTTTGCATGGTTTTATTAAATACCCTATTGAAGACAACAAAGTGAACTGTCTTGTTTGATCACTACTTGCCTGGACTTCACTGTCTTAATTAACAGCTTCATATCTGTTACTTAAAACAATCTTGAAAACAACAAAGTGTATATGTCTTCTTTGATCACTACTTGCCTGGACTTCAATCTCTTAATTAACAGCTTCACATTTGTTAATTAAAACAATATTGAAAACAACAAAGTGTATTGACTTGTGATCAGCACTTGCTTTGCTTTCAATCAGCATTTTACCCTTTGATATGCTGATTTGGCTGGTAGGTAAAATGCTGACCAGTCAGCATTTTCTAATCAGCATTTTACCCCTAGCCAATCAGCAAATCAGCATTTTACCCGCTAAGCATTTTAGACCCGTGACGACTCGAGGTGCCGAGAGGTCGAGGCTGAAAGACTGGCGATGGACAGAGATGAATGGAGACGAAGCGTTGTCCGATGTGCCAAACTTCATGGGAAGGACTAAGTAAGTTATTCTTTTTGCTCTTTTATTTGGCCAGTCGCCGTAGACTGCACTAGTCCTGTCGCAAACACCATCACCGTTTAAAAACCTGCCACTTGCCTGCATTACAACATATTTTATTAAGTACCTGGATCTTACCCAAAACGAGTCAATCACAGACGGTTTCAGAATACCCTGAAATTAATTAATTATAAATTAAATTAGTGAAGAATCATCACATTTGCTAACCATCCGCCATTGAACGCAAACTAGAGACCAACGACCTCTTATATAGAGACGAGCAGTGTTGCCACTCAGGTTTTTCAAATAACCCCAGATTTTCTTCTAAAACAAACCCAGAAAACCCCAGACTATATGGGCATAAAATCTGGAAAATAAGAAAGTAAGTATGCTACCAGCAGGGCCGTAGCAAGTTATAACTGCGTCCTGTTCCGAGAGTAAAAATAGCGCCCCCTCAAAGATCGACTTAACCAATAAAAACCAAATTTTTATCTCGTATATAATATAAAACTTTGTCTTTTAAAGAAAATAGAAACGAAGTTCTTGTTTTTCTATTAATATTTCATTTTAGTCACTTCAGGTTTATTTCAATGAAAGTAAAAAGAATTTATGAAACTACGTTCATAAAATATTTACTATTGTTACATACTTATTTCAATTTAAAAGTAAATAATATTTCTGTTGATAGCTGAGAGCAGACTAAATTATGCAAATTACGAAAACATACATATACATGTTATAAAACAATGGATATGTGTGTTTGTTTGTTGTGTGTGTGCTCGTGGGTGGGTGGGTGGGTGTAGAGACCAATCATGGCAGTTCGCTCTATTTGACTTTTGCACCTATTTTGGTCTATGCCAGCACCTCTGACGATTGACAGCGGCAGTAACCCACCCTGTACTGAAAGAAATTGTATGTTGTAGACTCAAAATTATATAGCGTATAAGCTTTTACATTTAATCACAATATAAATATGTGTATTATGCATGCAAAATGCCAATAGTCAGAAATATCCCCAGATTTATGCATATTAAATTTTTGCCAAAAAATCCCCAGAACCCCAGACGGAGGCCAAAAACCCCCGATCTAGTGAGAAAACCCCAGCTGTGGCAACACTGGAGACGTGTGTTCATAAATAAAAATAAGTAAGTAGTCGTGTAGTTTTCGCCTGACACGACAAACATGGGAATTATTCACCAGTTAGTTAATTATTCTAACTATTTAGCACAATAATTAACACGATAGAGGAATGGGGTCAACCCAAATCTTCTAAACCAGATCCTCGCTGATGAAAATGTAAAAGAACCAAATTCTTGAAAATATCGTTATTCTAAAAGTTCAATATCCCGAATTTCCGAGTGACATATTACCTCAAATTTAATTTCCTTGGATCCGGAACACAACAGTTAGCTCTTATTTTCGGTATTTCTAGTGTTCACTTAGAAAATGGATTAGAGGACGGATGGAAATTCAATGTCGGGGATTGGGGCTACAAGGATTTGCTACGCACCAAACCAAACTTTTTCAAAATCAAAAGTTGTTTTTTGTTTTTGTTTTTTGTTTGTTTTGTTTTTGACATTTTCCTATTTCGAATCTATTTAAAATATTTGAAATTTGTAAAAAGAAAATAAATTTGCGTTTAAAAAAAAATTCTAAAAACCCTTTGAATTTACACAGGTGTCTTTCAGATCTAAGGAATAGCCCTTTGAGGCAAATGTAAAATGTAGTTCACAACCATTTTTGGCAGTGTTTAATCTAGACATTTTCTCTGGGGGGGATCCATTTATAATTTTGAAATTTGTGAGAGAAAAAACAAAGAGATGAAATTTTAGCCCCAAAACAGAAACAAAAGACATGTAATTTTGTAGAATATTGTCTTGAAAAATGATCTCGATACTACTCCCTTCTTGTTCTTGAAATACTCGTTACTACCCCCCTGGTCGTCAAATTTACACAGTAAGCTACGTGTCTTTCAGATCCGTCAATAGCCCTTTGAGGCAAATGTAAAATTTAGCTCACGACCATATTTTGGCCAATTATTTTTACGAAGCTGCAGAAGTCTTCAGAATAGATTAGACCAGAAGGAAAACCGCGACAGCGTAAACTGTTTTCACTGACATTATATGCCAAACTGGTGGTCCTCCTGCTTATTAATGTTGAATTTTAAAATATTTATTGCAAAAAATAATGTGAAGTCAGTTCTGGTGGAATAAAATTTCACGGGGAACGTGCAGAAATGCTTTGTTTTGAAGATCTCTGCGAAGACATCCTGAGAGTTCTTGTTTGGACTTAACTTGAAAAACATTTAATTTTTCTCGTTTTTCGTTTTCTTACGAAGTAATAATTTTCATTTTTATGGTTGACGTGTGTTTTTTTAAGAGCGTGCATAAAATGACCATAAACTGAATCTGCTTAAACGTGTCTGTGTGGGTGGATTTAATGATGTTTATGTGAATGCGTTGTTTCAGCCTTGACCCCACTGATGTTTTGTAATAATTGGGCTGATTAAGACCATTTTGAACAACAATAGAAAGGTGACTTCTAGAGCTTTTCCCCCGCTTTTACATGAATATAATCTCGGTTGCAAAAATTCGCAGCAGGGTAAAGTTTCGATTACGGCTTTTTGCGAAACCTGTTGCAATCTGGGGCGGTCATATCAATATAAGTGACAATATGACCTCCTCAGATTGCAAGAAATGGAATGCTGCAGGCTGCACGCAGCATTTGTCCAGTAAATAAGTAAGTAATCAATCAATTTCGTTTATTCATGTTATTTTGAAATTATGATTTTCTTAAGGTTTGCGTCGGTGTTGTTCACAATCAAAGATCAATCAGTCAATCAAAGATGTCGATGCGTTTGAGTCTACACAAAAGCGATGAAGGGAATGACTCCCTCAGCCAATCCCCGGACTTCTCTCCGCCAAGTTCCCCGTCTTCTCCGACTACTCACGCCATGCGAGTCATTAGCAGACGGAAACGAACCGTGTCGGAGTAAGGATTTGCTTGCACTTTTTATTCCCTATTGAAAAATATCCCTAGTTTCAACGTAGAATGTTTTTGCACAAGTTTATATAATGTTGCAGTTTCCATGTAACTGCATACATTTTACTGTCTGTTAAATATTTTCCCAGTTGAGTTTAGATTGGTATTTGACAGATATTGCGTAACATTACTTGTCTGAGTGAGCATATACGTGCATTTTTTCTTGTGTTAAAAACTGTCGCAGTTTCATGTAGAATGGTTGTTGGCGAGATAGTGAACTGTTATTGTCTCCAAGTTAGGATGTACTTGAAGAATAGTTAAAATTTTACTTAGCATTTTACTCTCTGTTGAAAATGTTCACAGTTTCATGTTGTGTGCAACAAGTGTAATGCTATGGTCTCCCGGTCGGTACAGTGATTTACTCATTGTGACAAATTTCTCCTTTTCCTGTAGAATGGTTACAGGCAATGTTATTATTCTCATTATGCATTAATTAAGCACCACTATCTAATGACCAAGCATCAATCGATGGTGCTGAGCAACTGTGAGTAATGGACTTGCTTCCTCAAGGTCCCTACACAGTGAGCGTCTCAGGGGAGGAAGATCGAACCTGTATTATAGTGATTGGACTAATTTGTTATTCTGTAGATCGGAGAAGATCCTGGCTGGACCAACACACTACGGTCAGATGATCGAATTCTGTCGGGAGAAGGGACATGGGTTTGTGCGACCGGCCGACGGAGGCGAACAGCTCTTTGTCCACATATCCGAGTGAGCAGCACAGAGAGAATTCTACCATCTGTTTAGAGTTTGGAATTCCATTTCTGTATCTGTCCACTCCGCTCAGTCGCTTATGTAATTTCGTTTTCAACTTAGTACTTGTCTCTTTCAAATTGCTTATCCACCATAGACTGCTTCTCTGCCTTGGTAAAGAGACCTTCTGTTAATGCAGTGTTTTGTATTGTCTTCTGCTTCTTTTGGTTCTCTGCCTTCCTAGGCAGATTCATACATCGAATGTCACCATTCATCACGCCTTGGTTTGTATTGTATTGTATTTATGGATTTCTAAAGCGCCTCTCACAGTACGACCTAATCAGGGGCGCTCCCAGTGCGAAAAGCCCTGCGAGAAAAGAAGTCTTAAGAGTGCGGGCATAGACAGAAGTACCCGAGTTAAGATCATAGAGCGAGTCATAGAGGGAAGATCGTTCCAGAGCAAAGGGTCAACAGACGCATCAGCGCGGTATCGGGCAGTAGCAGTAACTGATTGCGGTTTGTCATTCATAGTTAATTAACAAATATATGTATGATGTCGTAATGCAGGTGTTTTGGCTGTGCTGTTTCAGCATCGATGGGGAACTGGTGCCTAAGGGAGGGGACGAAGTCAGCTACAAGCTGTGTCCGATTCCCCCGAAAAACCTTCGGTTCGCGGCCGTTCACGTCCAGATTGTCAACATGAAGAGTGGAGTCCCACACGAGACGTGGGACAAGAGCGGCCGCAAAGTGGACTTGCCCGCTCCGCATAGCTAGACGTCGATGTCTGACGATGTGCGCTTGTGGTCTGCTGAAGTGTGGTTTGCTGACGTGTTTCTGCTGCTCTTAGAGTTTCTGCTTATGAACTGTTTTCTATCCCACAGGTTGTTGTTTGAATCGTATGGTGGCACATTATGCTCTTTCTGGCTAAGTTGTTGGGGACAGTGTTCTGCTGATACTCGACTTTTGAGGAATTATTTTGTGCGTGTAGTAACACTGTAATCGTGGCTTCTCTGGCTGTGGTTAAACGGTCAGGGATGTTGCACTTTAAGTGCTGTTGAAAGGGCATTGTGCTTGTGATACCTCTGTAAGGGGCATTTGGGCATCTCGTACGATTGTTGGGGCAATTTTGCACCTCTGGTGCCATTGTCAAATACATTGTGCTTCAGGTGCTATTTAAAATGGCTTTGTGCTTCTGGTACATTTTTCAGGGGCATTTTAAGTCCCTGTGATAGCATCGTCATGGTGATATTGTCGAGTGCTACCTTCACAGGCATTGTGCTTCAAGTGTAGATAAAAGGAGCATTTTGTGCTTCTGCTACCTTGTCAGGGGCAATTTGTATGTACCGGTATGTATATGCAAAGATTCCAAGGCACGGCTGTCTATTGAATCTTCGGAAGCGCTATTGTCAGAGACTCAATGTATCTCACAATAGTGCCTCTCATATTATTGTCAGGAGTATTGTGCCTCTGGTTCTCATGTTACTGTCATTAATATTTCCCAGCACTTAGCTGTGTTGAGCATTGAAGGCTTGTTGTTAATTTTGTTGTGGATGGAGAAAATGCAGAGATTGCATCCGATTTGAAGAACTCTTCTTTGACATGACTGTGGCAACTTAGCTACAGTCAGATTGTTATTGTAATCTGACATTTATAGAGCGCCACTTTAAGAATAAACTAATAAACTCATCACTGCGTGCTCCCGACCCGAACCAGTGAAATTATCAAAGTCGGGCATATGTGCCTGTGATGAAAATGTCAAGGTATATTTGTGATTCGGGTGCCATTTAAAAGGCATCTCGTGAAGTGGCATTTTGTGGTGTCTGCTGTTTGTATAGAGACTTTGCTTGTAGCTGATAAAAAAAACGGTTGATTATTTTCTTTGGTGAAAGTTGTATCATGAGAATTCTGCTTTCTGTGGTTGCGGCATGGTTGTAATGCTACAGCTTTTTAATTGCTTTTTATGTCGAATTGTTTGTATTCTGTGTACTATTGTTTGTTGGTATTGTTTATTACTGACAAGATCAATTGAAATGTTTGTTATCCATTAACCTGTTTTTCAGGCATATGTCTTGGTGGTCATTTCTGTTGCTGTAGTCTAGCACTGAGGATTCGAGCCTGTTACGAGCTATGTGTATAATAATAATATGATTTATATAGTGCCATAGCTCAGCTGAGGTCGAAATAAAGGGCGCTACGTGACAGTCCAGGAGAAGTTGTTACTAATCTTGCAAAGGTATTAAGTGCAATAGATGAACTACTCTCAGGATATCATAATGGTTGGTGAGACTGTTGTCATAGAGTTTGCCATCATTTTAAGAACTATGAAGGATTCTACAGTAGTGTGTTATTGATTTGTAACTTCTATGTTGCCAGTGTCTAATGCTCAAGGCATCTACCGACGGCACACCAAAAAATTCAAGCTGTAAAATGAGGTCAGTATTCAGAAGAGCGGAAGTTTCTGTGGTGACTGAAGATGCCCTTCTTGTTATGGGGGATTTTCTGCTGCATGAGTTTAGTACAGATTGATTTATGACTAAGCCTGCAGATGTCAGACTGGGTTTAGATGATGAATACGACAATTTCACTTTGAAACAATCGACCCTTGGTTGAGTTCGAATCTCAGCCAAGGTGATAATGACTTTTTTGCATACCTTCTGTAACAACTGAGGTTTGCTGAGGAAAATAAAAATTTATTTTTGTTCAAATACAGTGAGAGAACTGATTCTTCCTACCTCATGTCTGGTTTTTATGCTTCATGTTTGCCTCAGAATTATCTTGCTGAGAGTTGCTTACTTTTGACCAACCTATATCTTGCGTCTGTGCCAAATTGTCATCTGTTACTTCATCACTGTGTGATCATTATATTTAGTATTAAAAACATTTGAATCTGAGGTGCTGTTTGTCAGTGGCCAGGTGAAGAGCAGTTAGGTGTATCAAGATCTTTGAAATCCAATGAGAAATAGAGAAAAATTGACCCAAAAGGATGTCCGTGCTGAGTTTAAACGAAATCTTTGCAGTTGTTTCTGACATGTGTTATTCTGGAGACCGTGCCAAACGCCGTTGCTCCTCCTACTTTTCATCGGCCGTATTTTCTTGTGGAAAGTTTGATCTGAATAGATGTCAGTGTCTGCCTGTGATTCTAATTATAACTGAACATAGTTTATATAGCACCATGACAAAAGCAAATTTGTGAGAAGCACCTTGTGATGTGCCTTTTGTGAGCGGCGTGTTCAGAATAAGAATTCGATTGCTTCATGGAGGGAAGTTTCTTAAATGGTGCTTGCTCTGCTGAGAGGTTATCAATTGCAGCACTTTTTGTTTCATTACACTGCCTGACAATAATAGTGATGTGCAATAGTAATGATGTTGATAATTATAATTATAATAATGAACACTTTATTATGCCACAGAGGCAGAACAATAACTAAACAATACAAAAATGAGAAAAAGAAAAGCAACATCTAGCATTAATTAATAATAATAATGATGATAGAGGAATGATTTTGACTTGATATGAAAAACGAAAAATGTGTGAGTTCTGTCTTTGAAGTTTCAAAGAAAAAGTGACAGTTTGCTAAATAAATTGAACGAGGAAAAAGTAAGTATGGTATAAATGGCAATTTTGAACTACCGTAAATGTGGCCAAAAATAAGAACGATTTTTTAAAAACTTTGCTCACCCCAGCTCAGTATTAACTCGGTGTATGCCCTGTCCAATATATCTCAAGAATCTAGTTATTTATGTACTTCCGTTTTTATTCCTTGTGCATTATGAGATGTAACAGAGGCTTTGAGAGTTGATGTGCAGATCCTTTTGCTATTGTTTACTTTTAATGCTCGACCCAGGAGTGAAATTTCAGTATCTTAACAGAAGTACGTGTTCTATGCAACTGTTTCTAATGCTTCTGTTTGTTGTCATGATTCATATCTTTATTTGATTCATTACCGTTAAGATTACAGTTGCGATTACGCACACAGAATGCAGTGTTTGGACTTCTTGTTTGCTGAACTCTGTTTGCCATTGTTCTCTTCATAATCTGCATTGTATTATGGCTTCGTGCTGTTCAGGACGACTTGGTCAGAGAGCCATTGTACATAATGTCGTGTTTTATTGACTGATTGTCATAGAAGTGGTCACTGTTTGTGGTGGTCACTGTTTGTGGTCAGTTGGACATCAGAAGAAAGAAGTTCTTTTAAAATGATTCTTTACAAAGATGGGTCTTAAGCTGTCATTTGAATGTCTCCAGAGATGTCGCATTCATGACTCGGTTGGGAAGATTTTGCCACACAGTGGGTCCAGTGACAGAGGTGGAACAGTCGCTAAACCTTATTATACCGTGCATGTGTCTGGTAAGGGTTGATCTGAAACAGTTGTAGGGGCCGCTGTACCCGAAAACAAGATGTGCTCTGGTGTTGAATAGTCGGGGCCATTAGACGGGTATCATTTCAACTTTCTTTAACTAAAGTTTACCATGAACTTATTTTTGTCAGAATATTGTTATCGATTTGTTGAATTGTAACGATTTCATTGTTGATGAATTTCATGAGACCATAATTATTTTGCTTGATTGAGGCTTCTAATTTGTATTAACATGATTAGTGTTTCACATGATTAGTATTTCACGCTAATAGTATTTCACATGATTACAGGTAGTATTTCATGTTTTAGTGTTTCACGCGATTAGTATTTGACAGTGGGCGAAATCAGAATCGGTTGTTGGACCATTGACGATACGCTTCATTGCTTAGATGTGTGACTAAATCTTTGTCTAATGACACTAACGTGGATATCACACCTTAACGTCAGTTAACAGTTACATTGAGGTGACAGCAGACAGTCTAACTGTAATTTGTGTTGGGATTGTAACTTCTTTGGTTGAGTACTTGCGTTGTATTAAAGTGTATGTATTAATGTATGTATGTATCAAAACATTTATATAGCGTCTTTAACGTGCCTCACAAAAGCGCTGTACACGTGGCTATCTGATTGATCTAAACAAGTGCGTTTTACGACAGTTTGAGAATGTTTGCTGCACTTGGTTGAGTGCAACAGAGCGTGAATGCAGTGGAAGACTGTTCCGGGAGAGTAGTCCAGATTCCAGAACTGGAGAAGGTGCGACGGGTGAGAGTTGTGACTTGTAGTGCAGAGTCTCTGGGTTCGAATATCCTCTGTAACGGTTACTGTGCACTAACCTCGAGGAAGAGCTTTGCACACTTAGTACCACTGATTGCTGCTTGATTGTCAGTTGATTGATTTGATATTGCGAGAGATGTTGATTGTTGTGTTCCAATCGATTTGGTTGCTGTCTGATCAGATGATTATGTTTCATTAATTAAGAAAGGATTGGATTAGATTAAGAGAGAGAGGAGTTTTGGGAACGATTATCCTGACTGGAGTTTTCGAATCTTAACTCGCTTATAAAAATAATTCGACTACGTGGTGCAGGCTATCTACGAATCAACGTTCTTTGCCTAAAAATATCAACCAATATTCGAATTGCTGTGTTGTTCGTTGTAAAATTACAGTCGCTTTCCTAAATTTCACAGGTTGATATCAGCCGTTATATATCCAGCAGAAAGAGCGGTACCTTCTTGGTGCAGCCAAGAAGGTACTCCATCCTCCTTGTCTGATCTATTTCGACCTGTCTCCAGTGTTGTATCAATTATTACATTGCAAATGTAATTCAATTATAATTGCAATTACATGCTTGTAAATGTAATTGAATTACAATAAATTACAATTACTTGATTGTGAAAGTAATTGAATTATAATTACATTTTAACTTAACTCAATTACCAATTACTTTTCAATAGTTCCTTTAAAATTGGCAAATAATTTATAATTTTTTCAATCATTTTTAATGTACTCTATTTTTAAACTAAAACAGTCAATGTACCAAAGGCCTGTAAATTGTAATCTAGGCCTATACATTAAATTGTAGGCCTATTATAAGTTTGTCAAGTATCCAAAATACGATTTACAATTATGATCGATTAAAACAAGTTAGGGTTTATTTGAATTTAGGAGTAGAAGTTTTTCAAAATGATAGTCTGTTAGAGAACTTAGTTGATTGCGCCTGCAGGGTGAGTGAGTCAATTTGTTCAGCAGTGCTAAAGAGATGCTCAACAGGAGCTGAAGATGGAAGCTCTGTTATTTGTAGGCAGACGCAGTACGCTAGCTAAAACTGAGTGAAATAGTGCACGGATGGTCTGATAATGATGGTCAGCCCTTGCCCTTGGGGTCTATCAAAGTGTACTGTAAGATTGTAACAGAGATGTAGGGATAGAATAATGTTGACAATTATGTTGCCATATGCAATCATAATGCAGAGCAGTGTATTCAATTAAACGGGTGACCAATGCCACTGACCAGGGTCAACCCGGCAGGCTGTCATCTTTGCTGACTTTTTCAAAGTAATTCGTAATTTACACTTCATTCAATTACAAATGACATGCAATATTGTAATTGAAATACAATAACTGGACTGAAAATGTAATTCAATTACAATTACAATTACAGAACTTGTAATTCAATTACGTAATTCAATTACATGTATTTCAATTACTGAACAACACTGTCAGACCGATATGGGAACAATGTGCCACGAGCCCAACATCACGAGCCCACTTATCGCCCATACAAATATCGGACGTCGCAGATGTTGGTTAATGGGCTTGAGACATCAGGCCCAAGTGGGCTCGAGGTGGGCAGCCCACGAGCCCACTAATCGCCCATTCAAAAAGTCGGATGTCGCAAATGTTGGTTAATATGCTTGAGACATCAGGCCCAAGTGGGCTCGAGGTGGGCAGCCCAAGCCCACGAGCCCAGTTGTCGCCCACCTTAAAGTCGGACATTGGAAATGTCGGTTAATGGGCTTCTGACCTCAGTCCTAGATGGGTTCGATGTGGGCAGCCCAAGCCCATGAGCCCACTTGTCTCCTATATACAATTTTGATCTGATAATGGGCTCCTGATCTCGTGCCCAGATGGGGCTGATATGGGCTAGCCCAAGCCCACAAGCCCATATAAAAAATTTTTGGGCTCGATATGGGCATGTTGGCAGGGTAGGCCTATGCACTGCTGTTGCGGTCTGTCAACTGGTTTATATGGCCTATTGAATAAACGAAAATTATTATTAAGGTTCATAGCCTGACTCCTGAACTGGGGTTTAGAAGTCAGGCTACGAGATGTAGGCCTAATTGCAATAAATAGCCTATCTGATCCATCCTACGAAATCATCAAACCTGACCTCTCGCAATAGGCTATCTCTGTAGGCCTACAGGTCTTTCACTCAAAAGAGAAACCGATGCTGTTTCAAAATCCTATCCTGATTACTCCACTTCCCCTTACATATCCGATCGCCGTTTCAACTCGATAATCACCTCCCAATCAATCAATTATTATATTCGTTTATTGAAAATAATCAAACTGACACACCCGGCCGCAACTTAGCCGTCTGACTTTGCCTGCCTGACTCTTTGGATCTCGACCTGGAACAGATTTCACCCTGCCTATCGATTATGTTTTGACCAAGCGCCTGTGAATAAGCTGGTTCCCGTGACTTCGTTTTTTGGGAGCTCTAAACCAGTGGCGGCACTACACCAGGGCAAGCAAGGGCAAATGCCCTGGTAAAAAGCCTTTGCTCTGGTCGTTGCCCTGCCAGAATTTTTGCCCTGCCGAGAATTTATTTGGGGCATAAATGGCCCCTGCACTGGTTACTTGTATGTTTGCTCTGGTTATGCCCTGGTTACAAAAAATGTCTGGCGCCGCCACTGCTCGAAACGTTTCAAGATTAGCCTACAATACAATACGATTCAAATGAAAATTTATAGCGCGCTTTAACATTACAAATCTTGCACGAGAGCGCGTTTCGTTGTGTAGGGCCTACCTTAGTCAAGAGGGCTAGATGGGGAAGGAAACTTAGGAAAGTACGTAGGCCCTGCCGCCTACATGAGAAAATCTCTTGTAAATTAGGCCTTTATCTTTGGCCCATTGTTCGCTTACTTCCTGGTTTAATTATGGTAAACCTAAGTTGAATATAACCATTATTATCATCTTAGGGTAAACCTGACGTTATCTTCAATTTTTTTACTTAGTTTCATTAGCAGTTCAGTTTTCTTCTGAAGGTTTAGTCCAATCAGGTGTCAGTCACAAACATAGAATATTACAGCTCATAGCCTAGATTTTAATTTGAGATTGGCGCTTTGCAAGGCTCTAATTTTAATTATCGGGGATTTATTCACGTTGAAGCGGTCTATCTTTAGCCTAACTATAGACCAATATTTTTAGTCTCCATTGTACCACGCTTTGTGCCCTTCCTTTTGTCGTAAAACATGGCTTTCGCTTTGTTCGCTCAAGTACGTAGTAGCGCCTAACCTCTTGACCTTTCCCATAAGTCTTTGAAGTTAAGATGGCGGCGCTGTAGCTGTGGGGTTCGATTAGAAGAGGGACTGATTTAATCGGGTGCCATCTAGGTAAGTAGCCGTCTATTTCACCCCTTTTTTCGTTCGTACCCCCAGTTGGGGGTGTCGTGCAAAATAATTCGGGTTTATTCCGCCCCGTTTTGCGCCTGGAAACGCGATAACCGGAGCGGAAGGACGGTTCTCCCGCCGCGTTTTCCACGGTGTGTCTAGCCCGTTGTTCAGCGTGTGTGTGTGTGGATCCTTTGTTCGGGGACTGACGCACGTTTTCCAGCGGATCTTCTTCTTATTCATGGTTTTTCCAGGTAGGACGAACGCGTTCCGTTCTCTCGATGCCAGTTCTAAGGATGCAGGAGACGAGTTGGGACGAATCGCGACTGATGTTGGTGAACGGCGGAGGGGGCCAGGACCAGGACCTGATGACTAGCGGTAGACAAAGCGCCTCAGCCCGGTCGCAGGACGACGCACGTGTCAGCTACTTTCCGAGGACACAGGGAGAAGTGACCCAACAGTATAACATGCATCAGGTAGAAGCTTCTTATTTGATTTTCCTACGAGTTTTTCGATGTATATTCGCGAATTTTCCGAATTTCCGACCGAAAACACGAAATAGATACGTCATGTCGTGTTATGAAATGAACTCTTGTGGCATGGGCAAAGGGTTAGGGTTAGCCCCCGATACTTATAGTATCAGGGGCTGAAGGATTTATACAGTATTTTCGGGCGTGCTGAGCGGACTTTTGGGATTTTCCGAATTTTCGTCTGAATACACGAAATAGATGCGTCATGTCGTGTTGCGAAAAAACCTTGTGGCATGGGTAGACTTATAGTATCGGGGGCTGAAGGATTTATACAGTATTTTCGGGTGGACTGTTCGGATTTTCCGAATTTCTGTCCAAAAACATGAAACAGATGCGTCATGTCGTGTTGTGAAATGAACCCCTTGTGGCATGCAACATGTTTTCTTTGTTAATTGGAGCCATTACGTAACTGCTCGGTGGTTAATTGATAATTAATTAAATTCGAGGGAATGTTGGTCCAGTTCATTTGTAGGACTTTTGCTTGCGGGTTTGAAGGCAAGCATTTAGTATTGGGGTGCGTGTATTTTCTCCTGTAATTTTAGTCGTCCAGTCGGTTAGGGGTAAGGTTTAGAAAACATTTGCGCAGCATGCCAAAAGATACCGTCCGATGCCCGTAAACTTACGCACCCCGATACTAAATGCTTGCCGGTTTGAATACCACCAGTTTAATTTCCTGTTGAAATTCTATGCCAGTCGTAAATTGTGACCGACCTGCTAAGTTACCCAGTTGAGTTACCTCATGCCAGTTGTAATGTGTGACCTGCTAAGTTGGGCGCGGGCCGAATCCCCGAAACTTGACTCCCCGAAACGAATTTCGGCCGGATCCCCGAAATTGATTTTCTAAGTCCGACCCGAATGAATATAATTAGCAAATAAACATTTGAACAGGCAGTATATCGAATACATAAAGTTCAAGCTAGGTCTTTGTCATGTTTACAATTTAACGTTGAATAGTTTGGCCACTTTCTAGAAAACTGTTTTCGGGAAATCGGGCTTTTGTCTATTTTCAGCGTTTTCGGGGATTTGGGATTCGGGTTGACCCCGCAAAGTTACCCCAGTTAGTTATCCCAGTCACTTCAGTCAAAAGTGCATGAATCCTATAGATGAGCCTCTCACTTATAATGAAAAAAAACATATATTTAATATGCACTTAGACATCTAATATGCAAGTAAACATGTTTATTATGCTATTAAACAGTCATGCAATACTTGGTTTAACCAGGTGACCTGGTCCTACTAAATCGTGACCTGACCCAGTTAATTTGCAGTACGTTGGCAATGACTAAATGATTAACTCCAATTTTTTTTACACGTTGCAACAAATTACAGTTAGTTTGACCCTGGTTGCTGTTTTTGTTTATTTCTAGTAGCCTTTTTATGTTTTATATTTGGTGGTCATTATCGAACTAAAAATAAAGTCTTTTATTCTTTTAGTAGCAGTAGTTGCTGTTGTAAGGACATTTCCCTGGTAAGGGAATTTTTATGCTGTGACCTATTTATGTTTTCTTAAATTCCTGTTTCATACTCGCTACGCCCCAGAAGTCCACAATAGAATAATACTGAAGGCAAACTCTCTATCTCGTAAAACATTTGTCACACGGATGCTTTATACTTAATTTTTTTTAATATTTGATGATCTTGTACACCAAAATGCGGTTAGCAGTTGGTTTTTCAATAAAGGATATACGTACTTACTTACTTACTTATTCAAGTACTGGCTTGTAAGTCCTGAACACTGTGGGGGTCTTCCTGATTCCTGAAAGTGGTAATAATGCAACATTAACCGAATTCATTAAAATAATTTTTCTACCAGTTGTTCGAATCCTGAAAACTTGTATGGACTAGTCAGCCAATATTCTGAATACTATATTAGAAAATATCTCACAAAGTTGGGTTTGCTCAGAGAATTCTACTTTAACGTAGAAATTGGATTTTGGGGATGGCAAAAATTCTTTGTTGGTGGAATAGGGTGTCGGGGATTGGGTAGGCACCCGCTGTGGGTAAGGAAAAAATTACATGCAATACTGTAGCATAACTGAAGAGGCCAGGCATATCTTGTAATTAGATTTGTTCTGTGTAAACAAGTTTTTTGCTGATTCTTGTTTTACAGGCGCTGACCGTGTCAGAGATAGAAAGGGAGTTCCATCGAATGTCGTTTGAGAATCCAGGGGTAAGAATTCCTCATTTACACTGCCTGTCTAGAGGAAGAAGTAAGTCCCTTAAGCCAGTGCTTCCCAAAGTGGTGGTCCGTGGACCAGTGCCGGTCCGTGAACCTTCACTTAGTCGGTCCGCAGAGTGAGTCAAGAAACTGGTCAAATTGTCTCGGAATCAAGAAATGGCTATTATTTTTTAAAAGTCATAAAAACACTTTCTAGGCTAGCAGTTGAAGGGCAATAGAGTCATTGAATTTGCTAAACATGCAATTAAATCAATTTTAATACATATTTGAGGAATCTATTTTATGTGATAGAAAAAAGAAATAATTAATAAATTGGGCACCGGTCCTCCTGCAGTGGGAACATTCCTGCCGGTCCGTGACATTGAAAAGTTAATTGAAAAGTTAATTGTGACACTGAAAAGTTTGGGAAGCACTGCCTTAACTATAATTGAGGCTCATGGGTACATGCGTGAAACTTCATCTTCTTGTCCTCAGCATATGTAGTGAAGGCAAATGTATGTATGTATGTATGAGCACTTGTTATAGCGCCCCTACACCACCGCGCCCCATAAATGGCCAGTCCTCTCCCTTGCCGTCTCATCTTCCCACCGAAGGTGTACGGTCAGTGTACTCATTATAGCTGAGTTGGCTATGGGGTGAAGGTGAAGCAGAAATCTCCAACTCCAACCAAATTTCTGCCCAGTGGGGATTTGAACCCTCTGAGCACACTGCCGGTCTAGTCTGGTGCTAAATACTGTGCTGTAGCCTCGTTATGGTTTTGGCATACATGTGGTTTGTGCTTAGAATTAAGGCTTGTTTGGCATGTTTCCTAAAATGTTTGGCAGATTTCTGGGTCTGTTTTCTGGCATGTTCTTCTCATTGTAGGGCTTGATTTGTTTTGGCATTTAATAAAATAGCTTGGTGTCAGAAATTTGGTTAGAGAATTCTGTTCTGTGTGCCCCTCCTAGCCAACTCAGCTATAATGAGTACACTGATGTTGGTGGGAAGTTCAGACGACAAGGGAGAGGACTGGCCACCCACCCTCATATGCCGAGGCTAAGAAGATGAAGTCATTAACACTTCATACCCATGGCTGCCTCAGGGCTAGCTTATTGGACTGCTCTTCTTGGTGGGAAAGTGATTATGGTGTGAACTTGTACAAACCAATGGTTGGTCTAGGGTTCGTAACTTGTCTTTGCTGGGATGATCGTCCAGGGCTGGTTTTCGGATTGCTTATTTTTGGCATTTTGTTGCAGTTCAATGGCTGGATATACGTACCAAACTTTCCATTGTTTTTTGTGGTGTTATTTTTAAGGCAAAGTATTTGATGACTTGGGCTGTATGAAAATGAGTAGTGTGGAAATGGAAACTATTGTCTGGTTGCTCCCTTGTCTCATACTTCCCACTTTGAATGCAACATTGTTCAATCACTCAGTCAATCAATCAAAGGGATCAAACGTTCAATCAGAACTTATATAGCGCCCCTTCAATACCCCTACTCGGAGGAGCTCCCAACCCAGGCCAAGTGGAAGAAAGTAGTCTTTAGTATCTGATGACACTGAGATCAGGAGACGTTTGGGAGAAGGTGAATTATAATGGGAAGCCCATTCCATGTTGATGGACCAATCACGGAGAAAGAATGTGTCGGGACTGCATTGTGGCAGAATGGGCAAAGGGCAGCTTTGGTTGGCTCTTGTTCTGAAATTTTCTATTGTTCTGAAATTTTCTATTGTTGTTGATGTTGCTGCTCATTTATTGAATAATGTTTGCACTTTAAAATGATTCACAGTGAGACCCAAGTGAAATAGTGAATTTTTATATTGGTGTTGGTGGCCTAATAATAATAACAATAATAATGTAATAGTAATAATAATAATAACAGCTTTAACACTGGCCTTGAGCACTTCTTTTGTTGACCCTATTTCCGAGATTTCTACTCAGGCCCTTCCAGTTATACTAGATTTTGACATAATAATCGGAGTTTCACGCCGATCTTCCTTGAGCAAATGCGAATAATAATAACAATGCCCAGGGTCCCTACGCGGCGTTTATTAATTCAAAGTTACAAGTACCAGGCTGCAAGGCACTAGTAACAGATGATAACAAGTTTAACAGGAGTTGAATTAAATGTATGGCAACCTACTAGCCGCCCATCTGTCCTGCTCATTTTACTGTGGCCCCTAGGGAGTGGAAGGCCAAGTCAATTATAATGGGACTAGTGGGTTTCGAATCTATTATTATTATTCATGCAAGCTTGTTAATTCTGGAAAGGATGTATCTTGGTGTGACTAAACAACATAGCTGCTTTGATGAGGGTTCACTTAGAGTTGTGTTTCAGTTTGCTTAACAGCTGCACGATTTTACTTACTTCAAATCTGACTTTCAGTTTGCAGGGTCTGGTTTGCTTTTCATTCATTGACTAATTTTAGCACTTAAAAATGATTCACAGTGAGACCCACCTGAATTTATACATTATTGTTGGTGGCATAATAATAAGTAATATTTCTAATAGGATAATAATAATTGGCCTTCAATATGCTTTCCAGGAATCATAGTGGCCCGTAGGCCAAAAAACAATCTGACAACTCCTGAAATGCTAACATGAGTGATAATGAATAATGTAAATTTGTTCATTAGAAAATTTGCATTTAAGGAAATTAGTAAATATTTTTATTTGGATGGCTCTGGGGTAATAGTTTAAAATTCGTAGGCTCTGTTGTTGGAGAATATTGTCTATTGGTGAGTAATTATTCAGCACACACATTTCGATGTTTGAGCTTTTATAATAAAGTTCTATACCAATTGATAATAATTATTTCGTTTATGAATTCAAAGTTGCAAGTACGCAGTAAGATTACACGATACAGTAGTAACCGATGATAACATGTTTGAGCAGTAGAATCTAAATAGTATGGCTTGCCTGACTAGCCGTCCATCTGTCCTGCTCATTTTACAGTGGCCCAAAATGGACAGTGAAGGCCAAGTCAACGCTAATGGGGCCAGTGGGTATAGAATCTGTGTCCTAATCTTCATGCCAGCTTGTTACCATTCAACCATCTCCCCGCCTAGACATCTGAAGTTTAAATAAAAATGTAAGTTTGACTTATTAGCAAAAAGAAATGATTGAATTTGGGATATGGAGTGCTTAGGGGTAGTAGTTTAAATTCTCAGTAGGCTTTGTTGCTTGTTGGATGTCTGTTGGTGAGGAATTATTCAGCACACACATTTCGATGTTTGAAATGAAACTTCGCTTTGGCATGTTGACGCAACGGATTACTGAATTTGGGATTTTTGAGTGTTGAATAACAGATCAGGTATTCAAATGACTCTGCTAGACAAAGTCATTCAACGAAGATTCTGATGGTTGGACATGTATAGAGAATGCTAAGGATAGCAGTGGACTTGACAAATGACTGAGGACAGTGGAGATTATTTATAAGTACCCATCGCCGCCAATAATGCAAAATGAGCCATTGTGTGCATTCTGTTACGTTGTGATGATGTGCTTAATACTGTTATGCTGCATTGACTTTATAGGAGAAAGAATCGAGGAACCTGTGGGAGAATGACAAGGGTGGTGGAGGTGGTGGCGATGGGCCAAAGGGAATCTTCGTTCCTAACCATCCGTGGATGACTCAGGAGGATAGCTGGGCAGCACCAAACGTGGCCGGTTAGCAATTAACGATGTTTACGATTATTTACTAATTACACCTAAGACTCTGTATAATGTGTTTTATTATAAAACAAAATCTGATATAACTTGGATCCTAAAATTGGTCCAGCAATGGAAAGAACTGAAAACATGACCTGACAGTTTTTGGTAAAGCTGGCAAAGATGGTACTGTAAGAAGAGTTTCCGGTGTACTTATTTTTCATAACACATTTTGGCGGCGATGGGTACGAATAAATAATCTTCATTGTCCTCGGTCATTTGTCTAATGCGTTGCTACCTTTAGTGTTAGTCCAAGTGATGTTTTATCCTCATTTATGTTGTCCATCCAGCATAGTCTTGGTCTGCCTTTGTTTCTCTTTCCTTTGAATCTTACATGTAGTGCATTGTGTGGGCTTCTGTCTACTGACATTCCATCTACATATCCAAACAACATTATGGTGCTGTATAAATGTTCCATTGCAGTTACATTGTTTGGATTTATTGTGATGAGTATAACATTTCATAATTTATTTCACTTTTGTTTTGGTTATTAGCTGGGTAACTGGCTATTAGCTTTTGTTTTGGCTATTAGATGGGTAACTTTTGTTTTGGCTATTAGATGGGTAACTTTTATTTTGGCTATTAGATGGGTAACTTTTATTTTGGCCATTAGATGGGTAACTTTTATTTTGGCTATTAGATGGGTAACTTTTGTTTTGGCTATTAGATGGGTAACTTTTATTTTGGCTATTAGATGGGTAACTTTTATTTTGGATATTAGATGGGTAACTTTTGTTTTGGCTATTAGATGGGTTGAACTTGAACGAGCTGATCACAGCGACGCGAAGGCGACCCGGAAGCTTTCCAGGTGCGTCGGAGTTGCCTCCAGTCATGTCTCCGCGCTCTGTCGAAACAACGAGCCTCGGCATCAACATGGCAGAGTACGTGCTCGGAACGTCTCCACTTGGGAAAGAACTGGACAACAGATTGCCCGGAATGCACCGATTTGTAAGTGGAAAGCAATTGTCTGGCATTAAAATATCTTAATATGCATATGAGATGTATGTTTACATCTATGTGTGAGTATGCTTAGCAGGCTGTTTAACTATCTGTGTGTCAGGGATGGGCAGTAATTGAAATTACGTTATTGAAATTACTTGAAATTGGGCAATTTGTAATTCAATTACATTTCCCATGTGTCTTGTAATTTGAAATTACATTTCATGTCACAAAGTTATTTGTAATTCAGTTACATTTTTCCAAGTAATTTGCTGTGTGTATACATGCATGTCTATCTGTCTGTGTCTGAATATGTCTATGTATGATTGTATGTATGTATGCCTGTTTGTGTGTATGTAGGCCTAAGTGTGTATAAAGGAACTGCATGTGCGCTGAATTAGAACACAGAACTTTTCTTCTGTTGCTTACTAAACGGTTGATTTATGCCTTTAATAGTTGAAGTATTGTTGGGGTGCTCAATTGTTTAGTGGTTAACGTGCTGGACTGTCAATCGAGAGGTTTGGGGTTCAAATCCCCACCAGGGCAGAAATATGGTTTGAGCTTTCTGCTTCACCTTCACCCCTTAGCCAACTCAGCTATAATGAGTACACTGACCGTGCACTGTTGGTGGGAAGATGAGACGGTGAGGGAGAGGACTGACCACCCGACAAATACCATGGCGTAGAAAATGAAGCTACTAACACTTCATACCTATGGGTGCCTCAGGGCTTGCTTTCGGGACTGCTCTTCTCTTCTGAAGTATTATTATTATACATTTATTAAACATTGATATCAAGTGACCAAGCACCAGTCAGTGGCACAGAGCAGTTGTGAGTGAAGGATTTGCTCAAGATCCCTGCACAGCAACCGTCTTGGGGAGGAGGATCGAACCCGTACTTGGCATTACAAGTGAGTGCTGGAACCAGTCGGCTACCATTTCCCAAATGTGACCCAAGGGATCAAAATGAGTCGCATGTCGGAAATTTTAGAATATGAGTATTTTACATATTCTTAAAGACCGCATGTTTTGCTTTAAAATGACACCAAAAGTTTGCTTCTACCTTATATTTTGACAAAGTTACGAATGATTATGTTTTTAAATTTCACTTATTTTAATATATAATCACAAAAATAAAAGTATTCTCTGTACAAAATTCTGAAAATACACATTAAAACAGTGATGGGCACAGTTTTTTTTTCGAGGGCCACATTTTTTTCGGGGGAATGGGCGCGGGCCGCAAAGGAATGTTCCAATAGGAAATTGAAACTTATCTATAGTTAACAAAGTCATTCTGCACACAGGTTCAATAAAGTGTGTACAGTCACAATAGTTTGAATAGTGACTGAATCTATTCAATCGGCAATGTACTGAATGTTGTCGTAACGCGGTGAGTAGCTGTTAATACTTGTTCGTAGCTGACATATCAAGTGGTCTTGAGTAAGTCTATTTCGCAATTTGTTCTTGACAACATTCATCTGTGAGAACAACTGTTCGCAGCAGTAAGTACTCCCAACCATACATAGCAGCTTGTTAGCAGCAGTCTTAAGTGTTGGATATGAGTACTGATTAACAGTCTGCCAAAATTCCGCTGGATTCACTATTGCATGAGATCGGGCAAGTTCATCGTCACTTTGAATCTCCAATATTTCTAACTGTGCTTTACTGACATCATTGACGATAGAGTCAGTGAAGTCGTTCGGATCAAACGTGAATGGATTTCTGAAAAAGTGAAAGTGTACTTTCATATCGTTACACTCACGAAATCGTAGTTGAAACTCTTGCAACAGATTGTCTACCTCCGCAACGAAGTCACACTGTTCAGGATACGCTCCTTCTGCTTGCATTATTTCGCCAAGACAAGGGAAATGTGTCCAGTTCATGGCAGACAAGTGTGTTTTGAACAATGTCAATTTACTCTTAAATGCATCAATTGTAAAGATCATGTCTGACAAACATTTCATCTGTCCTTGCAGTTTCAAATTCAAGTCATTTAGGTGTTTGGTGATGTCAGTCAAGAACGCAAGTTTTGTTAACCAACTGTGATCACACAATACTTCATGTTCTCTGTTAATATCATGGAGAAAAGCAAGTATCTCAGTTCTCAAATTGAAGAAGCGTTTCAGCACATTTCCACGTGAGAGCCATCTGACGTTATTGTGATAAGTGAGGTCATCAAAGTTTTTATCCTCGATTTCTGAGATAAATTCTCGAAACTGTCTGTGTCGCAAAGGTGACGCTCTAATGAAGTTAACAATGTTAACAACTTCTTTGAAGACTTCTGCAAACCCAAGTTTACCGGCACAAAGATTTTCTTGGTGAATTACGCAATGATAAGACAAAAATGCAGGAAATTTGTCGTCTGCACGCAGAAGACCAATTAAACCATTGTGTGAACCCATCATGGATGGAGCACCATCTGTGGCAACGGAAACAAGTTTCTCCGGTGGGATATCAAAACGATTCAATAAAGAAATTAATGCATGATAAACGTCTTGTCCACGTGTTGTCGACAACAATGGCTCCAAATTCAGAAACTCGTCCTTTGTGCAGCCGTCTGAAAAAACCATTCTTATGAATACTGCTAGCTGTGCAATATCGGTAATGTCACAAGATTCATCAAGACATAAGCTGTAAAATTGGCACCTTGTTATGTCTTCTTTCAGTTGAGCTTCTATGTCCACATTTATTTCATCAGCTCTGCGTGTTATGCAGCGCCTGCTAAGAGAAACTGCGTTGAATTCAGCACGAACTCTATCTTGTATTTTCTTATCGTCACTGAACAAAGTAGACGTAACTTCAGAAAAACATTCCTTAAGAACATCAACGTCCGAAAAAGGCTTCTTATGTTTACACAATGTCCATGCAACTTTCAGCGACGCAACATATGCCTTCTTCTGTACAGTCTGTGCTTTACTGAAAATTGTCTGCTGTCGACTGAGCTCACTTTTGAGGAAATCAACGCGCTTCTGCCGCTCGGTAGACTTCGCAGGATATTTCCTATTGTACTCAACATGTCTGGACTCGTAATGGCGCTTAACGTTGTATTCCTTGTTCACTGTTATCGATTCCTTGCAGATTAAACATATACTACCGGAGCCTTGTAATGTTGTGTTTGGTGTAACGAAATAATCTAACAACCATGCGTCGTGAAATAATCTGTTTTCTGACGACAATTTACGTTTTTTGTTAATAGACGCCATGATTTATCCGAAAGAATAAAAATCTTTCAAGAATGATCTAATTTACTGCTTCCCTAGGCGGCGCTAATTTCACTGCAGCTAAGGATTAATAAGTAAGCAAAGTCAACACATGATGTCAATATTATGCTAGAGTGCTAGACGTCGACGATCAACTGCAAAAATTACGTTTCCTGCATAAAACTTTATTTGAAAATTTAAGTTGTCTTAGGATTCTCGGCGGGCCGCACATTTAAGTTGTCTTAGGATTCTCGGCGGGCCGCACAAAAGGAGTCCGAGGGCCGCATGCGGCCCGCGGGCCGCACTTTGCCCATCACTGCATTAAAACAATGAATTTCATCAAATGTGAGAAATCAGAAATGTAAAAAAAAAATTTCACCAATTTTCATTAAAATCTGAAAATAAGAAAAAGTTACATCTGATCATATTTTGCTGATTTCCTAGGAATGTAAATTGCCAACATCCGACTCATTTTGATCCCTTGGGTCATAAATATACGTTGTTGTTGATGTGTGTCCAGGTTGGTGGTGGTGACGCCGATAACGGGAAGTTGCCAGTCGATAAGAGTGCGAGGATGTTTGACGTGGATGTTAAGCAAGAACAGGATCAGGGCAGCCTACATCTTAACGGCACAATGCAGAATGGACTCGAGGAAAAAGCGTTTAGGTAAATACCCTCGTTTTCTGTTTAAACCGATGATGTAGAAGCATTGAAATGTAATAGATTCAGGGTCGCCAAGATCCTGGAAAATCTGGAAAGTCTTGGAATTAGACTTTGAAAAGTTTAAGGCCTGGAAAACCTGGAAAAACATGTGCTTTCCTGGAAAGTCATGGAAAAATCATTAATAGACATTTCTAATCATATTGTTAAATTTCAATAAATAAATTACTTTGATAAAACAATTAGAAAGTAGGTCCTTTTCTGTCTAAAATAAGTCTTAAAAGTCGTGGAAAAAGGTCATGGAAAGTCATGGATTTTTATTTTATTAACCTGGTGGCAACCCTGTGGATTGGAATGGAATATAGTTGACAGATGGCATGGATGTTACAAGTAAATTGTACCTACTTCTGTCATTTGTAGTCGTGCGCCGGGAAGTCGCCAGAACTCTCCGACTTCCATCGAAGCGACTTCACACGTGTCGCAGCTGAAGCACCAGGCGTCGATATCGGAGGGTCTGCTCCATTCTTGCCAACCGGCGTCTCTTCCGATGTCCGCAATGCAGATGAACAATCTGTCGCTGGATGTTGCGTCCTATGAGGTGATGGGCTACGACCCGTTCCAGACGAGCTACGGCAACCAGCTCCTGGCGCCACCACATGTTCCACCACCACCATTGGATTCACCCAACTTCAACATCGACTACAGTCAGCAGGTGTGTTCGGCCATCTAATAATAATAATAATAATATCGTATGTATGTATGTACATGTATGTATGAATGTAGGCCTATGTATGTATGTATGTTTGTATGTATGTATAATAATAATAACAATAATAATAATATCGTTTCTTTAATGCAGCGCCTGACAAACGCACTGCACTGTACATGTACATGTTATGACAATTATTAAGCAATTCATAAAAACACAAATTACAGAAGACATAAATCTTAACTACTAACAGAACAGACAGCCTGCAATACACTTAACGCGTTTCTGTTGTAACTTGTGTTTCATTGTATTTCGTTTATTCATAGCTAGCTGTGAAAATGCATCCAGTAACAACATAATTAACAGTTATGGTATTAGCTTTGGATGCTGCACAGTTCAGCACTATAAGTATAGTTCTAACGGGGCTGATTGGATTGTTGGTTTACAATGTTGAGAGTGAGACTGGGCGAGATTCCAGAAAGCTGCTTACAATTACATTTACAATTACATAATTACATTTACAATTACATAATTACAGTTACGTAATTATAATTACAACTGACTGTAACTGCTATTTTATGTAGTACCAGTTTGAGAGGAACTCATTGTGAGAGGGATTCCCCACCTCACTGCAAAAGGGCAGCGATCAAATAGAATGGTTTTCTAGGCTTATGTGAAAGAATTACTGAAAGGCCTGAAAGCTTATGTTGACTGCAAAGTAGCTTATAAATGTTGAGTGTAGAGCAGCTTATGTTGAGTGCAAAGCAGCTTATGTTGAGTGCAAAGCAGCTTATAAATGTTGAGTGTAGAGCAGCTTATGTTAAGTGCAAAGCAGCTTATGTTGAGTGCAAAGCAGCTTATGTTGAGTGCAAAGCAGCTTTTGTTGAGTGCAAAGCAGCTTATGTTGAGTGCAAAGCAGCTTATGTCAGGGTTGGGTTAATGCCGGCAACAACCTATTGTTGCCGGGACAGTGGCAATAACCGGTTATAGCCGGTTATTGCCAGTTGTTGCCGGCCGGTTATTGCCAGTTGCTGCACATTTTCTCCAAAGTAAGGGAAAGGCAAATGAAAATCATATTTCACTGCACAGACTGCATAGTATTAATAAATGTTTCTTGTGAGAAATTAAAACTACTGTAGTAAATCTATATTACCCCTTAGTATAAATGTAGTTAAAGTCAACTATATGAGATTAAGATAAAAAAATTCTGACCTACAGTTCAACTACTCCAAAACAAACTGCCATTTGCACTGCAGTAGTAATATTCAGGTCACCAGGGTCATTGCCTTTTCTATATACTTACCTGGTAGTATATAATTTATTAATAGTTTATAGAAGCCAATGGTTTGGCAAAATTTCTAATTCATAATTACACAAGTCGATATTGACTGTACTTAATATGAAAAACTTGTGTAAATGTCTTTTATTAGGAAGAAATTATATGGTTATTTAAATCAGGTGATTTTTATAAGGAAAACTTAAATGATTTAAAGCATGATATATTTAAAATCAATCAACTCTGTAAAGTAGCAAGCCAGAAGAAATAAAAAATTAAGCTAACTGTGAAGATTCCATATTTTATTACCACAATAATGAATGGTTTCTATTTTTGCCAAAAGGTTTTGGCATTTTTGCCAAGAGGTTGTTGCCATTATTGCCAAGAGGTTGTTGCCGGGACGGTTATAGCCATGGCAATAACCGGTTATAACCGGCTGTGGCAACAACTTGCCAACCCTGGCTTATGTTGAGTGTGGAGCAGTATACGTTGAGTGCAAAGCAGCTTATGTTGAGTGCAAAGCGGCTTATGTTGAGTGCAAAGCAGCTTATGTAAAGTCAAATCTGTGCTCTTAACATTAACACTTCTGAGTAGGTATCTGGATTATGGTAAATGGCAGTATAGAAGTCGTTGAATTAGATAGGAAAATAATGTGGTTTGACTGAACATGTTGTTTCTTTGGGGCAGATGATGCAGGCCAGACAGCAGCAGGGCCAGATAGCAATGATGCCACCTGGGCAGCCACAGTACGCTCTCTCATCTGATCAGCTTCTTGGTAAGTCCTTGGTTGGGCAGTTCTATTCCAGCATGTATGGATATTTTGTGTAGTGCTGTTTGAAATATTTACATCTTATTGATATGTTGTGTCACTGTTAAGTGAACTGAACTGTGGTGTAAAACGATAGGTGGTGTGTTAGAAGTTGACCTGCTGTGATGCACCCTGGGGTTGAATTGTTTGTTTGAGAGATGAATGATTTACCTTGGGATTAAATGATACCCAGGAGTTGAATTATCTGTGTAAGATTTGAATCATTTGCCCAGCTGCTATGGCTAAAACGCGAGCCTTTGCCTTCTTTGGCCCTGCACTATGGAAGCAGCTTCCTCCTTTCACATGTTCCTGTTTATTAACTGGTGGGCCAAGTGCTTCTTTTCGTTGTATGAAGACCTCTTTCTTTTCTCTGGGTCTTTCGCACTGGGAGCGCCTCTGATTGGTGTGCACTGTGAGAGGCACTATATAAATTGATAAATACAATACAATGAGGTGGACGATGTTCTTGGGTATTAAAAGATTTCATGGCATTGATGTGGTTACCAAAGTGTTGTCTGCTTTACCTGAGGGTTTAATTACCCAGAAGTTACCGTGGTGGCAACAAGCTCTACCTGAGGGTTTAATTATTTACTATGGGGTTGACTGATATACCCAGAAGTTACCCAGGTGGCAGTGGTAAAACAGGCATTGTTGGTTGCCTCTGTGTCCTGGGGTGTATGTAGGACTGGTATCTGGACATTCCCCTCACCCCACCCCAACAGTAAGTAGGTAACTCTACCATTGTCCAGGATAACTGTCATTCATCCAACTTCTATTGAAGCAAAGACCTTCTTTCATCAATCCAACTTCTATTCAAGCAAAAGATTTCTTTCATAAATCCAGCTTGTATTTAAGGAGAAGAATTTCTTTCATCAGTCCAACTTCTATTAAAGTTAAGAATTATTTTCAACTGTCCAACTTCAGGGTTGTGTCTGGGGGAGGAATGTCCTAGACCCTGTAGTACTGTCTCATCTGGCTATCGTGTAATCCCAGCCCGTTGTCCCTGACTTGCCTAGGTAATGTCTTGGTAATATTGTTGTGGTTTCATGTGATTGTGTTGCATGTTGGTGTATTCTGTGTTGCATAGACTGCATGCATGATGTAAAAGATTCTGTTGATATTTGGATTTCTTTCTGGAAAGTTCTGTATTTGGGATTTGTGACTATTCAGTTCAACTGCTGTCAACCTGTTTCTTGTTTATCTTGCATGTTGTTACACTTGCTTCATTCAGTTGGTTCGATTGATTCTGAAAGTACTTGCATGACGTTTATTGTGGCATGCTGGATACTGAAAGTACTTGTATTGATACGTGTTGCAGTAATCTAGATCCTGGAAGTACCTGTGTAATTTTGTTCTTGTACTTATACTCAAACTATTTGAATTATTTATATTATGATGTACAATTGACTGGTGTGAGCATTGCTTTTTCATATTGGTGAATGATGATATGTGATGTAGTGGCAACAGCATTGGTACTGTTTCTGCACTACAGTGTGATTTTACCCGACTTTGTACATAGGTGGTAGCTAATGTGTTATGCGTGGTATTATTTTTCCTTATTGCTGTCAAGTAACTGTTTTTGCTTGAATTGTCCATTTGCATACATTTTTGGCAGTTATCGGCTGGGAAGAAAAGTGGCCATTATTGTTGTAGTAATTTCTGTGCACGTTTGATGATCCCATTCGAGAGAAGAAAACTTTTGCAATTCTGAGCCTTGCTTTGGTGCTGTAAACAAGCATCCTGTATTCACTTTCTCTAAGCAAGTTTTGAGTGGATGCGCAGTAGGGACCTGCAAATCACGAATTTTAAATCGAATCTTGAATCGAATTGTGGGTAAAAGTTCAAATTTGAAACGAGCCTCAAATCGAATATGCTGGTACCAGTTTGATATTCATGTAGCGTGTACTTGATAGCACAGTTATCGATATATCAATGTAGGCCTAATTTTTTTTCTAGCAGTTTAAAATCAATCAAATTAAAAGTTAAGTTAATTAACCGAATTTAAATAACACAAATAATTTAAAAAAATTAAAACCAAGGTCTAATCATTTTTCAAATCATGTTGTCATTTTCGAATTGATTACCACCATCCAGTGCTTTTTTTCCAGAAAAAAGGTTCCAGAACTCGTCAAATTCAGAACAGTTATAGGGACATATTTTATGCTAATATTTCTATTTCATATTATATCAATAAACACAGAAAGCACTGAAATTAAATTAAAGTATCTAAATAATTTTAACTAATTTTTTTATTAAAAAATATAAATTTACTTATATTTTTAATAGCCGAAAAAGGCTCTGGACCGCTCCGGCTGAAAAAAGCACTGCCACCATCCGATTAGTTTTAAAATAAAATAACGAAGCTTTGCAGGTCCCTAATGTGCGGGTCTGCAGGACTTCTGTTGATACTGTCATTGCGAACACTGGCAACAACAGTTTTTGCTGATACTCTGATTGGTTCGTATAGGCATGGCAACGTATTCGTCCCCTGCGACTTGTGTTCTGAACTCGCAGGACGCCTATGGTGCCGGCATGTCAGTGACAGGTTAGAAGGAATTGTCATTTTGATCTTCATTTGCAGACGTAGCACTGATCTCTTGATCCAGATGATTCTCTCAAGGCAGATGTTGACAGGGTTTGAACCATGAACAGTTTTTCTGTTGTATTGATTCGATTTGTGTAAAGAAATTTCGGTAGTGGTGCATGGCTATGAGATAGACTTTCTTGTATTCTGTTAGAAGCCATTCATGTAGCTAGTGCTGAGATGATATTTGTGCAAATTTTATTTAGGAATTTGGGTAGGGGTATTTGTTATTATTATTATTATTGCTATTATTATCATCGTCACCATCATCATCAGTATTATTATTATTATCAGTATTATTATTATGATCAGTATTGTTATCAGTAGTATTACTGTTAGTAGTAGTAGTAGTATTATTAATTAAATTATTATTGTTATTAATTTTATTATTATTATTAATTAGCGTTAACTGGGTGAAGACATTCAAACCCCTGCCTACCAGTACCATCTATTAGTTAATTAAACTTGGTCTTGTCATTGGCTGCCTATTTATGTTATAATTCCTTCTTGTATGGTACAGTGAAGCTTTGTTGAGGTGCAGATGCATAGTCTATTAGTCTATTAGAGCCATTATCCGTACACCCCATCATGTCTGGAGTCCATGTTAAAAACACTCTAGCCTGTTCTACACTTATTATGCTGCATCAAAGGGACATGCTTTTCGCCACGTGTTGACACATTTCAGTGATGTTACATAACACTTTAACAACGAGCGTGTTGTAAGTGACTGGGAAACCAATGCAGCTTGTTGTTAAAGTGTTAATCCACAATGCAACTGTCCAGGGTGGATTGGGGCAGAGGAAATGCATGAGCTTTGGAAAATAAATATCCAGACCAATGTACAGACTAACCTTGGCTCATGTCATTCATTCATTCAGGGCATTTATATAGCGCCTGTTTTAGATACCAACTGCTTGGTGGACCCAGCCACAGTGCAAAACAACAGTTTTCATGTGTTGATGATTGCTATGCCCCATTTGCCCCTCCACTATCTATTGGCATATCCCAGACTGGAGCTGCAAGTATCGGTATGATCTGCTGAGCAAATCTTCACTGTACGGATGTCGTGCATGCGAGTCAAGTGCTAGGTAGTCAGTCGGTAGTGTGTGGTGTTACTGGTGTCTAGGCTTACTCTGCTCGTTGTTATAGTTTTGTGTAGGCGCCCTCGTAGTGGCATGGCTTTGTTACGACACTGTAGAAATTATTATTATTATTATTTGTGTTTAGCAAGTATGGCGCTCATGTTAGCAGAAGGTGATGGGAGAGAATGCAAAACCAGTCCTGCTGTTATTTCTTGTCCTTTGGTCTCCACATTGACGGGTTCTGTCTTGAGAACTGTAATTCTGAATGACGTTTTTCCTTAGAAATGACATTGATCATTGATAATGGTCCAAAATGTGATGGAAGCAAAGCTAAACTACATCAGTTCAACAACTTCCCTTTATGTAGGAGACACGACTTGACAACGGGAATTTGAACCCCTGACCTCTCCATTGACTTTGCAACATGGGTCGCACCCAACAAGGGAAAACAGTTGGAAAATTAATATTTTACCACCGTTGCACAATGTTTTTACCACCTTTCAATAATAATAGTTTTACCGCCTTGAATAATACTTTTACCACCTTTGAACAGTGCTTTTAACACCTTTGAATGATACTTCTACCACCTTTGAATAATTTCTTTTACTTCTACTGCCTTTGAATAATACTTTTACCACCTTTGAATAATACGTTTATCACCTTTAAATAATAGTTTTACCACCTTTGAACAAAGCTTTTAACCATCTTTGAATAATCTTTGAACAATACTTTTACTTCTTAAACCACCTTTGAATGATACTTACACCACCAAATACCATATCTGTCTGTTGCTCTGAATACAGGGCCAGCGATGATGCCCCAGTATTATGGTCTGACACCTTCGTGGCCCGTCTACCCCAATGGAACTGTTACCCCAGAACAATACTTTTGGCAACCACAGCTTTCCGAATAGAACACACGGCCTCTGACACCACAGCAGCAATCTCTTCACGATGCAGCCTCTATGCAATCGACTGGTAAAGACTCTTTTTCCTAATCCTGTGATTTCTATGGTGCTGTTATATATTGTATTGTATTGTATTTATAAATTTATAAAGCACCTACTTAAACCACAGAGGCTTATGATACAAAGGGCATACTTAGCAGAGGGCCACCCTAAGATTTTAAGGACAGCTCAGGGGCCATATGCCAATCACTGTCTAATGCTCTGAATCAAAACAGGGCCAGAAAATGATATTAATTTTATTCAAACTAAATATAGCAGAATAACTGTTAAAGTAAATGAAGATAATTCTGACGAAGAAAACCGAATTATCCTGGCCTACAGTCTACCCCAATTAAAAACAATGTTTTAAGTTTATTCAGTTTAAACAACAGCAGCAGATAACAGTTCAATTGACAGGTACATTGAGCACTAGGGAAAAAACAGCCTCCGCTAACAGTCCGGAACCAGGAACACAATTTTATTTTGTAAAATATTTTTATGCAGCTTCATCTTTTCATAATAATAAACAAATATATGCAATCGACTGGTAAAGACAATTGTTTCCTAATCCTGTTTATTTCTATGGTGCTGTTATCAATAAATCTGCACCTCTGGCACGCAAAGGTTAAATTCATGTGTCAATAAAAAAAATTATAAATTTATAAAGTACATCTTTTGACAGTTAACACCAAAAAAATCAGAAAATTTTCAGTCGGGCCTAAAAAAGTACTTGTACAGAAAGGAACAGGCAACTTCTTTTAACATAAATGACATACATGTCAAGGACCTGTTTAAGGACTTGAGGGCTGGACCCACCCGCGGTCCGTATGTTGCCCACCACAAGGCATCCATTGCTGGTCACTTAAAGTACAACTGCAGTCGGCAGTCATTACGTGTTGGAGAAGCCCCATAGAAAATCAAATTAATGGTTGGTTAGTTGCCTTTTTACTAGGGTATTAATTTTTTTTGGCAATTCGAATTTCGGTTTTAGAAATCCGATTTTAAACCGAATTTCGCTTTTTACCTTCATAGAAAATTTAATATATTATTAGATAACGATTATTTTATGATGAATGTACCTAATTTAATCACCTAATTATCTACAGTCTATATTCAATAAAACCATAAGAACAAAATATGTTTTAAATCTTATTCAGTTTTAAAAATTTTCACTAAAAAAATGATAAAAATTCGGTTTTGTCAATAAGAATGCCAGGTACAGAGATTGCATAATATAGAGTATGGACAGCGACAAAGGGCCTGTTTAAAGGACCTCAGTTGACAGTCCAGCACGCTAACCACTACCATCAAAGTGACACTAAATGACTTTACATGTACAACAAATGACTGGACCTGTCGTGATTTGAACCCCCCAAAAAAAATATAGGTGTGTTTCCTGGTTTTAAGATCTGGGTACAGGTAGGAGAATTTTTTATTTTGTAAAATATTTTTATGCATCGTTGTATAATAATAAACGAATATATTGTCATCATATTTCACCTTCCTGAGGCAAAAAAAAATATTTTTATGCAATGATCTATATCGCTGGTTAAATTCACGTGTCAATTAAAAAAAATTTTAATTTTACCATTTTTTAAATGGGTTTTAAAAAATTTTTCCAACAAACTAGCCTAAATACTTCGGGTTACCGAAACACAACATTATTTTGTTTTGGCCTTGATTACTTGGACATATGCCTCTTTGTTGCAGGTGGAACTGCTGGCTATCAGCTTGTCGCCGCTCCCGCCTACTACGACCAGAGTGGTCAGCTCTTGATGAGTGGAGGACGTGGCATCGGTCAGTTGGTCCGTCTCGTGTCGCCAGCTCCCGTCCTCATGAACGCCGGACCCGGTCAGCAAGGTAGGACTTTACACCAGGACCGCCCGAGCGTAGTCATGACCAATGATGCCCGGTATCCATGGGCAGGCGGCCCCCAGTTCAGTTCGAGCGACGGGTCGAGTGTGGTCTGGGCCGAAAACACCCCGGTTCATTGGTCTGATGACGCGATAGCGAATTCCATGAATATGCAAGTGTTCGAAGGTAATGATCGCGGTCGGTTTCGGGCATGTTGTCTTCGTGGTTTTTTAATTAAGGTAACAGTGTGAATTCGGTTTCTAAAATGTTGCGACAGTGTGAATTGAGTTTGTAAAATTTGCGACAGTGTGAATTCATTTTGTAAAATGTTGCCACAGTGTGATTGGGTTTCTAAGACGTTTTGACAGTGAATTGGGTTTCTAAAACATTGGGACAGGATGAATTTGGTTTTTAAAACGTTGAGTAGTGAGAATGGTGTTTCTAACATGGTGGGTCTGTTAATTGGGTTTCTAAAACGGTGGTTGGGGATGTATTTTGGATGTTCTTTTTGCGTCTTGTGCTGCTCAGAGCCATAGCGTGATATGGAATAGTGCTCTCGACTGCAAAGTTGCTTCAGTTGGGTTATTTTACACTTACAGCGCTAGATTTTAAGATGTGTTTCCATAGTCCCTCTATTTGTCTTAACCAACTAGCTACGACGTGGAGGAAATGCTTCTTAAAACGTGTTCTATAGCTTTCTAATGTGTAAATTAAAGTTGCAAGCATCTGAAAATTTGTTTATCGCCAGAGTTGAGCTGGGAGCGCCTGTGAGTAGATATCTTGGAGTGGTGCTATATAAGTCCAAAGAATGAATGACTGTAGAGTGATTTAGCAACATACATGTGTTATCTTTAACATGTATGGTATGTGTTAGACTGACTGCATTTTTAGCTTCGTAACTAATTGTGTTGTGGTCTGCATTTTTTTTTAGGCTATACTCCCTCCGGAAACATGTACACACCTGGCAGCGGGGGCGTCTTTAACCCGAGGAACAACACGCCGTCTGTCTGGCTAAATCCACAGCAGCCCACATACACAGGGGGACCAGTCGGCTCTTCTAACATTGGCCAGGGGGTCATCGGAAGCGGCAAGTACCATTTTTCGTGTATCTGTTATTCATGTCTGAAAACACTGCTGGAGCCTTCTTACAGAGAATGTGCAGATCATCTCCTTTCGTACTTGTCTTCCATGGTCACACCGTGCGACTCTGTTAAAGGCCGCACCTCTCTTCGATCAGCATCTGCTGGAAACTATGTTGTTCCTGGTACATGTCTTGTGTTTGGCCGGCGTTCATTCACTGTTGCCGGTCCCTCCGTCTTTAAATCTCTACCTCATCATGTTCGCAACCCTCCTACCAAGAGACTGTCTTTCACTCTTAACTGAAAACCTGCCTCTTACAGTCAACTTTGGGCTCTTATTGGTTGTCCAGCTTCAATGTGCACTTCTGAACTTTGTAAGGAGAGCATTATCAAATTGCAGTTGTATTGTATTGTATTGTATAGTTGTATAAAATTCTTCTTTGTGGAAGAAGATAGGGGTTTAGAGTAATGGTAACACTCTGGCTTAGATCAGCACCGATGTGGGATCAATTCCCGCTACCCTCAGCCTTTCATTCGCCAGATGGCATTCACAAAATGAGCAGCGGGACAGATAGGCACCTTGCATGGCTGTCAAAACAGTTAAATTCGATTCCTGTAATAAGTTGTGATCATCCGTTCATACTATGACTTGTAATCATACTGCGTTCATATCAGTTTGAATCAGTAAACGAAGATTCGTCGTCAGTCTGGGTGCCTGGGCCGGATCCTGCGCTCTGCCGCACGCTTTTGCGGACGCATCCCCAAATTTGGCCATGTCTCAGCATATATGCTGGATGTGCTTCATTAGCTCCCCTCCTGCAGCGGATCTCGTATCGGGTCATTGCTTTGGTCTAGCGGTCCTTGCAGGGCCTCGCCCACATCTATCTATGCGACCTCTGCTGCCCTACCTGGGTGCTGGGTCGCCGCTCTACTGCGCAGGGGCGTGCTCATGGTCCCTTTTGCCAACACTGCTACTAAGCAGAATCGCACCTTCTCAGTGGTTGGCACCTCCCTCTGGAATAGGCTCCCTTTGGCACTGCAATTCCACTCTGAATCTTTCTACTTCATGCCTCAAAACTGTCCTTTATGAGCCGTGCTGGGGTCTAGGAGCGCTCCTGAGTAGTAACCTTTAACCCTTGAACGGTAACCTTTTTTTTACACCGGTCCTCGGTAACCTCTTCAAGATTTCTTGCCCCGGGGGTAACTACTGTTGTTTGTGAAGTAGGAATGTAATTGTTCTAATTACAACGATACAGTACATCATAGTTTGATAATATTCTTTGTATTTAACACGGATATTCTATGCAGATGACTGACGTCATTACTATAATGACGTCATTGCGTCGTTATAATAAAACCAACAGCTCGTGCAATGTTGTCTGTTGGGGTGCATCCCGTGTTACTCAAACCGGAGTTCTAGAAGTCGAGAAAGCGTGGTCGATGTCATGCGTGCCCCAGAAAAAAAGATATAAAAGTTGAAAACCAATGCACTGAATGTGAACAATTTGTTTGTCAGCAGCATGCTGAAAAGAAGCTAATATGTAAGAGATGTAGGCCTACAATTGAAGACGTCTTAGAAGACAGTCAGTAGAAGATGAAAGGCATGCTGTTACATTTATGGTTGCTGACATGTACCTGTACGAAAAGATAACATTACTAGAGCTTTTATTTCGTATGTCATAGGTTTATAGATAGCAATTATGTTATTTGTTTGGATGTGGACTGTATTCAGTTTCAGATTCTGGCCATTGCTGCACAATAGTATTATGAATTATGGTTGAATTCATAAGATGCTGGCCTGAAGATCCATATTGAAAATATGTTCAATATGGTGCTAGTATGCATAAGGTTTACTCAGCATTCCATTTGAAGCATGGTCAATGGTAAAAGTCAGCAAAGCGATTGTATGGGTGCCTAGTACTTCCTTTAATAGCAGCAGTTATAACAGTCTGGGGGTAGAAATTACCCCAGGTTATCCGTTCAAGGGTTAAGGTGTAATATAAATCTTCGTAATGAATGAATGAATTATTATTATTATTCAACCATCACCTCACCCATAACATATTGAAATTTCCTGCAACAGGTGGTCTTCAGCAACAGCAGCAGCAGCTCTCTCTACTTCAACAGCAGCAGCAACATCATCAGCTACAGCAGCGTCGTGATTCGCTGGGATCGCAGGACTTCAAGCAGCAGCACCAGTTGCCAATGGCAGCCAACTTCAGTCAGTTCTACGGCGCCAACATGTCGCCTGGCAACATGGGTCTTCTACCGGCTGGAACCAACACACTGACACCCCCACCGTCTCTGTCAAACTCCCTGCCTCCTCTTCCAGGTATAGAGATGTAAAAAAACGTGTTTTTTTTGGCGTTGAAATATTGCAATGAAATATTTCAGTTTTATTTGAAATATTTCAGTTTTCTTTTTCAAACCCAATTTCGGTTATGATTAATGATTAATGATTATTTTCTACTTAGAGATTGAAATTCTAAATAATAATAATAATAATGATACCGTACGTTTATTTAAGAAGTCTTTTATTCGTGAAACAACATAAATAAAACCAGGAATAGGCATGACGACGGAAACTGTGTACAAGAAATCCATCATGGCTGCCATCGACTACGATCAAATAGAGTGCAAACAATGACAAGCAAAGTAACGTCTGCTATTATACAGTTAATATCCGATTGCAGAACAGACCATATCTTTGGAACAGCAACATGTCATTGGAATAGCACAAACTGGTCCAACTCAAGACATTGTGTCAATTTGTGTGCATCCAATACTTCAAAACATGTTGTTTTTTTGTCATTGAAATATTTCAAAAAAAACTTTCAGAAATGAAATATTTCAAATGAAATATTTCACGCTCACATCACTATCCAGGTAATAATAATAATAACAATGGCAATTTCTGTGGTGCCTGTAACACAGCCAGGCGCTGCAGAGGTCGCCTGTGCAAAACTTTATTTATACAGAGTAAGACATGCATACACATACTTTTCTTTTTACCTTGCCATACCCTTTAGATATGGCATTTACATTTCTACCTTTTACCTTGCCATACCCTTTAGATATGGCATTTACATTTCTACCTTTTACCTTGCCATACCCTTTAGATATGGCATTTACATTTCTACCTTTTACCTTGCCATACCCTTTAGATATGGCATTTACATTTCTACCTTTTACCTTGCCATACCCTTTAGATATGGCATTTACATTTCTACCTTTTACCTTGCCATACCCTTTAGATATGGCATTTACATTTCTACCTTTTACCTTGCCATACCCTTTAGATATGGCATTTACATTTCTACCTTTTACCTTGCCATACCCTTTAGATATGGCATTTACATTTCTACCTTTTACCTTGCCATACCCTTTAGATATGGCATTTACATTTCTACCTTTTACCTTGCCATACCCTTTAGATATGGCATTTACATTTCTACCTTTTACCTTGCCATACCCTTTAGATATGGCATTTACATTTCTACCTTTTACCTTGCCATACCCTTTAGATATGGCATTTACATTTCTACCTTTTACCTTGCCATACCCTTTAGATATGGCATTTACATTTCTACCTTTTACCTTGCCATACCCTTTAGATATGGCATTTACATTTCTACCTTTTACCTTGCCATACCCTTTAGATATGGCATTTACATTTCTACCTTTTACCTTGCCATACCCTTTAGATATGGCATTTACATTTCTACCTTTTACCTTGCCATACCCTTTAGATATGGCATTTACATTTCTACCTTTTACCTTGCCATACCCTTTAGATATGGCATTTACATTTCTACCTTTTACCTTGCCATACCCTTTAGATATGGCATTTACATTTCTACCTTTTACCTTGCCATACCCTTTAGATATGGCATTTACATTTCTACCTTTTACCTTGCCATACCCTTTAGATATGGCATTTACATTTCTACCTTTTACCTTGCCATACCCTTTAGATATGGCATTTACATTTCTACCTTTTACCTTGCCATACCCTTTAGATATGGCATTTACATTTCTACCTTTTACCTTGCCATACCCTTTAGATATGGCATTTACATTTCTACCTTTTACCTTGCCATACCCTTTAGATATGGCATTTACATTTCTACCTTTTACCTTGCCATACCCTTTAGATATGGCATTTACATTTCTACCTTTTACCTTGCCATACCCTTTAGATATGGCATTTACATTTCTACCTTTTACCTTGCCATACCCTTTAGATATGGCATTTACATTTCTACCTTTTACCTTGCCATACCCTTTAGATATGGCATTTACATTTCTACCTTTTACCTTGCCATACCCTTTAGATATGGCATTTACATTTCTACCTTTTACCTTGCCATACCCTTTAGATATGGCATTTACATTTCTACCTTTTACCTTGCCATACCCTTTAGATATGGCATTTACATTTCTACCTTTTACCTTGCCATACCCTTTAGATATGGCATTTACATTTCTACCTTTTACCTTGCCATACCCTTTAGATATGGCATTTACATTTCTACCTTTTACCTTGCCATACCCTTTAGATATGGCATTTACATTTCTACCTTTTACCTTGCCATACCCTTTAGATATGGCATTTACATTTCTACCTTTTACCTTGCCATACCCTTTAGATATGGCATTTACATTTCTACCTTTTTACCTTGCCATACCCTTTAGATATGGCATTTACATTTCTACCTTTTACCTTGCCATACCCTTTAGATCTGGTGTTTACATTTCTACCTTTTACCTTGCCATACCCTTTAGATCTGGCATTTACATTTCTACCTTTTACCTTGCCATACCCTTTAGATCTGGTGTTTACATTTCTACCTTTTACCTTGCCATACCCTTTAGATCTGGCATTTACATTTCTACCTTTTACCTTGCCATACCCTTTAGATCTGGTGTTTACATTTCTACCTTTTACCTTGCCATACCCTTTAGATCTGGCATTTACATTTCTACCTTTTACCTTGCCATACCCTTTAGATCTGGCATTTACATTTCTACCTTTTACCTTGCCATACCCTTTAGATATGGCATTTACATTTCTACCTTTTACCTTGCCATACCCTTTAGATCTGGCATTTACATTTCTACCTTTTACCTTGCCATACCCTTTAGATCTGGTGTTTACCCGGCCCTACCTTTTACCTTGCCATACCCTTTAGATATGGCATTTACATTTCTACTTTCAGTCGCGCCAAACCCTGTGGATTTGAAGATGTGTTGGCCAGCTACAGTGGTACCCTTTAGTCATCGGCGCGGGGGTAGTTGGCATACCCTTTAGATATGGCACTACATTTCTACCTTTTAACCTTGCCCCCTTTACACCCGGGCCCTACGTTCGTAGGGTCAAGCCCGGGATATGTTTACAGTCAACCTTTTACCCGCCATACCCTTTAAAGAAGCATAATAACGGTATTACAGGTGTAAGTTTTAAAAGCTGTGTCGTTCCTTTTTGAATAACAGGCTGTCTGTCGCGTGGGACCTTTTAGCTTGCCATTCAGCATGAATGAGCCAGCTAAAGTGGCCGATTAGTCATCGGCGGAGGGCGGTTGGCACCTTTTACCTTGATTGCCGGCTATCATAAGACGAGCCATGGGCTCCTATTTAATAAGGGTTATTATTTCAAGGACAACCTACCCATACCCGCAAGGCCAATGATGACCTTTTACTTTGCAATTAGGTCTTAGTGCATTTACTGTTTATATATATACCTTATATATATAGATATATATTTACACAGAGCTACCTACGTTATGAAGCGTTGTAGATATAAACTTTACATTTGGTTTGGCTTTCCTCAAGCCTTTTACCATTGACGGGCCTTGCGGGCCCCCGTAGAAAATGAGCTTTCTACCTTTTACGGGCCACGTTTTTCTAACATTTTGACAGCCCTACTTGCCATACCCTTTAGATATGATGTTTACATTTCTACCTTTTACCTTGCCATACCCATTAGATCTGGTGTTTACCTTTCTACCTTTTACCTTGCCATACCCGTTAGATCTGGTGTTTACCTTTCTACCTTTTACCTTGCCATACCCATTAGATCTGGTGTTTACCTTTCTACCTTTTACCTTGCCATACCCGTTAGATCTGGTGTTTACCTTTCTACCTTTTACCTTGCCATACCCGTTAGATCTGGTGTTTACCTTTCTACCTTTTACCTTGCCATACCCATTAGATCTGGTGTTTACCTTTCTACCTTTTACCTTGCCATACTCTTTAGATCTGGTGTTTACCTTTCTACCTTTTACCTTGCCATACCCATTAGATCTGGTGTTTACCTTTCTACCTTTTACCTTGCCATACCCTTTAGATCTGGTGTTTACCTTTCTACCTTTTACCTTGCCATACCCATTAGATCTGGTGTTTACCTTTCTACCTTTTACCTTGCCATACCCGTTAGATCTGGTGTTTACCTTTCTACCTTTTTTACCTTGCCAAACCTTTTAGAACTGGCAGTTACCATTCTACTTTTGCCTTGCCATGCTCTAGATCTGGCCTCTACCTTTCTACTTTCTACCATTTGGCCTTGCCATACCCTTTAGATCTGGTGTTTACCTTTCTTTCTACCTTTTCTACATTGCCATACCTGTAGAACTGGCCTCTACCTTTGTACTGGTATTTTCAGGACTCGGTCTTGGCTCAGGGGGTCGACTCTACTCAGCAGCGCCTGGGGCTGAAGCCAAGTTCCGCAGTTCATCGACCGGAGCCAGCAACAGTGCTGCCCTCTTTGGAGCGTCTCTCTTCAACGTACAACAGTTTGCCAAAAGGTTGGTTGCTGGGAATAGACATAAGCGAACAAGCATTTGGGCTGAGCGGCCGTTTTAGTTTATTTTGCCTCATATGGCATAGTACATTCATTTCAATTCAATTCATTTATTGATCCCGGTAAAAACAAAACAGTTACAATTCCAGAACAGCATGAGAACAATTTTATGCAATAACAAAATTACTAAACACAAGACTTATTCAGATAGATTACATTTGAGTACTACATGTTATAATGTAATGTAATGTAATTAGTAATTTATATAGCGTCGCTCACAGCCGAGGCCATTCAGTAGCGCTCCCAGTGCGAGAACCCCGAGAGAAGAAATAGGTTTTAAGGAGAGAGAGAGATGAAGAGAGTTGTAGCAGTGTACTGTGTACACCAGTTATTACGTTGTAATATTGTGCTGCATCTTACATCTATTGCTTCATATTGAATTTTCCTTATTTCTACTGTTAGATTTTGCGCAGTAAGTATTACGAATTTATGTTTGACTGAATTACAGTTTAGATAGCCAAAGAAAAAGAAGGTTACTGATTACACTTGTGGATTAATTATAAGTAATATTCTAATTACTGTCATGTTACATTACCGAGACCGAGAAGTGATGCCCTATTAGTGTATATTTAATCAGAGATTGGTAACTATTTGATTAGATACTAATCTAATCGATTGGCTAATCAATTAGGCATGCAGCTAATTCTAATCGATTATAATATCTACAAGATTTTGCTAGTCTAATTCTAATTGACTAGAAGTTTAACTATTCGATTAGACAATTTTAGACTAACAGCTAATTCTAATCGATTACCTACAAGATTTAGCTAATTCTAATCGATTACCTACAAGATTTAGCTAATTCTAATCGATTACCTACAAGATTTAGCTAATTCTAATCGATTACCTACAAGATTTAGCTAATTCTAATCGATTACCTACAAGATTTAGCTAATTCTAATCGATTACCTACAAGATTTAGCTAATTCTAATCGATTACCTACAAGATTTAGCTAATTCTAATCGATTACCTACAAGATTTAGCTAATTCTAATCGATTACCTACAAGATTTAGCTAATTCTAATCGATTACCTACAAGATTTAGCTAATTCTAATCGATTACCTACAAGATTTAGCTAATTCTAATTGATTAGCAAATTTCAGTTTCTTTTGATTTGCAATTTAACTAATCGTGTCCAACTCTGTGTATATTTATGTCATGCTACATGCTAGTAATAATGACTTCGGTTTGTACTTGTAGTGATGGCATGTCGAAAGAAGGAGCCGGTCGGAGCCAGTTGCTCGAAGACTTCCGTGGCAATCGAATTCCCAATCTACAACTCAAGGACCTGACCAATCATGTCGTCGAATTCTCTCAGGACCAGCACGGATCCAGGTCAGTAGGTCAAACAATTGGCTTGTAGGTCGGGTGACAGAATACCCAGTCGGTCAAACAATTGGGTTGTAGGTCGGGTGACAGAATACCCTTAATGAACCGGGACCAGTGTGTTTCCTTCTAGGTCTACTCTTTGTGCTCCACCTTAATTGCTGGAGTACAGTTTTTAATTGCGGAACAACAGTGCCTGTTGGGTCAATACTCATGGTTGCCACGAATCCTGGAAAACTGGAAAGTCATGAAATTAGAATTTAAAATATTTAAGGCCTGGAAAACCGGGAAACATGTGTTTTCCAAAAGATGCCATGGAATTTGAAAATAGCTAGGTCATGGAAAATCATGGAAAATGGAAAAATCATTTACATTCATTTCTAATCCTATTTTAAATTTTGATTAATATTACATCGATAAAACAGAAAGTAGGTCCTCTTTTGTCTAAAATAAGTCTTAAAAGTGATGGAAAAAGGTCATGGATTTTTGTTTTATTAACCTTATGGCAACCCCCGACCCAGTTCTGAGATAGTGATGTGGGAGTCATTGGTTGAGTTGACCCAAACTTAAACATAGTGCATTTTAAGGTAGTTTGAAAACAAACGAAGTCTCTATTTAAAAAAGTCAGAGATGTCTATTAAATTGACTGATAATTACTGCAATAACTAACTCTAGCTCAGCTCAATAACTGACCTGTGCTACTTGTAATTAGTTGCATCCTCGACAACTGGATTTATTGAATCTAACGAATATTGATTGATTGATTGATCTCTAGTCTCGACCTTCATTTCCACTTATAGGTTCATCCAGCAGAAACTGGAACATGCGACGGCCGTCGAAAAGTCGATGATCTTCGGTGAAATCCTGGCGTCTGCGTACGGCCTCATGACTGACGTCTTCGGCAACTACGTCATCCAGAAGTTCTTCGAGTTTGGGTCGCAAGATCAGAAGCAGACACTGGCGCAGAGAGTGCGCGGCCACGTGCTTGCGCTTGCACTGCACATGTACGGTTGCCGAGTCATTCAGAAGGCCCTCGAGTCAATTACGGCCGAACTGCAGGTGAAAGGACCAACTGTAATACGAAATGTAATAAATGTGAAAACATAGACTCGCATTTTATGTGTAAAATGTTTTGTTTCTCAAGCGCCACCTACTGACGTGTCTGGTATTCGGCCGATGCGCGGCACTGAAACACTGCCTAGCGACGCTTCTTTTACTCGAGTGCCCACTGCGTGTGCCGGCTTCTTAACTGCACCTGCTGGTGTGCTTAACGCTACAGGACACACGGGCGCGGTGGTGTAGTAGCTAGTGTGCTGACAGTCAATCGAGGGTTTGGGGTTCAAATCCCTGCCAGGGTAGAAATTTGGTTAAAGATCTCTGCCCCACCTGCACCCATTGTGGTGCGGGGGTGTAGGGGCATGTTTGGTGCCTTGCAGCCGGAGGGTTGCGTGTTCGAATCCACCTCAAGCCGCCGCGTAGGGACCTTGAGCAAGTCCTTCACTTGCGATTGCTCATGCGCTTCGGCGTGAAACTCCGATTCAGTGTCCTCGCTGTAGTCGCGAGAGCCTCTGAGTAGAAATCTGGAAGGGGCGCTATAACAAGTGCTCATATATACATACATACATTATTGATAAGAGTATGAACCCTGTCATGCTGTATATCCTCTACTTGCTATGACGGTGGACTGGTTTTTTCAGGTGGAGATTGTGAAGGAGCTGGATGGCCATGTCCTGAAGTGCGTGAAAGACCAGAACGGAAACCATGTGGTGCAGAAGTGCATTGAATGCATCGACCCTAAACATCTGGGATTTATCACCGATGCCTTCAAAGGACAGGTGGGAATACCTACTTGTAAACGAACCATAGTTATTCATTATTTGTAATTGAACATTTTGAAAGTGTATTTTTATTTGAAAACTTGTAAAACTCCTTTTACAGTGTAAGCTATTGTCAAGTCCATTGTTCCTCTGAGTGTTAGTTCAAGTGATGTTCTGTCCTCATTTATGTTGTCTATGCAGCGTAGTCTTGGTCTGCCTTTGTGTCTTTTTCCTTTGAATCTTGCATGTAGTGCTTTGAGTGGAACCTGTCAACTGGCATTCTCTCTGCATGTATCAATATTTAATATGTTACTGTATTGTGATTGGCAATTTGTATCTGTAGCTGCTGGAATCATGAGGACTCTCTGCTCTACCCTATATAAGGTTAGCCAAACTGTCATCATGAACAGAAGTTTCATCAATAAGCTAAATAATGTGCAGAAAACCAGGGCACTATACCCGTTTATTTTCTGCAAGCGCTTGAAGACCATTTTGTTAGGTCGTGTCGTGGTTTCATTGTGTTAGGACGGGAGCACCTCTGATGAGTCTCTCTTCAAGTGGCGCTGTAGTTATCGTTACCGTTACAATGGATGGTTGTATTGTTTTGGTGACAGGTTCTGAATCTGGCGATGCATCCATATGGCTGTCGAGTGATCCAGCGAATCCTCGAGCACTGTGCAGCTGAGCAGGTGAAGCCAATCATGGAGGAACTGCTCCAGCACACGGAACATCTCGTGCACGACCAGTATGGAAACTACGTGATCCAGCACGTCCTCGAGCAGGGAGTGGCCGACGACAAGTCAAGGATCATCACCAAACTGCGTGGAAAGATGATGGTCCTCAGCCAGCACAAGTTCGCCAGGTCAGTCATGGTCTACTGCAGGATGGTGAACCTATGGCATGCATGCCCAAAGTTGCACACTCTCCATTTTTTTGGGGCACACAGAATTTGTCACATCCCCCAAAATTTCAAAGTTAGAAATACAAAATCACTAGGAATCCACACATTTTCTTTTATGAAGGAATTTATTGTAAAACCGTTCTAAAACCATCTTTGAAATTATGTCTTTTAATTCATTTTTTACGCTTTGTCAATTGAAACATACATGTATGAGAAAAACAATTATATACTGCAAAATTCCGAGGGGCACGCGACGGTATTTTAAAAAATGTTTTAGCAGCATTTTGGCACGCACCTTAAAAAAAAGGTTAGTCGTGCCTGGTCTACTGCTTGGTTTCGGTCGGAGTTGGTTGGCTGTTTGGTGATGGTTTGATGATAACTTGGGTGGTTTGATCTGGTATTGAGTGTGACTGTAGTTGATCTGGGTGTAGTTTGTAGATTGTATGTAGGATGTTGTATACATGGTGCTTGTTGCGACAACTTGCGTGATTTTTGCCGCCCAGTGTCCGACCGACGTTGCAGCGAAGCAAAATTTATTGCACGATGCTTAATTTTACCGAGACTGCCAAGATATTCACAAGTGGGTCCCGACCCAGAGAGGGTTGGGAACCGCTGGAGTAATGGAACACATCCATGTGATTGTATTAATGTGTTAAGCTGGTTTTGATAGAGCATGTTCTCAATGTTTAAACAGTTTAGTAAAGTCATTGATGGATGGTTGTTTATTTTTTGCAGCAATGTTGTTGAGAAATGCGTGTCCCATTCGTCACGAGTTGAAAGAGCGGGTATCATCGAAGAAGTTTGCACGATGAATGACGGGTAAGTACTTGACTGTTGCATAATTGACCATTGCATACTCTGACTATTACATACATGACTGTTGCAACTGTTGCACGCTTGACAATTGCATGCTTGACTGTTGCATACTTGTACAAGTAGTGCTAAATAAATGACTGGTTCCTTAGTAATTTCATTATAATATTTACCAGAAAGCGACAGACAGAGATTTAGGAGATTTCTGGAAGTGGAGCGAGCTGGAAGCAACAGAAGAGTTGCTCAGAAGGGACATTTTGCTGAGATTTAAAAGATTTCTGGAGAGCAAAAGAAGAGTTTCTGAACTTGCAAAAATCAATTATCTAGCCACACCCTCCACGACCTTCTCCCCTGTCAATTGCTGGTCATGACCTAAAACCGTGTTCTCCCTAGATTTGATTCACTTACCATGGCTTTTAGCAGGCTGATCTAGAAAGTAACAAATGGTCCATTTTCACCGCCGAGGTCATTTGTGTGTACACTTATGTTGACACTTTTACTGTTGCGTTTTCAGGCCACAGAGTGCGCTGTACACGATGATGAAGGACCAGTTCGCCAACTACGTGGTCCAGAAAATGATCGACCTGGCCGACCCACCGCAGAGGAAGCTCCTGCTCCAGAAGATCCGGCCACACATCGCCATTCTGCGTCGCTACGCCTACGGGAAGCACATTCTCGCCAAGCTCGAAAAGTTTTACATGAAGAGCAACGCGGAGCTCGGCCCGATCGGCGCGGTCCCTGCGAGCACAATGCAATGATTGTTACTCGTTTGTTCGTTCCTTTGTCGAGCCGTGTGCATGCAGCAAGATTAGTTAATCAAATGTAGATGTTTTTAACGCCTGATTTTTGTAGTTAATACTTATCGAATAGTTTGTATGCTCCCTAATCAAGATATCGGCTAGAGAAAATATTTTTTGTACGCTTCGTTTTTCCGTTCTGTCGCTGCTCCGAGCACGTGTGGTTTTTTGCTTCGTGTAACGTTTGCGCGGTTTCCTTGCCAACGTGTTTTCAGTTTGGGTTGCGTCGGGCGAGTTTGTGGATGCCGACGCCGCCTCTTTCCAGCGCATAATATCGACTGTTTTCCTTGTTGGTTTTCTGCGACACCGCGGTTGAGTTGCACGTTTGGATGTCGGAATGTTTCTTTGGTTTTAGCTGGTGCTTCGTTTTCTGCTGGTTTTTGCATTGGGGTGGGTTGCGTTTAGAGCGGTTGAGGGAGTTAGATGCGGCCGGACTGTGGAGTGATTACTGTAGATCGCAGCTTTCTGCTGTTGTGATTGCGAATTTCTGTAAGTGTGCATGTGTTGTTTTTTATCACTGAAGACGGTTTTAGAGTTTTTCTTTGTTCTGTTCGCAATCTTGGTTTGCAAGAAAAGTTTGCGTTGCGTGTTGAAGTTTTTGCGTATGGCGCTTCTGAATCCTGACGTAATTCTGGAATGCCGCCGGTTAGTTAGGGCTTCGGGCGACTTTAACTCGCTGTTCGCTTTTCATTTATCCTGAACGAGCAATAATTATTCAGGCTGGGATCTTGTGAATTTCTTTAAAATAAATCATCTTTTAAAACATTCACGCTGGCAATTTGCAGAGCAAGTTGCCGCCGTCAGATTTGAGACCTCCCGATTTAGGTGCTTTTACAAGATTTGAATGATTTGTAAATGCTGATATTTTGAGCATTTTTATAGTTGATTTATAATGAAATTATTGGTTTTGTTTAGAAGGAATTCAGTTAAGAGTTTCAATAAATTGTTGGAAATTTACCAGTGATTCCTGCCAGTGTCAAAATTTCTTTTCCGCTATTTACCTTGGCACCCGATTTCTTTATAAGGAATCTTAAACCAGTAAAACCAGTGTGTCTGCGCATGCCAAGTTTTTTAATTAAACATGCTTCGTTGTAAACTACAATTAAGATGAAATAACTCTGGGTAACTGTTTTGTTCTCACTGCCAACAGCTGTAATTAGTTTTCGTGTAAAATAGACTGCCGATTTTTCATCTGTAAATTCTAACTCATCTGTTGTAAATCTACCCCGTACCTCACAACCATGTAAGTTATTCTGTGTATTTATCTCATTGGCCTGTGCACAGCGCGGTCGCCCTCTTCGTAGGCAGCACACATGGTTTTACTATTCCCGTGCAAAAAATTTAATAGGACTAGTGTACGATATCATATATATGTATGTATGTTTGTGTATTTTGGCCATTTCGTGTATGGACTGCACGTCCTACTGTAATATAAGCAAATCTTGGATGTTTTAACTGTAAATCCACATGTACATGTGTACAGACACTAATGTGAATAAACTCCTGTACAGCATGATGTGTAAAGACTAGAGAAAAGGAGCCGTTAGTTACTGCTATTCGACAGTGTAAATTACGAACAAATTTCCGCCGCTGTTAGTCAGTCTTTGTTCTCTTTCCAGTGTAAACTTTGACGATTTTTTTCCGGAATTAAAGGGTGTTTCGCGCTGGTTTTTCATTTGTGGTTTATGAGTTCGTTCAATTTGGAATGTCGTTTGTCTTGAAATTGAAACACTTTGGGTTGTTTGCACGACCGTTTTAGAAATTGTGTCTTTTCGCTATTTTGGTGCAATTGGTTTTAATGGATTATCTAAGAGTTTGATTATAGTTCTGTTGTTCTGAAAATTGATTGTATATTCGAAAGCTTTTGATTTGATTGTTCTGAGGTTTTGGAAAAAATTTGTCTGTTCAAGGTCAAAGCCTCTGTGTGCAAGTTAATGATTTTTTTCTCACAATTGATCCATAGCTGGTGGTTATTCTAAAGCTTTGGAAACTTCTATATTTTGGCAGCCTGTATATAAGAGTTAATTATGTTCAAAGCCTCTGGTTATTCGAAAAGTTGATAGCTACTCTAGTGGAACACGTTTTGCGTTGAATTATTTTGGTGGCCTATTCAGTACCACTTCTTCTGTATATTTAAGGCTGACAGTTTTTTAGAACCACTTAGAAATGCTTGCCTTGATAAAGAAGGAGAGCAGTCCATTAAGCTAGCCCTGAGGCAGCCATGGGTATGAAGTGTTAGCAACTTCATTTTCTTAGCCTCAGCATATGAGCGTGGATGGCCAGTCCTCTCCCTCGCTGTCTCACCTTCCCACCGACAGTTTATGGTCAGTGTACTCGTTATAACTGAGTTGGCTAGCGGCACAGGTGGGGCGTAAGCCTCGAACCAAATTTTTGCCCTTGGCAGTGTTTGAACCCCGAACATCTCGATCGACAGTCCGCCACGCTAGCCACTACGCTATCAATCACCCTTCTGGATGAAAGTAGACGTGAAATAGCCTGCTGTGTAGCCACTCACAGGTGTCTTATTAAAAGCTGGTCAGATGCGAAATGCAATAAATATGCAATTATTTTCTATTACGGTGCTCTTCGTATAGCTTGTCATTGATTATGTTCCAGGCGTATTCGGTGGAATGAGAAAATAGTTGCTTTGGATTTGTTTTGAAGAAACACACTTAATTGCTTTTGTCTTGGAAAACGGCCGACTTAAGTCACAACATAAGGCATGACTTAAGTCACGACATAAGGCATGACTTAAGTCACGACATAAGGCATGACGAGGTCAAGACGTCCTGACTTTAGGTGCTGGTCTTCTTCTCTTTGCTTGTGTATGCCTAGGTTTCAGGCTGTTGATGTTATTGGAAACTGGACAGAATTTATTTAGAAAAATCTTGTTCTTATCCTTCCAAATAAGCTATGTAGTTGAACTATTTGTTTTTCTAGCATGGGCAGGCTATTGGTGAGACGATTTCAGCGTAGGATTTTGAACAGTTTCACTCACAGGTTCAATTTTCATGGATTGTTGCCGTGGGCATCAGATCCATGTGCCATTTTTATAAAACAACACTTGTTACTCAAAGTCCTCTCTTGATGGAAGTGTGTTGACGATTTGTGGTTGTTCCTATCCAGAAACGCCTTCGTGAGGCTCTGGAAGGTGTTGTGTAAACATTGGGCTTAGTTTTTCTTCATATGTCCACACTTCGTTGAATGTAGACAATTGTGTCTCGTTTGCATTATATTTGGTTTAGCTTTGGTTTAGCTGTCCAACATATCATAGGTTGATAGAAGTGAAAGTCTCATCTCTACTGTAGTTCATTCGTTAACACTTTAATGACAAACTGCATTGGTTTCCCAGTCAGTTTTAGTACACTGTCGTAGTTAAAGTGTTAAATGTCGTGTTCGAAAGATGGCAGCCCCCAAACAGATGTTACTCTGCTCGAAACTTGATTTTGATATGAATCCAAACAACTATGGGGCACCCAGATACGTTGGCTCTTCATTCGTGGTCTGAGATTTGAATCACTTGAAATTGGTGAAGGGTAGTTCATTTTGGGGTGTAAACTGCAACATGTTGTGGGGAGGGAACCATGTCATGTGACAAGGGTCATGGTTCTGCAATTCTCGACTTGAAAATGGCCAGGAAGACTACCACTCTTAGAACCCCACAAGTCGTAGGAGAAGCCCTCAGTTAAAGAAAAGGTTCTAACTGTTTGGGAAGAAAATTGTTTTGGGTGACTTTTGCAAAATTGGTTGTTGAGGACAATAAATGTCCCGTGATGCTCGTATTATGGTGAATTGACCCAAATGGAATGATCAGATATAAAACACATTGCATCATTAAAGTCAGAAATCAAGTTGAAAGCAGAGTAATCGCTGGTATTATTTTGAGATCTCTCCAACAACTCGAAAGTGAACACCATACTTTTTTACAGTTGTATTATTCGTAGCATTGCTGGCTTTCTTGTGGAATCTCTTCTCTCTAAGCAACCTAATAGTACTGTTAAACAGTTAACAGTTAAATGACTGTTAAATTGTGAAGCTTTTGGTTTGTCATTTTCTATTCAGTTCTAACAAGTGTTCGCATTGCTCTCAATGTACAGAATTCCTTTTAAAAATTTCATGAAAAATTTACACAACCATTTGAGATGGTTGTTTTAATTTCCTTACTCGACCCAATTTAGAAGAGTGACTGATTGAGCTGGCAAACCTGGTTTAACACGGCCTAATGCAGCTGTTATGTTTGTAAAGTTTCCGCTTCTTTATCTCTCTTCAGAGTTGTGTTTGGAACTGTTTGTCTTTGTAAAATGCAGGAAAATAGTTGGATGTGTTTTCTGTGGCGTATTAAAGACACTGTAGATTTCTGTAAATAATTTTTCACCGTAGCGTAATCAGTGGTTCTTAGTTTATTTACAGTGGCGTACTACTCTCTGTAATTATCGTAACTCGGCACCGGAATGTTGTCACCAGGCGTCGGAGTGTTCTACTATTATTACTACTACTACATGTCTACTACTGCTGCTACTGCTACTACTACTACTGCTATTGCTACCATTCTACTACTTCTACTATGACCACTACTACTACTATTACTTCATGTGAAAACTACTGGTTCTACTACTACTGCTACTACTATTATTACTACTACTGTGACTACTACTACTGCTGCTGCTACTATTCTACTACTTCTACTGTGACTACTATTACTACTACTGCTATTACTACTACTTTTACTACTACTATTACTACTACTTTTACTACTACTACTACTACTACTACTACTACTACTATTATTACTACTACTATAACTACTATTACTACTACAAGTTGGTTTTAGCGTGTGCCTGTAAAGAAGAGACTGATGTACATTATGACATTTTAATCGGTTGCCTGTTCTGCTGTCATTGCCCATCGTTTTATTTTCTTAACCCGCTTGGCGCTATATGTCGGATTGAAAATAAACCAACACCGAACAACTGATTTATTGATTGATGCATTGATTCGCTGACTGATTGACCGATTGGCTGACTGACTGACAGTTTGGCTGGATGACTTAATGACTGACTAATTCGCTGACGAATTGACTGACTGATTCGCTGACTTAATAATTGGCTGACTGATTGATTGACTGACTTACTGACTGATTGACTGAATAATTGGCTCGATTGATTGACTGACTGACTGACAGTTTGGCTGACTGACTTCATGACTGACTTGATGACTGACTGGCTTAATGACTGACTTGACTTAATGACTGATTTCAGCCGACTGACTGATTGACTGACTGACTGACCGATTTGGTTATGTCCTCTGTGAATGCATTACCGCTATAGTTATGGTATTGTACATGAATGGACAGCATTATGACTGAATGACTCAAGTCATTCTTCTTTAGTGTTTTGCCCTTAGGCAGGGGGTTCAGGGATTAAACGACGTCATTCTTCTCTGTTTTCTGCCTTTTCTATATATTTATAATCTACGTCTGTTTCCTGTATCAATCATCCAATCCAATATAATTTCTTGGTCTTCCTGGGGCTTTATTCCCTTCGATGCTTTACTGAGGAGGAAATAAATTCCACGAAATGTGTGGCCATTCGATTTCATTTGTCTTCTTTTTATTGTCTTGACCATTGACATTTCCTCGTGCATCAGTTCCAATATCTCCTCTCTTTATAATCATCCCTCCAGATGATCTTGGCCATTCTTCTCCATAGCCACATTTCAAATGCCTTGAGCTTCTCCATTTCTGCCTTTCCAGCAGTCCATGTCTCCGATCCATATTGTATTGTATCTATAAATTTATATAGCGCCTCTCGCAGTGCACACCAATCAGAGGCGCTCCCAGTGTGAGACCCAGAGAAAAGAAATTGGTCTTGAGAAAACGAAAATAGTTAGTTAGTTGCTGTTTAACGACACTGTGTCATAACAAAGATGATTACCGTCGCCCTCCTCCTTTCTGCAGGCTTGGGACTGGCACTGCCAGAGTACGAGCAGTGGCGGAGTTAACGGAAAGAGGCACTTGGCCCTCCATTTAATAAGGAGGAACGTGTCGAAGGAGGGAGCTTGTTTATATGGTGATCGTAAGCTCCGAACTTCTAAAGCGCCACTCGGAAGCCGATCGTAGGGCAAAAGCTTATTCACGAGCGCTGCGTCGAGTCAGAGGGGTTGTTACAGAAGTCTTTAGAGTAGTCATTAACCTAAAAAAATTCACTTATCATAACACCTTAACTACTTAAAAATAGATTACAGTACTAGTATTTTGATTACTTTCTGCTTCAAGCAGCAATCATTGATTGTTACATGCGCTATAGAAGCAACTGGAGTAGTTCTTGTTAGTAGGTTAGATTGGATAAGAAAGGATAAGAGTAGCTTAAGCTCGGTTAGAGTAGTTTAAGTCAGTGCTTCCCAAACTTTAGTTTCGCGGACCGGCAGGAATTAACTTTTCCCTCTGCAGGAGGACCGATGCCAAATTTATTTAATTATTTCTCTTTTTCGATCATCTAGAATAAATTCATCAAACATGTATTAAAATTGATTTAAATGCATGTTTATTTAACCAATTCTGTGACTCTATTGCTCTTTTAATTCTAGCCTAATGAGTGGTTTTTGTTATGACTTTTAAAAATATAATTGCCATTTCTTGATTCCGAGACAATTTGACCAGTTTCTTGACTCACTTTGCGGACCGGCAACTGAGGGCTCGCGGACCGGCACCGGTCCGCGGACCACCACTTTGGGAAGCACTGGTTTAAGTTACAAGAAAAAGAGCATTCCCTTAATCTAGCCCTGATGTAGTCATGGGCATGACTTCGGTCTCTTTGGTCCTACATAATTATGAAGGCGGGTGGGCAGTGCCCTCCCTCACCGACTCATCTGCCCATCCGAAGTGTATGGTCAGTGTACTCATTATAGCTCAGTTGACTAAGGGCACACGGAGCAGAAATCTTCAGGGTTAGACTATATCAATTTTTGCCCGTGTTGGCCCATCAGCTTGGAACTCTCTTCCCCAATCTCTTCGCCTTGAGTTACTAGCCCTCTCACCTTCCCAGTTCCGTAGACGCCTTAAGACTTTCCTGTTCTCTGACGCAGGCACAGACGCAGGTCGAGAGCGCTGCTGATTTTGAGCGGCGCTATATAAATGTTCGATTACAATTACAATCAATTAGAATATATACATACATACATACATACATACATACATACAATGGTCATACATACATAAAAACATACATACATACATACATACATACATACATACATACATACATACATACATACATACATACATAAATACATACATACATACATACTACATACATACATATACATAAAATCTAATATATTATAATATAGGCCTATATAATATTTGATTATTATAAGAATAGATTCCGTTTGATTATATTATTATGGTGTGGTATCTATCGATATTTCGTTTCTGTTACTGCGTTTCAAATTCAAATCTGTTTCCGTTTCGCTTCGATTTTCACTTCCGTTACCGCCGGGGTCACACTAGCTCCCCCTATCTTCAACTGGACGCACAGGCGACCGAGGCTGACCCCGCGACCCTTGGCTCCATCGCGAACCATTGGTACTAGGTGGCACTTCGTCGTCATCTCTGGGAGTTCTGGGGCGATTTCCGGTTCTGCGGTGGAAGGGGGAATTGTGGGAATTATGGGGACAGGTACCACGTAGTCGTCGATGTGATATGGTGGATCAGTTGGGTGGAAGAGGCGTTGATCAGGCGAGGGTTCGGAACCCAGGACCTGGTGGAGTGATGTGTTCGTATTGTCTACAACATCAATACAATCTCAGTGAGATGACTGCGTACAAACTGTACATACGTATGTATATATGTATTTATGTATGTATGTATTTATGTATGTATATGCATATATGTGTTTGTATGTATGTATGTATGTACATATGTATGTATGTATGTATGTATATATGTATGTATGTATGTATGTATGTATGTATGTATGTATGTATGTATATATATGTATGTATGTATGTATGTATATATGTATGTATGTATGCATGTATGTATGTATGTATGTATACATATTTGTATGTATGTTGTATGTATGTGTGTATGTATGTATGTATGTATGCATGTATGTATGTATGTATGCATGTATGTATGTATTTATGTATGTATGCATTTATGTATGTAGGCCTATACATACATGTTCGTCGTAAGTGCCTCTTGAAGAGGAGGAGAAACTGCGATGTACTCGCGACTGGTTCAGACGTTGAAGACGACAATTTAGATGACCAAATTTAGACCGACAGTAGCAGATGACCCGCGGCAGATGACCAGAGCAGATGACGATTTAGATTACCATATAAGATGACCATATTAGATGACGAGCGAAGAGCACCACTTAGTCGGATCCGCCGCAGGGCTCTGGTCTCTCTCGATCGTCTGCGTGACAACATTGCCCGGCGGCTTCTTTGATCAACGGTGGTGGTCTAAGAAACGCGCTCTTTGATGTCTGTCGGTCTCATTCCGTGCCGCTCTCTGTACGCCTCGGTGTCGCTCTACCTGTCTCTGCTTCATCTCCTCTCAGTTATTTCTCTCACGCTCCTCGTCATTCGTCCATTTCTCTCAATTTTCTCAGTTTTTATGACTAAAGACTTCGGCGTTTATCTCTATTTAATTTCTGCCAACTCGGCTCTGATAAGGACACTGAGCGTACGCTGTCGGTGGGAAGATGAGACGGCGAGGGAGAGGACTGGCCATTCGCCCTCATATGCCGGGGTTAAGAAAACGACGTCGCTAACACTTCATTTACTCTTGGCTGCCTCTCGGGCTAGCTCAAGGGACTGATAGAGGTTTCTCTATAATGTCTGTCTGTGTACCTGGATCTCTGAGTGCGTCTTACTGTAAGCCTATGTGTGTCTGCTTGCTTGCCAGCATGGCTGCTTATCTGTCTGTATGTATGTGTATGTCTCTGTGTATATGTGTCTGTCTGTATGTCCGTGTGTCTGTCTATGTGTGGTTGTATCTGCAAATGTATCTGTCGAACAGAGACGGAGATAGACAGAGACAGGCGCACAGAGACGGAGATAGACAGAGACAGGCGAACAGAGACGGAGATAGACAGAGACAGGCGCACAGAGACGGAGATAGACAGAGACAGGCGCACAGAGACGGAGATAGACAGAGACAGGCGCACAGAGACGGAGATAGACAGAGACAGGCGCACAGAGACGGAGATAGACAGAGACAGGCGCACAGAGACGGAGATAGACAGAGACAGGCGCACAGAGACGGAGATAGACAGAGACAGGCGCACAGAGACGGAGATAGACAGAGACAGGCGCACAGAGACGGAAAGAGACATAGCAGACGAACAGATGCGGAGATAGACAGAGACAGACAAAGAGAGACGAACAGAGAGACACATAGACGGAGACGATAATCTGCTTCTCTGCGTGTTTCTGTCTGTATCTGTCTGTCTATGTGTCTGCATCTGTCTGTTTGTCTGCATTTCTGTGTGTTACTGTCTGTCTGTCTGTCTATCTGTCTGTGTGTCTGTATTTCTGTGCGTTTCTGTTTGTCTGTATGTGTGTCTGTTTGGTTCAGTTTCTCTAGGGTTCCTGTGTTTGGATTCGTTCTATTTCGCTCGGATTTATTGCTTGAAGGGCTCTCCACTCTCTGGTCTGTGGCCGGGAATCAATTATGTCTGTCCGTCACTGTCCTTGTCTGTCTCTGTGTCTTTCTGTGTGTGTTTCGGGCTCTTTCCAACGTTTTATTATCATTTTATGACTCTCTGTCACAATCTGTCTCTTCTGTGTCTTGTTTAGTTTCTGCCTGTCTGTCTTTTCGTGCCTTTCTCACTCGCTCCGTCTCTATTTGCCTGTCTATGTCTATATCACTCTCTGTTTGTCTGTCTGTCTGTGTCTATCTACGTCTCTGTTCGTCTGTCTCTGTCTATCTCCGTCTCTGTCTGTCTGTCTGTGTCTATCTCCCGTCTCTGTTCGTCTGTGTATGTCTAATTCCGTCTCTGTCTGTCTGTCCGTGTCTATCTCCGTCTCTGTTCGTCTGTCTATGTCTAATTCCGTCTCTGTCTGTCCGTGTCTATCTCCGTCTCTGTTCGTCTGTCTATGTCTCTCTCAGTCTCTGTCTGTTTGTCCGTGTCTATCTCCGTCTCTGTTCGCCTGTCTATGTCTATATCAGTCTCTGTTTGTCTGTCTCTGTCTATCTCCGTCTCTGTTCGTCTGTCTATGTCTCTCTCAGTCTCTGTCCGTCTGTCTATATCTCCGTCTCTGTTCGTCTATGTCTATATGCGCCTCTGTTTGTCTGTGTATGTCTATCTTCGTCTCTGTTCGTCTGTTTTCGTTTCTGTTCGTCTCTCTTTGTCTGTTTCTGTCTCTCTCCGTGTTTATCTGTTTGTCTCTTATCTCAACCGTTAATGGCTCTTTCTTTCTTCCGTTGGCCTGTTCTGGCCTGGCCTTAGTCCGTGTTCCTCTCTTTTCTTTGTCCCCGTCTTGTATGTTACCTTGGTTGTCCCCCTTGTTTTCCTTGACTTTATTGTTCCTGTCCCTATGTTGTTTGTCACTTAATATCTCTATTTGTCCCCAATATCTTTGTCCCTTTATTTAGTTATTTCTGTCTAAATTTGTCCCTTTATTCGTCTATTGTCTCTGGTTTTGTGACTTTTGTCCCTCTGTTTTTGTCGGAATTTGTCAATCTCATCAACTATTGTCTCTGGTTTTGTCACTATTTCTGTTTGAATTTGTCCCTTTCTTTATCTGAATTTGTCCCTCTCTTCATCTATTGTCTCTGGTTTTGTCCCTCTATTTCTGCCTGAATCCCTCTCGGAATCTATTGTCCCTGGTTTGTCCCTTTATGTCTGTCTGAATTTGTCCCTCACATCATCTGTTGTCTCTGGTTTTGTCCCTCTATTGTCTTTCTCCCTTTCCTCGAGTTCTCCTCTCGATGCAAGCACGTATCCTTCCTCCCATTTGCGTCGCGCCGTGCGTACCTCTCTTTGTGTGCGTCCTTATTCGTCCGTCCGTCTGCTTCCGACTGTGTCCGTTTGTGTATGTTTGCGTATGGCACTGTGCGTCTCTCTCTCTCTGTCTCTTTGGCAATGTGTCGTCGACTCTTATCAAAGAAAGAACGTTTTCGCCGATCCTTGCGACGTCCAACTCTTCCGCCGTCTTAAATCACTCGGCTAAGCTCTCTTCCCAGCATCGCAGCAGATCCGACCAGACCAAACCAGACCAGACCAGCTCTGACTAGACCAAACCAGATTTGACCAGACCAAACCAGATTTGACCAGAACAACCCCAGTTTCACCAGAACAAACCAGACCAAACCAGATTAAACTGACCAAACCAGATTTGACCAAACCAGATTTGCCCAGACCAAACTAGATCAGATTTGACCAAACCAAACCGGGTTTGACCAGACCATACCAGACCAAATTTGACCAGACTAAACCAGATTTGACCAGACCAAACCAGATTTTACTAGACCAAACCAGACCATATTTTACCAGACCAAACCAGACCAGATTTTACCAGACCAAACCAGATTTGACCAGACCAAACCAGATTTGACCAGACCAAACCAGATTTGACGAAACCAAACAAAATTTGACCAGACCAAACCAGACCAAACCAGATTTGACCAGACCAAACCGGATTTGACAAGACCAAACCGGATTTGTCAAGACCAAACCAGACCAGATTTGACCAGACCAAAAAACCAGACCAGACAATATTTGATCAGACCAGAGAAGAATAGACCAGACCATGTGTGACCAAACGACTTTTGACCAGACGAGACGAGATTTGACCCACCGGATTTGACCACACCAAACCAGATTTGATCAGACCAGACCAGATCTGACCACACGAAACTAGATTTGACCAGACCAAACCCGGCCAAACCAGATCAGATTGGACCAGACCAAACCAGACCAGATTGGACCAGACCAAACCAAACTAGATTTGACCAGACCAGACCGGATTTGACCAGACCAGAGAAGAGTACACCAGACCAGATCTTACCAGACCAAACGAGAGAAGGAAGGAGTGAAGGCTGAATGGATGGAAGGAAGGAAGGAAAGAAGGAAGGAAGAAAGGAAGAAATTAAGATGTTGACGATGATGTCTAAATAAATCCTCGCCGTGACGTCGTAGTCACGTGTTGTTTCTGATACATTTACATTACATTACATTAATGCGGCGACGCTTTGCATTTCTACTACGACTGGAGCAGTTCTTCGGTAATTCTCCCACGAAAGACCCATATATTGCAATGACGCCAACTAACCCCTTCCACTCGTTCGCTCCTAACCATCATTAACCTCCGCTTTTTATTTCTCCTCCTCTTCCTGTTCCTCCTCTTCCCATTCCTCCTCCTCTGCCTACTCCTCCTCCTCTTTTTATTCCTTCTACTCTTCCTCCTCATCTTTTCCTCCTCTTCTTCCCACTCCTCCTCTTCCTATTCCACATCCTCTGCCTACTCCTCCTCCTCACCATTCCTCCTCATCTGCCTACTCCTCCTCTTTTTATTCCTTCTCCTCTTCCTCCTCATCTTTCTCCTCCTCTTCTTATTCCTCCCTCTTCCCATTCCTCCTCCTCTTTCCATTCCTCCTCCTCTTCCTACTCCTCCTCCTCTTCCCATTCCTCCTCCTCTTCCCATTCCTCTCCTCTTTCTTCCCCATTCCTCCTCCTCTTCCCATTCCTCCTCCTCTTCCCATTCCTCCTCCTCTTTCCATTCCTCCTCCTCTTCCTACTCCTCCTCTCTTTCCATTCCTCCTCCTCTTCCTACTCCTTCTCCTCTTCCCATTCCTCCTCCTCTTTCCTTTCCTCCTCCTCTTCCTACTCCTCCTCCTCTTCCCATTCCTTCTCCTCTTCCCTCCTCCTCTTTCTCCTCCTCTTCTTTTTACACCTCCTCTTCCTATTCCTCCCCGCTTCCTAATCCTACTCTCATTCGTCCTCTCTTCCTCGCCTCTTATTACTCCTATATTCCACTCCTTTTACTCATCGTGCATCTCATTCTCCTCCCCTAGTTCCTCCGGCTTTCGTCCTTTCTCCGATTTCTCCTTGTCTTATCCTTCTCTTCCTCGTCTAATTATACATCCTTTTCTTTATCTAATTCCTCCTGAGATTCCTTCTCTTTCCTCCCTCCTCCTCCTCCTCCACTCTCCTCCATTCTTCCTCCTCCTCCTCCTCCTCCTCCATCTCCACCTCCTCCTCCTCTTCCATCTCCATCTCCTACTCTTTATCTCCTCCTCCTTCCTCTCTTCCTCTTTCTCCTCTTCCAGTTCTCCATCTCCTCCTCCTTCTCCTCTTTCTCCTTCTCCTTATCCTCCACTTCCCTTCCTTTTCCTTCTTCTCCATTCCAACCACAAACGACGTACATGCGCGTTGAGTGGTCCGGCTGTCCGTGGACGTCTTCGTCAAGGTAATGGATGCAAAATTGAGCTGCGTGGACGTCTGCCTACAACTATATGAACGCTACCTCACTGATGGATAAAAGGGAGGAAGTGCCACACGACGAAAATTTGATCCAAATGCACTACTAACCCACGCCCGCTAAATGTAATGTAATTAGTTATTTGTATAGCGCCGCTCACAGCCGAGGCCATTCAGTAGCGCTCCCAGTGCGAGAACCCCGAGAGAAGAAATAGGTTTTAAGGAGAGAGAGAGAGAGAGTGATAGAGAGAGAGAGAGAGAGAGAGAGAGAGAGAGAGAGAGAGAGAGAGAGAGAGAGAGAGAGAGAGAGAGAGAGACAATGATCCAGAAAGGAAAGTAAATGTGAACTCGTAAATGTCAGCTCGTTGGTCAATTAGATGCTGCATTGCGGTAGGAGTTGGATCTTTTTGGCATTTTCCTCCGTGTGTAGAAATCGCTTTCGGGGATTCGGGTAGGCGGCAGACCCATGCTTCGGTACTTTGTCAGTGAACCATTTGTCGGTGAACGATTTGTCGTGATACATCCATACATGTATAAATTGTTGCATGCCAAAGGTATGGTATGACAGGTACTAGGTATTAGAAAACAGTTAGACTGGCACCTGTGAGATAATTATGAGATGCCACGTTGACAGCTCATGGAAATGTCGTGTGAAGAACCAAGGTCGTCTGGAGGTCTTGGGTGGTGACTACAGGAGACAATCCTTCCGTGTTATGTGTTATGTCATGTCTAGGTTACGGCGAAGGTATTAGAGAGAGCGAAAAGGGGAGTGCAGAGTAGAGTGACGCGGGGAGACAACCTCGTCATCATCCCCGTCCCGCAACAAGTAAGTCACCCTCATTCCTGCCCCATTCCCGCAGGTTTTGTCCCCATGCTCGCCCCATCCCCGCAAGACTACATCGCATCCCCGCAAAATGTTCACCAATTAAAGTGAAAAATACACAATTTTAGCTTGCAAAGCTATTTGTATTGCTGATCAAATTAATAAAACACACAGACACCAGATTATCCTATCGAAATTTGGAATATAGTCTGTACAGTGTATAGACTATAGAGCTATAATAGTTACCATTACCGCTGTTTTATCGCCAGCTCATTCTCCATTACCGCGGTATTACTTCGACAGTAAACCCCATCACCGCGGAAAAAGCGAAATTGTTTTCCCCATTTCCGCAATATTTACCGCGGGAAAAATTGCCGCATCACTAATTCACTCTCTGGTGCAGAGAGAAGAAGTTAGTTGCTAAGGTCTAAGACGTTTGTCATTGTGCGTGATGTATGGACTTCTTGTGTGGAGGTTAGTCAGACATTAGGCCTCTTGTATGTTATTTGAATTGATAATTGCGAACCGGTTTCTAGCGAAGACTGAACCGCATTTTATCCTAGAACAAATTAAACAAAATTTAGCCAAGTTTCGATAGTTAGATAATTCCGCACTTAGTTGAAGACTAGACTTGTTTTGTAAGGTTAGTTCTCCTATTTCACTTAATCCTGGTGAATAATGTACCGAAGAACGGGTAGGCCCTTACGACACGTATACACACACATGTATACCTATATTAATGCATACATGCATTGATACGCACATACGTACATACGAACATACATGTACACGCATAGATACGCATACATATATACCTTCATACATACGTATATACATTGATATATATATGTATATATATATACCCTTCCCCAATAATTTAAGAGAAGCAATTTTTCAAAACCGACCCCTTACTCTCGACCATTTCCAATGGAAACCCCAAATGGAACCCCCTGAAATTGTTTTCTGGCTACGCCCTTGATTTATAAATGCACATAATGCTTACATTCATATAATTATGGATATATTTACATATATATATATATATATATATATATATATATATATATATATATATATATATATTGCTTATTTCTAGTACTTGTTTGTTTATTTCTAATACTTGTTTATTTCTAGTACTTGTTTATTTCCTAGTACTTGTTCATTTCTAGTACATGTTTGAGTCATAATCCATGGAAGACCAACCGGACCATCGATCCATGCCAGCTCAGTCCACCATTCTTCCGGAGTCGGGTATCGAATAAATCCAACCTAAGGCTTCAGAAAAGAGTGAAGTGCACTATTTATATCAGAGTCTCAGCCCTTTAGAGAAACGATCAAACGCAGCAGCGCGTTTAATTTATCGCTTCAATCGCTTCAGATACTTTGAGAAGTTAGCAGCGGACGTCTCACAAATACCCACACACGTACAAGCACATATAATAGAGGAAATTAAACTCATTACGCGAACTGACCCGGAACGTTCTTCACCGGGGACTTACTTTATGTCACACCCGCCGGTGGTTTTGCGTCCATCTGCCGTCGTTAAGGAGTCGTTGGGTCGTGTGCCATAGGCGGGGCTGTAAAACGTGTCGCTAGGAGTCGCCCTGTGGAGCGGTCCGTTGGTAAATTATGCAGGCTGGCGACTGGCCGTGGGGAGATGAAGGTGCACGCCAAGAGACAGGCGAGAGGACGGCAGAGGGAGAGAGAGGGGCAGGGAGAGGGACAACGAGAGATGAATGGATGGAGAGATGGGGACGGTGAGGTAGGGGAAGAGAGAGGAAGAGAGACATAGAGAGATGGAGAGACAGGGAAATAAGGAGAGAGGGATGCGGCAAGGACTATGAGAGACAGGGACGACGACAGGGACATCTACGAGGACTGGCAGAGACAGAAATACAGAGAGACATGGAAGAATAGGGCAGGCGCAGAGGAAGGGAGACAGAGAGGGAGACGGAGAGGGAGCGAGAGAGACAGAAAGAGAGAGACAGACGGAGAAAGAGAGGAAAAGAGGGATAGGTATAGAAAGCGAGACAGGCAGACAGACAGAGACAGAAAAACGGAGGAAGAGAGAGAGAGAGAGAGAGAGAGAGAGAGAGAGAGAGAGAGAGAGAGAGAGAGAGAGAGAGAGAGAGAGAGAGAGAGAGAGAGAGAGAGAGCGAGAGACAGACAGACAGACAGACAGACAGAGATGATGGCCGAGTCTTTATGTTGCTTTCGTTTCGTAATCGCTCTGCTTCGGCGCAATGGACGATCGAAGGAGAGGACGTTGAGAGGACGGCCAAAGGAGGATGAAGAGAGGAGGACATTGGGAGGATAGCAAGAGGATGGAGGATAAATAGCGGAGGATATTGAGATGATTGCAATAAAGGAGGAGGATGAGAGGATGAGGATGAATAGAGGAAGATATTGGGAGGATGGCAAGAGGAAGAGGAGGAGCAGAAACAGAGGAGAGTATTGGGAGGCTGGAAAGATAAGAGGATAAACAGAGGAGAATTATTGGGAGGATGGCAAGAGGAAGAAAATAAACAGAGGAGGATATTTGGAGGATTGCAAGAAGAGGAGGGTGTACAAAAGAGGATATTGGGAAGATTGAAAGAGGAGGAAGAGAATAAACTTAGGAGGATATTGTGAGGATTGCAAGAGGGGGAGGAGGAAAAACAAAGGAGAATATGTGGAGGATGGCAAGAAGAGGAGGAGGACGTTACACAGACGAGAATATTGGGGGGGATTGCAAGAGAAAGGAGCAGGAGGATAAACCGGGATACACAGAGGAGGATATTCGGAGGATGGAAAGAAGAGGCAGAAGGTAAACAGAGAAGAATTTTGGGAGGATTCCAAGAGAAGGCAGAGTATAACCAGAAGAGGATATTTGGAGGATGGCAAGAGAAGGCAGAGGATAAACAAAGGAGGATATTTGGAGGATGGCAAAAGAAGGCAGAGGATAAACAGAAGAGGATATTCGGAGGATGGAAAGAGGAGACTGAGGATAAACAGAGAAGAATATTGGGAGGATTGCAAGAGGAGGCAGAGGATAAATAGAGGAGGATATTGGGAGGAGTCCAAGAGAAGGAGTATAAACAAATAAGGATATTTGGAGGATGGCAAGCGGTTGAGGAAGAGAAGGAAGAGGAGGATGATGCGTTGAAATAATGGGCACTGGACAGCCGGATAATGTAAGATAGGATCGCTGTATGACATGGTGGAAGACGATGATGAGGATGAGGAGAAGGAGGAAGAGCTGGCGGAGGAGTTAAAGTTGAGAATGAGAAGGAAGAGGAAGAAGAGGAGTATAGAAACAGGAGAAGGAGAAGTAAGAGGAGGCGGAGGTTTTGAAATCGGAGGATAAGAAGGAAGAGGGGAGGAGTAGAAAGAGAAGGCGGAAGAGTAGAAAGAGGAGAAGGAGGAAGAGTAGAAAGAGGAGAAGGAGGAGGAGTAGAAAGAGGAGAAGCAGAAGGAAGAGGAGGAGGAAGAAGAGGTGGAGGTGTAGAAAGAGGAGGAGGAAGAAAAGAGGAAGAGAAGTTAGCGGAGAAGTGAAAGGAAGAGAGGAAGAGGATGAGGAAAAAGGAGAAGGAGAACGAAGAGGAGGAGGAGTTGATTGAGGAGGATAAGAAGGAAGAGAGGAGGATGAGGAGGAGTAGAATGCGGAGGAGGAGGAGAAGGAGGTGTAGCATCAGCTGGAGAAAGACGGCGATCACGTCGAAGAAAAGGAGATGAAAATATATTGGACTGTAATAGAAGAAGAGAAGAAAGAGGCGAAGGATTAAGAGGATCAGTGGAGGACGAGGACCAAGTGAGGAGACGGAGGAACGGAAGGAGGATGAAGAGGAGGAGGATGAAGAGGAGGAGGAGGAGGAGGTACGGAAGGAGGATAAGGAGGAGGAAGTGGAGGAGGAGGAGAGCTAAACCAACAAGGATGAGTGAGGCAGCTGAAGGAAAGGCAGAGAAGAGGGGGTTAGGAGAGAACTGGATGAAGAGGGTAATGAGAATAAAGGAGGAGGAGGAATAAGGGAATGGAGGGAAAGAGGAGTGAAGTAGAATGAAAAAATAGGAGGAGAAGGAGGGAAGAGGAGGAGGAGAGCTAAACCAACAAGGATGAGTGAGGCAGCTGAAGGAAGGCAGAGGGAAGAGGGGGTTAGGAAGAGAGAACTGGAGGAGAGTCCTCCAGGGTAATGAGAATAAAGTGGAGGAGGAAGAATAAGGGAATGGAGAAGGAAAGAAGGAAATGAAGAGGAGGAAGAGGAGGAGTAGAAAGAGGAGAAGAAGAAGGAGGATGAAGAGGAGGAGGAGAGCTAAACCAACAAGGATGAGAGAGGGAGGTTAAGGAAAGGCAGAGGGAAGATGGGAAGTAAGGATGAGAGAACTGGAGGAGAGTCCTCCAGGGTAATGAGATTAAAGTGGAGGAGGAGCAGGAAGCGAAGAGAAGGTAAAAGGAAAGAGGAGATGAAGTAGAAGGAAATAAGAGATAAGGGAGAATCAGAAGAAAAAAGGAGGATGAAGAAAGTGAATAGAAAAGGAAGAGGAAGATGAGAAGTAGGGAAGAACAGAAATAGAGGAAGAGTATGAAAAGGAAGAGGAGAAGGATTGGAAAGAAGAGGAAGAGGATTATAAGGAAAAGAATAAAATTGAGAGGAAAAAATGAGTAGGAAAATAAAAGGAAGAGCAGCAAGAAGTAACAAGAGGCAGGAAGTGCAGCAAAAGAAGGAGGAATAAAGTGACGAAGAGAGAAGGAACAAAATGAGAAAAGAAAGAGAGAACGTAAAGGAAAAGGAAAGTGAATAAAACAGCAGGAATAGGATAAGAAAGAATGTGAAGAAAAAAGGAGGCACACGATGAGAGATGAAGAAGATGAAGAAAGAGGAGGAAAAAGAGAGAAGGAGATTAACTCCTCTTCTTCCCAATCTTTTTCTGCTATCTCTCCTTTTCTTTATCTTCTTCCTATCACATCTCTCTGTCTTTTCTGTTTCTGTCTCTGTCTCTGTCTCTGTCCCTATCTCTCTGTGTCTCTGTCTCTGTAACTGTCTTTCTGTCTGTCTTTCTGTCTTTCTGTCTCTCTGTCTGTCTGTCTGTCTCTGTCTCTGTCTGTCTCTCTGTCTCTGTCTCTCTCTGTCTGTCTGTCTCTTGTCTCACTCTCTGTCTCTCTCTCTGTCTCTCTCTCTCTGTGTCTCTCTGTCTCTTCTCTCTCTGTGTGTGTCTCTCTCTGTGTCTCTCTGTCTCTGTCTCTGTCTGTCTGTCTGTCTTCCTCTCTGTCTCTCTCTCTGCTCTCTCTCTCTCTCTCTGGATCTCTCTCTTCTCTTCTCTTAATTCCATCCTCTATTAATTTTCTTCTCCTCTTTCATCAATCATAACAGGAACAAGAAGAGCAGGCAGACGAGCAGAAGGAAGCCGAAGAGGAGGTGGGAAGGGTATCAAGAGAGAAGCGGCGTACAGAGAACGACACTGGTCTGGGTCAGTAAGAAAGCTTTGCCTGGGACTTACATCTCGAAATTTATGTCATTGGCAGGAGGCAAAGCAGATATAATAAAAGAGGAATAACAGTGAATGGGGCATCACCATCAGGCGCAACAATAATGCCAGCATCAGTGCCAGCCACCTGCTAATACAATGAGACGAACGGCGCGAAAAGCAATCTATGAGGCTGCAACGCCCGGACGTACACAGCCATAAACCCTGCGAACCGACAGAAGAGGAGTTAGTGTGGCCTGCGCTATTAGAGCTGAACATCCGGACATTACTGTGTGGCTCAAATGCATCAGTTATCTGGTTAATAGTGTTAGAGATAGGCACAATTAGTTAAATTGCTAATCGACTAGAATTAGAATTAGCAAAAATCTTGTAACTAATCGATCACAATAAGAATTGTTAGCTGCTGGTCTAATCGAATTAGCTACCGAAATTTGCTAATCGATTAGAATCAGAATTAGCCAAATCTTGTAGCTAATCGATTGGAATTGGAATTTGTCTAATTGATTAGTTAAAGTGCTAATTGGTTAACATTAGAATTAGCTGTTTGTCTAATCGATTAGTTAAAGTGCTAATTGGTTAGAATAAGAATTAGCTGCTGAAATTTGCTAATCGATTAAAATAAGCAAAATTTTGTAGCTAATCGATTCGAATTGGAATTAGCTGTTTTTCTAATTGTTTGACTAATCGATTAGAATCTACTCAATTAGTTACCCATCTCTGACTAGGATGCACTCGGTTATTGTGACTTTTTATTCCAACACGGGGAGGGGCCCGATAGCGCATTGGATAACATACTGGCATAGAGAGCGAGAGGTACCGAGATCGAGCTCCGTAGGGCGGACATGCTTTGTAGGCTGTTATTAGCGCCGTGTATTGCAGGCTGTCTGTCTGTAGTTAAGATTTATGTCTTCTGTCATTTGTGATCTTGTGAATTGTTTAAATTGCATAACTGTACACTGTAACCGGTTGCGTTTTGTCAACTGGATTGTTTCAATAAAGAATATTATTATTACTTTCCAAGCCAGGAAAATCCCTCCCTGGGTTTTTCATAGCTGCGCTTTCCCTTCAATTCCTACCAGCCTAGTTCCTTTCCTTTCCTTTCCTTTCCTTATCTTTTTAGCATTACTTTACTGTGCCTCGAATGCTCATCCCTTCCCTTTTCTATTTCCTTCCCTTCCCTTCCTTCCTTCGTTTCCTTCCCCTTCCATCCCTTTTCCCTTTACTCCTTGCCTTGCCTTCTTTTACATTTCCTTGCCTTGTTTCTCTCCCTTGCATCCTTTTCTTACATTGCCTTGCCTTCTCTTTTGCCTTGCATCTCCTTCTCTTGTATTATCTTGCCTTGCCTACTCTTATATTGCCCCTTTTACCTTCCCTATCTTCTCCTTGCCTTACTTTACTCTGACTTGCCTTGACTTCTCTTACATTGCCTTGCTTTCTCTTACATTGCCTTGCATACTCCTTCTTCTTGTATTACCTTGCCTTCTCCTACATTATACTTCGCGTTCTCGTACGGTACCTTGCCTTGCCTTCAGATAGTCAGTCAGTCAATCGGTCGGTCAGTCAGTCAGTCGGTCAGTCAGTCAGTCAGTCAGTCAGTCAGGCAGTCAGTCAGTCAGTTATTAATTTAGTCAGTCGGTCATTTAGACAGTCGGCCAGTCAGTTCGTCAGTCAGTCAGTCAGTCAGTCAGTCATTAATTTAGTCAGTCAGTCATTAATTTAGTCAGTCAGTCGGTCATTTAGCCACTCGGTCAGTTAACCAATCCGCCAGCCAGTCAGTCATTCAGTCAGTTCGTCAGTCATCTATGCCCTCATGAACTTACCGATGGACGTGTAGATGATGACAGCAACGACCGCCAGTAGCAGAGCCATTCCAGTCGTGATGAACAGAATGTTGAGGATCCTCTTGAGCACCGGACTGCTATCACGGTCCGCCGCTGCCGCCTCCACATCCTGTCTCCTCCCAGCTGCCCTCTTCTCCAATCCACCCACACCCGTCGAAGACGTCGACGCCGAGGTCCTGTTATCCTGCAGCAGGAGCGCCAGCTTCCGGAGGGCAGCGTACTCCTTCCTACTCCGGAAAACGTCCCTCCATCCGCCCGACTTCTCCCCTGGATCGACGGTCACCACTCCAGGGCATCCAGGTCGCTTCTGCGGCCGCGGAGGAGGACAGACACCGGAAGTCGACGATGAAGGCACGTGCTGTTGGCGCGAAAACTTCGCCACTTCCGGTGAACATCCGCCCGAACCGGAAGTGCCCGTCAGCGGAACCGCGACGCCGTCGTAGTCGTAGTCGTCGTCCTCGATCATCGTCTGCTGCAAGACGGTTACGTCATCGTTGTCGTCGTCGTCATCGCGCCGCGGACGTTGTTGCCTTGGCAACAGCGTGTCTTCCGACGGCTGTCGCAGCGCGCGTTGCCTTGACGACTGCGGCTGCGGCTTCTCGACCGATTCGCGCAGTCTAACGTCATCCGCGTGACGACGCGACCGTTGCCCTAGCGACGGGTTGATGTCGTCGTCGTGCAGTCGTTGCCTTGACAATGAACCGACGTCGTCGTGCTGCAGTCGTTGCCTTGACAACGAACCGACGTCGTCGTGCAGTCGTTGCCTTGAGTCGTTGCAGTCTTGACAACGAACCGACGTCGTCATGCTGCAGTCGTTGCCTTGACAACGAACCGACGTCGTCGTGCTGCAGTCGTTGCCTTGACAACGAACCTACGTCGTCATGCTGCCGTGACGTGTGAACAGTGTCATCGTTATGGTGACGTAATCGCTGCTTGTACGACGCGTTTGATTCGTTCAGCGGTTGCCTTGACGACGGCTGTCTTGACGACGGTTGCCAGCCGCGCTCGATCGACTGCTGGGAGGTGTGAGCGCGGTATAATTCCTCGTTCGATCTGTCTTTTGAGCTGTCGCGCGACAGGCTCCGGCCGACCGGATGTTGTCCGACGCGGCCACCGGAAGTCGAGTCCGCCCTGACCACGCTGGCTCTGCGCTCGTACGACTGGTCGCTCCTTTCCATGGGAACGGCGCAGAAGCGATTCTGATAGTAGACGACCTTTGCCGGTTGACGTCCTTGACCGTGTGACGCCACGTGACGTCCGTATCCGCTTCCGGTCGCCACGGTGGACGCCGGGACGTAGCAGACCTCGTCGTAGTCATGGAAACGGTCGGCAGAGGGAGGAGGGTGTGGTGGAGGTGGTTGGCCGCAGGGGTTCGTGTAGTCCGAGTCGCTTGAGGTGTCTGTGTCGCTCGGGTCCGGGCTCCGTCTGGGCTCCGGGCATCTGCCCTGATATGGGGGACCCATCGGGGTTCCGGGGTTTTGGTAGTAGTGGCTCATCGGATTTGGGGTAAACGGTAAGTCAACTGCACGGTGCCGAACTGGCAGCGGTGCAGCCTACAGCTTGATATGTTCCACTGAAAATGTTCCAATCGATTAATCACTCACTCAATCAATCAGTCAATCAACCAGTCAGTCAATCAATAGGTCAATCAAACAGTTAATAAAATCAATCAGTTAATCAAATCAATCAGTTAATCAATCAATCAATCAAAAAACGATAAATAGTTATATCGGATAAGCAGTTGATCATTTAATCCGTCAATCAGTCAATCAATCAATCAATCAATCAATCAATAGGTCAATGAAATCAATCAGTTAATTAAATCAATCAGTTAATCAATCAATCAATGAATCACTAAATCAACCAATCACTAAATCAATCAATCAGTCAGAAAATCGATCAATCCGTCAATCAAACAATTAATCAATCAGTCAATCAGTCAATCAATCATTCATTCATTCAATCAATCAATCAATTAGTCATCCAGTCAAATGAATAATCGATTGATCGACTGAGCTATCAGTCTTTATCGGAACAGAGCAGAAGTTTAACATACGCAATTGAGTATAATCGGACTAATGAACCTGAGATTATTCTAAGAGTTTTTTTGAAGAAGGATAAGTCGTTTTAGTCTAGTAACATAATTGGAAGCCCAGACCATATTGCAATATGATAAGTATGGATGAACGAATGAGCGAGTGAGTTGTAAAGATTTGACCGTAAGTGGGTAGGTAATATATAAGCAATACGTGATAAGATACCCACGTTTTTTTTAAGATCTTAGAAGCAATTTGAGATATCGTCGCCTGAGAATTATCCTCGCGTATCTCCATTTTCCAAAATTCCGAGATAATCGAGGTTGAAGTTTGGGCCGCATTTTGCGGAAAAATAAGAAATTCAATGCAATAAGGAGGGCATTATCTAATTAGGCCTACAGTTCACACACAGACGTCACATAATCACATTAAAACATAAACATTGCATAAAGACCCTGCATTTAAAAATTTACGAATAGAGCTGTTTTTCAGAAATTTATGAAAATTTTGTATGAAATGGATTTACAAATATTACGAACCATCCTACGGGAAAAAAGACATGAAATGATTAAATCGAGCAACAACCAATTATTAGAGAGTGTTTTCGTTAAAATATTCATGGATATAGTCCGGATTTTTGAAAGAAAAACGTTTGTCTGGATATGCGACACTTTAATCCAGCTAAGCGCACAGGTTTATACTGTTGTATCTCCTGCTCGTCCAATCAACGACGAGCATTCTCTGGACATACAACAACATACACTGCTACACAACGAATGCTGTGTGGAGATACGATGAAATGTTTCTGAAAACAGGACATACGACAGTATATTTTGTTGAATATCTTTAAAACGACCTGTCGTATCTCTTAGCCATTGAAACTGAAGAAAGATCCAAAAAATTCTGCTACAAATCAACTCTAAACTGCTTTTCGAAAAAAGTGGAGATACGACAAGATAATTCTCAGGCGACAATATATGAATATTCCAGGTTACATGTTGATCCAAGCGAACTCCTAGAAGCTTACCCGAGATTACTTTAGGAATCTTAAAATTGTCAACTTGGATTATACTTTGTACAGAAGGAATTTTCTTTCTATTTGAACAGAAAAGAATATAATTGGTTTTACTTGAATTTAATGATAACTTATTGCTTAAAAACCAGTCTGCAATTTTCTGTAATTCCAGGTTCACTAGTTAAACGCTTACCCTAGGTCTCACCTGACTGCACACCTGTCTGATTTTTGTTGTTGTTTGAATTTGATTTATTAACATATTTCTATTGTAACTGGTTGCGGTCTGTCAACCTGTCAGATAATAAAACGAATATCTATCTATCAAATAACCCCTCATAGATTTCGTGGGAGATAAATACATTCGAATCATCGGTGAAGAGTACAAAATATACAAGTGTAGAAGCGTTTGGAAGATCATTAATGAATAACAAAAAAAAGTAGAGGACCAAGGATAGATCCCTGGGGAACTCCGAATTTAACTAACCTTAATTTCGATAAGCGCCTCTGACATACAACAAGTTGTTGCCTATTTGTGAGATAACTCTTAAACCATCATAGATTTAGACCCCGGATACCAATATTCTCAAGTTTGCAAATAATATACTGTGATCGACCGTGTCGAATGCCTTGGCAATGTCGAGGAAGATACCTATAAAAAATTCATTGTTATCGATTACAGTAGAGATATTATCTTGTGTAGTCAGAAGTGCCATAGAAGTAGAGTGACCTGATTGAAAACCATGTTGTGAAGGGTATAGAATTTTCATGTTGGTAACATAATCGTATAATCCATTGTGCATGAGTTTTTCAAGTATCTTAGAAAAGTACGGGAGGATTGAAATGGGTCTATAGTTGGTAATATCCTCATGAGGACCTTGTTTAAAAATAGGAACGATTTTGGCCAGTTTAAGTGAGGAAGGAACTATACCAGTAGAAAGGGAGAGTTCAGTATATTTGTCAGGGGAATAGCTACATCTTCAACAATAGAATACATGATAGAAGGATCAACTTCATCGAGGCCAGTGCTGTGAGTGGTTTTCAAGGATTGACTTATGGAGATTAGCTCGGTAGGAGTTGTTGGAATGACTGCAAAAGAATTAGGCCTCGGGCAGTTGAGGTAGGCCTAATTGTCAAAAGAGGTGCTTGAGGGGGGCAGCTTATCGACCAAGGATTGCGCGATACCAGTGAAATAGCTATTGAATTTCTCAGCCATGATGCTAGGATTAGTAATGTTTACACCAGCTATACAATAGCTATACAATAGAGTTATCAATAGCTTTTTCGGATTTATTCATATTGATTATTGACCTAATAACTCGCCAAGTTTTCCTAAGATCATTAGAATGTTTCATGAATTCCGATTCAAAGTAACATTGTTCGGCCTTTATTCTTTCGATAAGTAGTAAAATGTTGTTTATTAACGTCTTGTTGGGTTTTTGATGTATTTCAGATATAACTTTTCCTTTTTCCTAGATGATTTTAAAAGTCCAGTAGTCATCCATTGATTCTTAAATTTATTTCGCTTGTTAGCAGTTTTGTTGATTTGTAAGTAAGTAAGTAAGTATATCATTTATTGAGAAGCACTAGCAAACTCACAGCACTGTACATGGCAAGATTAATACGTTCAAACAAATAAACAAAAATTTATATACGCAACTAATGAATTGAATGAGAAGCTTTATTGTACATCAGGGGAACATAGAGGAAGAAGAGCTAGGGCTAGTCATAGGGGGAAATGAAGGGTTTAAATAGCCAGATCTAGGGAAAACATAGTTTATTTACAAGTATAGCATCCGGGCAAGGAAGCATTTCTGGAAAAGCTGGGTTATAGCTGCTTTAAACAACGAAAAGAATTCATCATAGGCAACATCATTACAACAAAGGGTATAATGGACCGATGACCAATCTTGTAGTGCAAGCTGGGATTAAGTTGTGCTATAGAAGTTTCGTCAATTTTCCTAGTTGGGCGAAGGTAGGCGAGTATTTATAGGCAGGAGTGACGTTTACTCGAACCATAATTGGCAATTGATGTGAAATATCAGCGACAATTATAAAAGAATCAATCAATTTGGAGACAGAATTAGATAAGATATTGTCAATCAGAGTTGACGTAGTGGAGGTGATTCGAGTAGGTTTAGTTATTGTTGGAAGAAAATGGTTAGTGGACATCATGTCGAAGAAGAAGAAGAAGAGAAGAGCAGTACCTTAAGCTAGCCCTGAGGCAGCCATGGGTATAAAGTGTTAGCGACTTCATTTTCTTAGCCTCGGCATCTGAGGGCGGGTGGCCAATCCTCTCCCTCACCGTCTCATCTTCCCACCGACAGTGTACGGTCAGTGTGCTCATCATAGCTGAGTTGGTTAGGGGGTGCTCTTGGAACAGAAATCTCGAACAAAATGTTCTCTCCTGGCGGGGATTTAAACCCCCGACCTTTCGATTGACAGTCCAGCACGCTAACCACTACACTATCGAGCACCCTACTCATGTTGAAGAAATTGCTGGTTAATGAGTTTACAGTTAGTCTCCCACGTTGTCTATGATGTCCTACAGGAAGGTGAAATCTGACACTTTAACTCTTCCACGTTAACATTGTTTCCTTATAAACAACTTACTCCTACGATTCATTTCCTTTGCGTAACATACATTTTTTCGTTACAGAACAGTTGATGAATTTCATCATCATCATCATCATCATCATCATCATCGTCGTCGTCGTCGTCGTCATCATCATCATCATCGCCGCCGCCGCCACCACCACCACCACTACCACCACGACCACCACCAGCAACAGCATCACCATCATCAGTTCCCGACGCCAGGCATTTGGTTTGCAATGGTTACGAATAAATGATCTCCATTGTCCTCAGTCATTTGTCAAGTTGCTCCTCTTAGTGTTAGTCCAAGTGATGTTTATGTCTTCATTTATGTTGTCTATCCAGAGCAGTTTTTGTACCTTTGTTTCTTTGCCTTCGAATCTTGCATGTAGTGCATTGTGTGGGATTCAGTCAACTGGCATTCTCCCTACATGTCCATATCATTAGAGTCTTCGTTGAACGAATTTGTCTAGCAGAGTTGTGTGAATACCTAGTGGTTATCTTATGCAGGCCCGCCGAGTGGGGGGCCCGGGGGAATCCCAGGGGCCCGGCGACTTGTAGGGACCCGGGCTGGGCCCGCAATCAACTTTTGAAAAATATTATAATCAGTTATACAAAGTTTATGATTTATGCCTTATAAAATATAATATTATTGACACTTAACTACAATAGTTGCATATATAAATAGGCCTATAGTTCTGTAGGGTTGAACCTGCACTATTATGATTTCAGTTTGTTTTTAAAACATTTTTTCTCATAAAGTCTAAGGATAGGTAGGGGCCCGTGACTGCTATGCCTAGGGGCCCAGAATTTCTGTCGTCAGCCCTGATCTTATATATACTTTATTTCGCACTAAGCAGAACAGAGAAACTAAGCAAACTTAGCAAAGACTAGAACAGAAATACAAAAATACAAAAACTTCTTCTTATGTTATCGCTTCTTATTTTCTGTAGTCCTGGATGACCGACATTTTTAATGCTGAAGAAAATGTCAGCTATATCGGATGACTCCGTCTCAACTTTGCAGAATGTTTTTGCTAGAATTCTTATTCTCCACTGACCAGAAACTGCGAGATAAATCGACACCCACGCACAACCAGACTGCAGCAGAGAAACCCCTTAAGGCTGCTCCGCCAACGCTTCGCTTCTTTTAAAGAAGGTTCTTGGAGCATAACAATAAGTCTATGTGGTCTGATCTCCTCGTTTCGAGATTCATTGTTATGGCTTCGGCGAAAACAACATGACATTTACGGTGGATCTGATCGGCGTATTTGGTTTGCGAAATATAATAAGTCTGATCTCGCTGCTTCTTAAGATCATTGCCATGGCTTCTGCGAATATAAAATGGCTTCTGTTGATGCAAGCTAAGCTTTCTTAGTATCAAAATTCGTACTCTTTGAAATTGCAAGAGAATTGAAAATTTCAATAGGCCTAGTGAAAGCAAAAATAACTTATCCAAAATTCAGTATTTCAATCAATTGCATAAATTGTTATCTTACTGTGTGCCTCTCCAGGGCAGCGTAGAGATCCCCACCATCCAAGATAGGTGCCCCAGGTAGTAATGCATCGTAAGGGGGAAGTCATGGTGAGCATAGATGGGCAGGATTAGTTAAATTGCTAATCGGTTAGAATTGTAATTAGCTACAGAAGTTTGCTAATTGATTAGAATTAGAATTAGCAAAATCTTGTAGCTAATCGATTAGAATTATAGTTAGCTGTTTGTATAATCGATTAGCTAATCGATTAGAATCTAATCGATTAGTTACCCATCTCTGACATTGGTGAGACTGTCATTATTATTATTATTTTGACATTAGGTATTATAACTTTAGTAGTAGTAGTACTAGTGGTGGTAGTGGTAGAGGTGGGGAAGTGGTAGTGGTAGTGGTAGCATAAGATAAGAGATGAGAATATTCTTTAATTGGCCAATTGCTATCCGCATTTTAGTTTGCAGACATGGTAATAAACAATCATCATCCAATAAGCTGACCAAGACAGTCAAATATTCTAAAATGACACATAATTATTACCCTAAATCCGATTATCATACTAACGATAAAATTTTCCTCATCGTGCCATATATATGATTATAAAATATTCATTGTGCGGTTAGGGCTCGTGAGCGCAGGTGGCAGGGTTCCGCGACAACTCATCTACAGACTTTTCGTCTACGACACTTCGTCTACAAACATTTCGCCTACTAGTGTATCTTTATCCATTAGGGCTAATCAACAGAGGTCGTTTTCTTATAGTTTTGCTAAAAACGTGCTAAATATTCTCAGGTATCCAGCTTCTAATTACTGAAAATATTATTTTCATCAATCCAGCTTCTATTGAATGGAAACTTACTTTCATCCATGCATCCAGCTTAGTATCCAGCTTCTATTTACGGGAAAAATTATTTCGATCAATCCAGCTTCCATTTCAACACATGAATGTTTTCATCAATCCCACTTCAATTTAGGGAAACAGTTTTCTTCATCAATCCAGCTTTCATTTTATGTCGTCAATATCAAATAACTTTGTAGACGAAATGTCGGTAGACAAAGTGTCGTAGACGAAAAGTCTGTAGACGAATTGTCGTGACAACAGGTGGCTGTAGGCTACTCTGACCGACGGGAGCAGGTCATGCAGTAAATGGCCCCCATCCACCAGGAAGGCAGCAAAGAGGCTGTAATCCACCTTAGTACATTGCTGTTCAAAGGAGGGAGTATCCTCAGGGAGGCAATGGAATCGAATAGTTAGTATCAGTATTAGGGTTAATATTAGTACTAGTTTTAGTAGCAGCATTATAATAGTCACACTATTAACATTAGCATTGGTTTAGCATAAGTATTAGTATTAGTATTATTTTCAGTATTAATAGTATAACTTACACTAGTACTTACACTGTATTAGTATTAGTATAAGTATAAGTATTAGTATAAGTTTCTGTATAAGACCATAAGTATCAGTATAAGTATTAATATAAGTATTAATATCATCATTGGTTTTAGTATTAGTATTTGTATTAGTTTGACATTAGTATTAGTATAAGTATTTTCATTAGTGTAAGTATTAGTATAAGTATGAGTAAAAGTATTACTAGTGTAACTTCATACTAATACTTATAACGTATAGGTATTAGTATTAGCATACGTATACGTTTGCATAGTAGTAGAATTACTTAATAGTAATACTAATACTAACACTTCCACTAATACCGTATTAGCTTAAGTATTTTCTAGTATTAGTATTAGGTATTAGTCTTAGTCGTGTGTCTGTCGGTGCGTGTGCCCGTCGTCGTCGTCTTCTGCTTACTCACCTGTCTGTCTGAATCCGTCAAAGATGGGGTTCTAGAGATATCAAGCGGAGATTCAATCAATTAGTCAGTCAGTCAATTGAATAATCGATTGATCGATCGAGCTATCAGTCTTTATCGGAACACAGCAGAAGTTTAACATACGCAATTGAGTATAATCGGACTAATGAACCTGTTTCGACGAAGAAAGCTTGACAATGAGATTATTCTAAGAGTTTTTTTTAAAGAAGGATAATTCGTTTTAGTCTAGTAACATAATTGGAAGCCCAGACAGACCATATTGCAATATGATAAGTATGGATGAACGAATGAGCGAGTGAGTTGTAAAGATTTGACCGTAAGTGGGTAGGTAGTATAATAATATTATAAGCAATACGTGATAAGATACTCACGGTTTTTAAGATCTTAGAAGCAATTTGAGATATACACGGTGGTTCAATAAAAAGTAAGCCAAACTTTATCAACAAATATTAAAACTTGATCTATATTTTATTAATAATATTTTCAAAATAAAAATACGCACATACTTACTTTTTTATTTAATGACTTCCGGTTTATATTTCCTACTCAAAAAAGCAGACGATAATACGATTGAAAACATAAACAAGAAACTTGCAATTTCCGAAAAAGTGCCTTTTTAAAGAAGATTTACACATGATAACAGGTTTGAGGGAATCCAAGAATTACAGCAGCCGTCAATTTCTATGAGTTTCCAGAGTTTCCAGAAAAACATTGGACCAGAAGCGGATTAGATAAATTGCTCCAAAAAATTAGCGTAACAGGGTCAGTCTACCGCGTCATTGGTAGTGATAGACGAAGGTCATCGCGCACTGAAGAAAACGTTGCCGCGTCATTGGTAGGTAGTGGCAGACAGACAGACAAAGACAGACATACGACATAGAAGAGATAAGGAGACAGACAGATAGACACGCACCCAGACAGACTGAGACAGGCAGACAGACATAGGGCCTACTGTTTTCATGTAAGAAGTACTTATATGAAATACAAAGTTTGGCTTACTTTTCATTGAACCACCGTGTATGAATATTCCAGGTTACATGTTGATCCAAGCGAACTCCTAGAAGCTTAACCAAGATTACTTAAGGAAACTTAAAATTGTCAACTTAGATTAATTATAATTATACTTTGTACAGAAGGAATTTTCTTTCTATTTGAACACAAAAAGAATATAATTAGTTTTACTTAAATTTAATGATCACTTATTGCTTAAAAACCTGTCTGCAATTTTCTGTAATTCCAGGTTTACTAGTTCAAATAACCCCTCATAGGTTTCGTGGTAGATTAATACATTCGAATCATTGGCGAAGAGTACAAAATCTACAAGTGTAGAAGCAGCGTTGGGGAATGTCATTAATGAATTACCAAAAAAAGTAGGACCAAGGATAGATCCCTGGGGAACTCCGAATTTAACTAACCTTAATTTCGATAAGCGCCTCTGACATACAACAAGTTGTTGCCTATTTGTGAGATAACTCTTTAACCAACATAGATTTAGACCCCGGATACCAATATTCTCAAGTTGAGCAAATAATATACTGTGATCGACCTTGTCGAATACCTTGGCAATGTCGAAGAAGATGCCTATAGAAAATTCATTGTTATCGATTACAGTAGAGATATTATCTTGTATAGTCAGAAGTGCCATAGATGTAGAATGACCTGATTGAAAATCATGTTGCGAAGGGTATAAGAATCTTCATTTTGGTAACATAATCGTATAATCTATTGTACATGAGTTTTTGAAGTATCTTAGAAAGTACGGGAGGATTGAAATGGGTCTATAGTTGGTAATATCCTCATGAGGACCTTGTTTTAAAATAGGTACGATTTTGCCCAGTTTAAGTGCGGAAGGAACTATACCAGTAGAAAGGGAAGAGTTGAAGATATTTGTTAGGGGAATAGCTAGATCTTCAAATCTTCAACAATAGAATACATGATAGAAGGATCAACTTCATCGAGGCCAGTGCTGTGAGTGGTTTTCAAAGAGTGGAGATTAGCTCGGTAGGAGTTGTTGGAATGACTGCAAAAGAATTAAGCCTCGGACAGTTGAGGTAATTGTCAAAAGAGGCGCTTGAGGTGGGCAGCTTATCGACCAAGGATTGAGCGAGACCAGTGAAATGGTTATTGAATTTCTCAGCCATGATGCTAGAATTAGTAATGTTTACACCAGCAATGCATAAGTTATCAATAGCTTTTTCGGATTTATTCATATTGATTATTGACCTAATAACTCGCCAAGTTTTCCTAAGATCATTAGAATATTTCATGAATTCCGATTCAAAGTAATATTGTTCGGCCTTTATTCTTAACGCTTTAAATTTACTTCGACAAGTAGTAAAATTATGTTTATTAATACTTGTTGGGTTTTTGATGTATTTAAGATATAGCTTTTCCTTTTTCCTAGATGATTTTAAAAGTCCAGTAGTCGTCCATGGATTCTTACATTTATTTCGCTTGTTAGCAGTTTTGTTGATTAGTGGAAAAGCTGTGTTATTAGCTGCTTTAAACAACGAAAAGAATTCATCATAAACAGCATCAGGATTATTATTACAACAAAGGGTGGCATGGACCGATGACCAATCTAGTTGTGCAAACTGGGATTTAGGCTAAGTTGTGCTATAGAAGTTTCGTCAATTTTCCTAGCTTGGGTGATGGTAGGTGATTATTTGGTAACAGGTCGATAGTCCGAAGGTTCGATAGTCCGAAGATTCGTAGTAGCATGACGGATGAAAATAATTCTTGCTTGAGTAGAAGTTGGATTAATTAACAGAATTCTTGCTTAAATAGAAGTTGGATTGATGAAATAATCCCTGCTTAAATGAAAGTTGGAATGATGAAACGATATCTGGCAGTGTAAGTAGAAGTTGAATTCATGCAACGATTTTATGTCGGATTAATGTCGTACTACAGAATCTTTGGACTATCGAACCTTCGGACTATCGAGGCGTAACCGAGTATTTATAGTGAGGTTTACTCGATCCATAATTGGCAAGTGATCTAAAATATCAGTGACAATTATAAAAGAATCAATCAATTTGGAGACAGAATTAGATAAGATATTGTCAATCAGAGTTGACGTAGTGGAGGTGATTCGAGTAGGTTTAGTTATTGTTGGAAGAAAATGGTTAGTGGACATCATGTCGAAGAAGAAGAATAAGAGAAGAGCAGTACCTTAAGCTAGCCCTGAGGCAGCCATGGGTATGAAGTGTTAGCGACTTCATTTTCTTAGCCTCGGCATCTGAGGGCAGGTGGCCAATCCTCTCCCTCACCGTCTCATCTTCCACCGACAGTGTACGGTCAGTGTGCTCATCATAGCTGAGTTGGTAAGGGGTGCTCTTGGAACAGAAATCTCGAACAAAATTTTCTCTCCTGGCGGGGATTTAAACCCCCGACCTTTCGATTGACAGTCCAGCGTGCTAACCACTACACTATCGAGCACCCTACTCATGTTGAAGAAATTGCTGGTTAATGAGAGTAGTAATCTATAAGAGAGTTGTTACCTAATGTTACCCACTGAGAGTTGAAGCCTAATTCCATAGTGAGAGTTGAAGCCTAATTTTACACTGAGAGTTGAAGCCTAATCTAGTCCAAGTACAGCTCAAAGGTCATTTCTCGACCGCAACATCAGCCAAAAACAGACGGCCATTAAATTTGGTCAAGGGTTGCTCTTCTTAGAAGGGGCGCGTGCGTGCTCCTACCCCTCCCCCTCCATTGCAAAGTGCCCAAGCTCATTCATTATTCATTAACCACAAAGTGGGCAGCATTTTACACTGCAGCCTTTAACTTTGTGTATGCCACAACATTAGACGTTTGTACTCGCAACCAATGACACGCTGAATTATAGAATAAGGGGCTCATTAGGGTTTGACGTCACACACACACACTATCAGCTCTCTTTCAATCTCTATAATAATCTATCTTTCAAACACGAAAAGACATGAATTTAATCAAACTTTATTGAGGAGAAACACATCATCCGTACATTAAACTGTTACACACAAAATTATGAACCAAATAGTCGTTAAGACCAGTTTCAAATTTTAGCATTGAATATTTAGCACTTGAACGGTGTTTTCGAGGCTTACTACATTTCACTCTTATACAACAAGACCATGCATTTAGCTGGAATTATAGAATAAGGGTCTTATCTAGGGTTAAATAGAGTTACATAGTTTTCATTAGGATTCACATAGGCACGTGTTTAGTGAGTTCACACATAGTCACAAGCCATTGTATTTACGACTTATAGAATGAGGGACTGAACATTAGAGCGCTCAAGCATTTTTTCACTTCTCATCAGATATTTTATTATGCACACTACGCACTGTTGGGTTACTGGCATTGTCTATTTGAGTGAGTTCACACTCACTGAAAAGCCATATTTATTTAGTCTTGAATTATAGAAACTGGGTTGAAATAGAGCGATCAAGCCAGTTTTTCACTTCTCAGCATGTATTATGCTCAGCTAAGCACTTTTGCGTAACATGCTGGTACATTTAGCGCTTGCCTCAAACTATACTATCTAGAATTATCAAGTGTCTTATATTTAAAGTCAGCAACTTGTATTTTAGCTGGAATTAGGTGGACTATGCATGCTTTTACATGGCTGCCATTACAGCTCAATTTAGTATTCATTAGATACAAATTGCACGCTTTTACTCTATAGGCGAGCTGCTATAACCGGTGTATTTGCAGTCATTAGCACATAGGTGCGCAGCATTGTGCTAGCAATCTCCTTCAATGTATCACTAAGGCTAATTTATTAGCGCATTACTACGCACAAATTGCATGGTTTTTGAATTTGGAGCTCGTCATTTGCAAAGCTCATTGCTTAGCTGCGCGGCGGAATAGTAGCGATCGCAACGTGTCAATGTTCACTTCAGACACTCACACTTAGCACTAGAGCGTTCAAGCTATGCTACGACAGTGTTCAGCTCAGAACTTTGCTCGTGTAGCTGCACATGTATTCTTTCACAAGGTTGATCAAATCTCAATGAATATTCTTTTAGCCTTCCTCCTATGTTACGCTTAGTGTGGAAGCCAATACAGGTTGTGTTTGCGCTTGCATGCCAGTACAGCTCTCCCCATTTAGCCATTTGCAACTTTAAAATTTCAGAAGTTGTGGTTTTCAATCCTTTAGATTTCTGAAGTTGTGGTTTCCAACTTTAAAATTTCAGACACTCTGGTTTTCAATCTTGCCAGTGTTCAGACCTGGTTGTTTCAAAATTTTAATATGTCAGAACTTCTTGATTGCTAAGTTAAATGCATTTCTGAAGTCGTGGTTTAGCAATCCTTTAGATTTCTGAAGTTGTGGTTTCCAACATTAAAATTTTAGACACTCTGGTTTGCATCTTTTAGATTTCAGACCTGGTGGTTTTCAAATTTTAATTTCAGAACTTGTGGTTTTGAATTCTTTAGGTTCTCAGGTGGTGTGGTTTTCAACTTAAAAATGACCCCAGGACGTCAGCTTTGCGTCTTTTAAAATTTCAGAACTTCTGGTTTTCAATCCTTTAGATTTCAGACCCGTGGTGTTTGCAAATTTAAAATTTCAGAACATGTGGTTTTGAATTCTCTAGATGTCTGGTGGTGTGGCTTACAACTTCAAAATGACCAGAACTTCACGTTTCCAACTTTTAAAATTTCAGACATTCAGTTTTGCTTCTTTTAGATTTCAGTCGTTGTGGTTTCCAACTTTTAAATTTCAGATCTTGCGGTTTTTCAATCCTTTACATTACCTTAGATGGCGTTGCTTTTCAAATTTTAATTTCAGAACTTCTCGTTTGCAACTTTTAAATTTGAGAACTTGTGCTTTCAATCCTCTTAGATTTTCAGATGGTGTGATTTTCAACTTTAAAATTTCAGACATTCTGGTTTGCATCTTTTAGGTTTCAGACTTGGTGGTTTTCCAAATTTTAATTTTCAGGTTTGCATCTTTTAGATATTCAGATGTTGTGGTTTCCAAACTTTAAAATTTCCGAACCTCAGGTTTCAAACTTTAAAATTTCATTCATTCTGGTTTGCATCTGTTAGGTTTCAGACCTGGTGGTTTTCCATCCTTTACATTTCAGACCTTGTGGATTGTAAATTTAAAATAACATTCAACTCTGAAAGATGCGAATGCAAAGTTGTGAAAACGGAATGATGGAAACCTTTGCAACATGTTTTAAATTTGCAACTTCAGCACTCACAACTTTGCATTCGCATCTTTCAGAGTTGAATGTTTCAGCTTTCCCATCTCTCAGTTCTCATCGCTCAGTTGACATCTTTCTGAGATTTAGAGAATTTCAAGTTTGATACTCTGTTAGCACTATAAACTCCAAAATTGAAAGACTTGGACATGATCCAATTAGCTTGTATACGGCGCCCATGCCCATGGATACTGGTATGATCAGGGGAGGCCCCGCCGCCTCCGCCGCAGTAACAGAGTGGCAGCTTCGCTGCCACTCTTCTGTGCACAAGCAGAGAACAAGCTGCAAAGACATTAAAACATTCATTTTTGAAACACTTGAAACATGGGCAAGTTGGAGGTTTAGTAAGAAAAATAGCATTGCTCAACCTAAGAGATGCGACATTACCCTCATTTTAACTCACAGTCAGCAACTTTTCAAGGAAGACACCTTCTTACCAAACTGAGATATCTAAAAGTCTGAAAGCTAAACGATGCAAAGCTGAAGTTCTGAAATTTTAAATTTACAATCCACAAGGTCTGAAATGTAAAGGATGGAAAACCACCAGGTCTGAAACCTAACAGATGCAAACCAGAATGTGTGAAATTTTAAAGTTTGAAACCTGAGGTTCGGAAATTTTAAAGTTTGGAAACCACAACATCTGAAATCTAAAAGATGCAAACCTGAAAATTAAAATTTGGAAAACCACCAAGTCTGAAACCGAAAAGATGCAAACCAGAATGTCTGAAATTTTAAAGTTGAAAATCACACCATCTGAAATCTAAAGGATTGAAAGCACAAGTTCTTAAATTTAAAAGTTGCAAACGAGAAGTTCTGAAATTAAAATTTGAAAACAACGCCATCTGAAATGTAAAGGATTGAAAACCGCAAGATCTGAAATTTAAAAGTTGGAAACCACAACGACTGAAATCTAAAAGAAGCAAAACTGAATGTCTGAAATTTTAAAAGTTGGAAACGTGAAGTTCTGAAATTTTAAAGTTGTAAGCCACACCACCAGAAATCTAGAGAATTGAAAACCACATGTTCTGAAATTTTAAATTTGCAAACACCACCATCTGAAATCTAAAGGATTGAAAACCAGAAGTTCTGAAATTTTAAAAGACGCAAAGCTGACGTCCTGAAATTTTTAAGTTGAAAACCACACCACCTGAAACCTAAAGAATTCAAAACCACAAGTTCTGAAATTAAAATTTGAAAACCACCAGGTCTGAAATCTAAAAGATGCAAACCAGAGTGTCTAAAATTTTAATGTTGGAAACCACAACTTCAGAAATCTAAAGGATTGAAAACCACGACTTCAGAAATTTTCAATTAGCAAGCAAGAAGTTCTGAAATTAAAATTTGAAAACCACCAGGTCTGAAATCTAAAAGATTGAAAACCAGAGTATGAGAAATTTTAAAGTTGGAAACCACAACTTCAGAAATCTAAAGGATTGAAAACCACAACTTCTGAAATTTTAAAGTTGCAAATGGCTAAATGGGGAGAGCTGTACTGGCATGCAAGCGCAAACACAACCTGTATTGGCTTCCACACTAAGCGTAAAAGGAGGAAGGCTAAAAGAATATTCATTGAGATTTGATCAACCTTGTAAAAGAATACATGTGCAGCTACACGAGCAAAGTCTAGCTGCACTGGCGTGCAAGCTTAAAGTTGGTCTAAGTGTGAGTGTCTAAAACATTGACACGTTGGGTGTACAATGAAACAGTGTAAAATGAGCTTTGCAAATGACGAGCTCCAAATTCAAAAACCATGCAATTTGTGGCTAATGCCTAATAAATTAGCCTTAGTGCACATTGAAGGAGATTGCTAGCACAATGCTGCGCACCTATGTGTAAAAGGGCAAATACACCGGTTATAGCAGCTTGCCTATAGAGTAAAAGATTGCAATTTGTATTTAATGAATAATAAATTGAGCTTAATCAGCCATGTAAAAGCATGCAAGTCCACCTAAAAGAGTTAAAACCCAAGTTGCTGACTTTAAATTTAAGACACTTGATAATTCTAGATAGTATAGTTTGAGGCATACCTAAATGTAAAAGCATGTTACGCAAAAGTGCTTAGTGAGCATAATACATGCTGAGAAGTGAAAAACGGCTTGATCGCTCTATTTCCACCCTTTTTCTATAATTCAAGCTAAATACAATGGCTTTTCAGTGAGTGTGAACTCACTCAACAAGAAAATGCCAGTAACCCAAAAGTGCGTAGTGTGCATAATAAATAATTGATGAGAAGTGAAAAAATGCTTGAGCGCTCTGTTTCAGTCCCTCATTCTATAATTCGTGCTAAATACAATGGCTTGTGACTATGTGTGAACTCACTAAACACGTGCCTATGTGAATCCTAATGAAAACTATGTAACTCTATTTAACCCTAGATAAGACCCTTATTCTATAATTCCAGCTAAATGCATGGTCTTGTTGTATAAGAGTGAAATGTAGTAAGCCTCGAAAACACCGTTCAAGTGCTAAATATTCAATGCTAAAATTTGAAACTGGTCTTAACGACTATTTGGTTCATAATTTTGTGTGTAACAGTTTAATGTACGGATGATGTGTTTCTCCTCAATAAAGTTTGATTAAATTCATGTCTTTTCGTGTTTGAAAGATAGATTATTATAGAGATTGAAAGAGAGCTGATAGTGTGTGTGTGTGACGTCAAACCCTAATGAGCCCCTTATTCTATAATTCAGCGTGTCATTGGTTGCGAGTACAAACGTCTAATGTTGTGGCATACACAAAGTTAAAGGCTGCAGTGTAAAATGCTGCCCACTTTGTGGTTAATGAATAATGAATGAGCTTGGGCACTTTGCAATGGAGGGGGAGGGGTAGGAGCACGCACGCGCCCCTTCTAAGAAGAGCAACCCTTGACCAAATTTAATGGCCGTCTGTTTTTGGCTGATGTTGCGGTCGAGAAATGACCTTTGAGCTGTACTTGGACTAGATTAGGCTTCAACTCTCAGTGTAAAATTAGGCTTCAACTCTCACTATGGAATTAGGCTTCAACTCTCAGTGGGTAAAATTAGGTAACAACTCTCTTATTGATTACTACTAATGAGTTTACAGTTAGTCTCCCACATTGTCTATGATGTCCTACAGGAAGGTGAAATCTGACACTTTAACTCTTCCACGTTAACATTATTTCCTTATAAACAACTTACTCCTACGATTCATTTCCTTTGCGTAACAGAATTTTTTTCGTTACAGAACAGTGGATGAATTTCAACATCATCATCATCATCATCATCGTCATCGTCATCGTCATCGTCATCATCATCATCATCATCATCATCATCATCATCATCATCATCATCACCACCATCATCATCATCACCATCGTCGTCGTCATCGTCGTCATCATCATCATCATCATCATCATTGTCGTCGTCATCATCATCATCATCACCGCCGCCACCACCACCACCACCACCACCATCACCACCACCACCACCACCACCACCACCACCACCATCATCACGATCACCACCACCAGCAACAGCATCACCATCATCAGTTCCCGACGCCAGGCATTTGGTTTGCAATGGTTACGAATAAATGATCTCCATTGTCCTCAGTCATTTGTCAAGTTGCTCCTCTTAGTGTTAGTCCAAGTGATGTTTATGTCTTCATTTATGTTGTCTATCCAGAGCAGTTTTTGTCTACCTTTGTTTCTTTTTCCTTCGAATCTTGCATGTGGTGCATTGTGTGGGATTCAGTCAACTGGCATTCTCCCTACATGTCCATATCATTAGAGTCTTCGTTGAACGAATTTGTCTAGCAGAGTTGTGTGAATACCTAGTGGTCATCTTATGCAGGCCGGCCGAGAGGGGGCCCGGGGGAATCTCAGGGGCCCGGCGAGTTGTAGGGGCCCAGGCCGGGCCCGCAATCAACTTTTGAAAAATATTATAATCAGTTATACAGAGTTTATGATTTATGCCTTATAAAATATAATATTACTGACACTTAACTACAATAGTTGCATATATAAATATAGTTTTTAGGGTTGAACCTGCACTATTATTATTTCAGTTTGTTTTTAAAACATTTTTTCTCATAAAGTCTAAGGATAGTTAGGGGCCGGTGACTGCTCTGCCTAGAGGCCCGAAATTTCTGTCGTCAGCCCTGATCTTATATACATGTATACTTTATTTCGCACTAAGCAGAACAGAGAAACTAAGCAAACTTAGCAAAGACTAGAACAGAAATACAAAAATACAAAAACTCCTTCTTATGTTATCGTTTCTCATTTTCTGTAGTCCTGGATGACCGACATTTTTAATGCTGAAGAAAATGTCAGCTATATCGGATGACTCCGTCTCAACTTTGCAGAATGTTTTTGCTAGAATTCTTATTCTCCACTGACCAGAAACTGCGAGATAAATCGACACCCACGCACGACCAGACTGCAGCAGAGAAACCCCTTAAGGCAGCTCCGCCAACGCTTCGCTTCTTTTAAAGAAGGTTCTTGGAGCATAACAATAAGTCTATGTGGTCTGATCTCGTCGTTTCAAGATTCATTGTTATGGCTTCAGCGAAAACAACATGACATTTACGGTGGATGTGATCGGCGTATTTGGTTTGCGAAATATAATAAGTCTGATCTCGATGCTTCTTAAGGTCATTGCCATGGCTTCTGCGAATATAAAATGGCTTCTGTTGATGCAAGCTAAGCTTTCTTAGTATCAAAATTTGTACTCTTTGAAATTGCAAGAGAATTGAAAATTTTAATAGGCCTAGTGAAAGCAAAAATAACTTATCCAAAATTCAGTATTTCAATTCAATCAATTGCATAAATTGTTAGCTTACTTTGTGCCTCTCCAGGGCAGCGTAGAGATCCCCGCCATCCAAGATAGGTGCCCCAAGTAGTAATGTATCGTAAGGGGAAGTCATGGTGAGCATAGATGGGCACAATTAGTTAAATTGCTAATCGGTTAGAATTACAATTAGCTGCTGAAATTTGCTAAGTGATTAGAATTAGAATTAGCAAAATATTGTAGCTAATCGATTAGAATTATAGTTAGCTGTTTGTCTAATCGATTAGCTAATCGATTAGAATCTAATCGATTAGTTGCCCATCTCTGACATTGGTGAGACTGTCATTATTATTATTATTTTGACATTAGGTATTATAACTTTTAGTAGTAGTAGTACTAGTGGTGGT